>CM053035.1:141808927-142253927 GCA_028564925.1 Lithobates sylvaticus | reverse complement strand
AGCGGGGGTTAAAACCACCCCGCTAGTGGCCGCATACCGCGGCTAAAACAACGGTAAAGCAGCGCTAAATATAGCGCTGCTTTACCGTCGCCGCCCGCACCGCCCCAGCGTGAAGCCGGCCTTAAGGATAATTTAATTATTTTAAGGCTTTCGGCAGATCGTCCTCTACAAATTCAGCAGTGCCTAAAAATACAGAGCAACTGAGCATGTGCGGAGTAGGGTGAGACAGTGTATTACTGGGTTTTAAACAGTATAGGCACATATTTTTATTATTGTACATAGCTATACTTGGCGTGATCTAGCAGGACTTAAAGTGGAACTTTAGTCAGAAAATGAAGTTCTGCTAGTTCACTTCAGGCTGGCTATGTAATGTAAAACATAAAAAATAAGTCTGTACTGTATAAAATCCAGTAATACTGTCTCACCCGGCTCTGCATATTCTCAGTTACTCTCCATTTTAGTCATTGTTGGGCCCATTTGCTGACAGCCTTAAAGCAGATTTAAACCCTCCTATCCTTTACAGCCAAGGAAACTGCTTCTGTTTAAAGCACATTAAGGCCCATTTCACACTTTTCCTGCGACTTTGGACATCCGTTGCATGACAAGTCGTACCCCATGATTCCCAATGATAACCAATCATATCTGTGCGACTTCAAAGAAGTCCTTGTACTACTTTGGTCTGACTTTGATGCGAGTTGAGGTCCGTAGAATGCCTGTAGACCTCAGGTTTACACAGGCATTCCCTGAAATTGTGTCAAATGTGACAGTTAGCAATCCTGGCATTCCAGGAATGTAACCGTTAAATCGATGGGTTTAGTTGCACTTTATGATTTACTGCTGTTTGGGGGCTCTGGGCTTCAGCAAAGTGGCAGCCTCAAGCAAGAAGCAAGTAGTTATGGGTAAAGTTCCAATTAAATTTTCTCTCTAAAGTTCCACTATAAGTTGATAATCCCCTAGTGTGTGTCTGCCATCTCCAACAGTCTTTTGTAGTATTCCATTCAGGTTATGTTCTGAGCAGCCCATTGGTGAGGTCAGGAGGTCTGTTTTGTTTAGCTGTAACAATCTTTAAATTATCTCTCACTTAATTTGCTGTGATTGCTGAAACCAAGAGGTGCAACAGTAAATCTCAGTGAATTGGATCTATTGAATTTGTGTGTAATCACATGTTTATACAAACTAAGGCCTCATTCACACAAGCGTACTACAGCATGGACCTGTGTGAGGGCCATGCTTGCCTGCATGGGGATGCATCCCTGCGCACGCTGTCCTATTCAGAACATAGCTCAGTGGGGGAGATCGCTGTACTAATATCACTTGTGTTAGTAGAGCGATCTGTGAAGTGTTTTCCATTTAACCCGCTGGGTTGAAGAAAAAAAAAACTCCCCTGTGTGAACAAAGCATTAGTTTTGTATAAGGTAGTGGGGGGCTCCTCTGAGCAGACTCCAGACTCATCCTCTGTGTAAGTTATGGTGGAATAGGAGAACAACTTTGCTCTAATGCTGCTTGCTGCTCTGCTAGTCTCATTTCCTGTGAATTTATAATAAATTGGAAGTGTATATCCAGAGAAAAATAAAATAAAAAATTTCTGCTCGTTTTGGATAGAGCTGTGAAGAGCCCCTCACTACAACAATGACAATAGTCTCACCAGGCTGGAGGTGAGATAAATATCTAAAACGGCAACACACATAAATTGATTTTTTTTAAATCTTAAATCATGAACCAGGGGAAGGCTGTAGCCTCTTTCAGCTTTTTATTTCTCAGTGCAGACACTCACTTCTTTTTTTTCTTTTTTCAAAATCTTTTGAAAGGAGCGCCAGATAGCAGTAAACTCCAACAGGTTCTAATTCATCCCGTGACTGGACATAAACTTCAAGAACATATGCAGGTGTTTGATCATCTTTCTGGAATTGTATGCAGATTAAAGTGATTGTAAAGTAATTATTTTTAATAACAGACACAATATAGTTACCAGCTCTGTGCAATTACGTTGCTCAGGACAGCCCCGATCCTCCTCTTCTCAAGTCCCCCTCGAGAGCGCTGCTACAGATGTGCACAGGACTGGATCAGTTGAGTACCCGGGTTGTGGTGAGGGGGCGATACTGTTACCTAATACATTGTTTCCGACGTTCTAGCACAGGGATCTTTAAACTACGGTCCTCCAGCTGTTGCGGAACTACACATCCCATGATGCATTGTAAAACTCTGACATGACTAGGCATGATGGAAACTGTAGTTCCTGAACAACTGGAGGGCCATAGTTTGAAGATCCCTGTTTCTAGCACCTCCCCACTCTATCTAGATGTGTTTTATCCTGTTCCCTTATGGGGAGTTCTTATCACTTCTTACTCCCCAGAACATCTCCCCAGTTTGGATAGAGATGGCAATAAAAGCTTAACAGAGGTTGTATTTCTCTGCCATACTAGAAATAAACATTTGGCTGATGGGTCTTTTTGGCATTGCATAGAGTAACAGCTGCTTAAAACCTTAGTCAACCTTTTATTGCTTCAAGTGTCCCCAATTTGGGAAAGATTTCTTCACTATCTATATCAGTGTTGCAACAGGAAGTGATAGGAATATCCCCCCAAAGGGGTTACAGAGCGCATTAAAACACATGACCTTTATTAGGATTGGATTTCTGTCTGTCCTCATGAAGGAGATGTTTTGTGCATCAAACAAAACAGGAAGAAGGCACTAAGTAGGAGCAGACTGGGCGCCAAATTGGCACTGACTGTTCGTAAGATATGCGCAAAATAAACGCCATGTAGGCAGATCAATATTGACTCATATCAGGGATTGCACTGCCTTTAGCAGTGACCAGAGATATGAGGACGGCCAGAGACCAGCTCATATGTCTGCCTAACGGGCGGGGCACTGCACAGGACGCACCCAGCTAGGTCTTTCCTGTGTGCTGCACATGTGACAGTCTGGATTCCGCGTCCCCCTCAGTCCTCTGGTGTTTACATGACAGGCTGGAGCCCAGACATCGATGTACAAGTAAGACACAAGGGCGGCGCTTCTGTATAATGTTCAGTATCTCACAAAGTGAGTGCACCCCTGACATTTTTGTAAACATTTTATTATAGCTTTTCATTTGAGAACACTGAAAAATGACACTTTGCTACAATGTAAAGTAGTGAGTGTACAGCTTGTATAACAGTGTAAATTTGTTGTCCCCTCAAAATAACTCGACACACAGCCATTAATGTCTAAACCACTGGCAACAAAAGTGAGTATACCCCTAAGTGAAAATGTCCAAATTGTGCCCAAAGTGTCAATATTTTGTCTGGTCACCATTATTTTCCAGCACTGCCTTAACCCTCTTGGTCATTAAGTTCACCAGAGCGTCACAGGTTGCCGCTGGAGTCCTCTTCCACTCCTCCATGACGACATCACGAAGCTGGTGGATGTTGGAGACCTTGCGCTCCTCCACCTTCCATTTGAGGATGCCCCACAGATGCTCACTAGGGTTTAGGTCTGGAGACATGCTTGGCCAGTCCATCACCTTTACCCTCAGCTTCTTTGGTCATCTTGGAGGTGTGTTTGGGGTTGTTATCATGTTGGAATACTTCTGAGTTCCAATCTCTGAAGGGAGGGGATCATACTCTGCTTCAGTATGTCACGCTACATGTTGGCATTCATGGTTCCCTCAATGGACTGTAGTGCCCCAGACCAGGACACTCCCACCACCATGCTTGACTGTAGGAAAGACACGCTTGTCTTTGTACTCCTCACCTGGTTGCCGCCACACACGCTTGACACCATCTGAAATAAATACGTTTATCTTGGTCTCATCAGACCACAGAACATGGATCCAGTAATCCATGTCCTTAGTCTGCTTGTCTTCAGCAAACAGTTTGCAGGCTTTCTTGTGCATCATCTTTAGAAGAGGCTTCCTTCTGGGACGACAGCCATGCAGACCAATTTGATGCAGTGTGTGGCGTATGGTCTGAGCACTGACAGGCTGACCCCCCCACCCCTTTAACCTCAGCAGCAATGCTGGTAGCACTCATACGTCTATTTCCCAAAGACAACCTCTGGATATGACGCTGGGCACGTGCGCTCAACTCCTTTGGTCGACCATGGCGAGGCCTGTTCTGAGTGGAACCTGTCCTGTTAAACTGCTGTATGGTCTTAGCCACTGTGCTGCAGCTCAGTTTCAGGGACTTGTCATTCTTCTTGTAGCCTAGGCCATCTTTATGTAGAGCAATAATTATTTTTTTCAGATCCTCAGAGTTCTTTGTCATGAGGTGCCATGTTGAACTTCCAGTGACCAGTATTAGAGAATTAGAGCGATAACACAAAATTTAACACACCTGCTCCCCATTCACACCTGAGACCTTGTACCACTAACGAGTCACATGACATCGGGGAGGGAAACTGGCTGATTGTCCCAATTTGGACATTTTCACTTGGGGGTGTACTCACTTTTGTTGCCAGCGGTTTAGACATTAATGGCTGTGTGTTGAGTTATTTTGCAGGGACAGCAAATTTACAGTTATACAAGCTGTACATTCACTACTTTACATTATAGCAAAGTGTCATTTCTTCAGTGTTGTCTCATGAAAAGATATAATAAAATATTTACAAAAATGTGAGGGTGTACTCACTTTTGTGACATACTGTATTGTAGTAGAGGAACGTGTCATCTCCTCACCTGTCAGGCTTTGATCTCCTACGGCTGTCCTCTGCCTGCTTTTCTAGTCTGCCTGCAAAGACCCAGTGTGAGGCCGGCGGTGTGCGTGAGGCTGGCAGTGCACCGATCACTGTGGGATGGCTCTCCTCTCCAGTGATGACTGTACCCGGCTCGGAGCAGGGCTGCTGCACATACAGTATACAGAGGGGATCAGATGCTGTCAGTCTGGTTTATACACTTTAGGCCCCGTTCACACCCGTGCATTCTAGGAATGTGCAACAAAAAAAAAAAAAAAAAACACGTGAGCAACACACTACTAACTAACTGTCAGTCACCATCTCTCTTTCTAAACTTTCTAAAAAGTGTTAGCTGGAGTTCCGCTTGAATTTGTTAGTCAAATCCATCTAAATCTACTAGTTTAACACTACCCTCTCCCCAAACCTATAATACTGCTGTCCAAGGATGTCTTCATGTCTCCTCTATTGAAAATGGAGACACCCTAAGGCTCTATTCACATTGAGGCGACCTGTCAGGCAACTTAGCCGCCTGACAAGTCGTGCTCCATTCAGTGCAATGGAACCTCTCTAATCGGAGTGACTCAAGTCGCTCTGACTTAGAAAAAGGTTCCTGTGCCATTTGGGGGCGACTTGCATTGAATTCTATTATGTTGTTGTAATCACCACCTGTTGTAGCCCCTTGATCCCTGCACTAGCATGCCTCAACTGCGTGCATTGGTTGTGAAACGCTTGCAGAGAGGCCCCCTTCACTTAAATGGGTTGCATTTAGCGGTTGCTACACCTACTGAAAGCGATGGGGAGTATAATTCCTGCAGCATGGCAAAGCATCGTGGCCACTACATGTGAAAACCCCTGGCCCTCCCTCTGCAGTTAAAGGAGCTAGCGGTTTGGGGGCAATAAAGGTGCAGCTCACCCGCAAGGCTTTACTGCCCCAGACCGTTAGTTTGAACAAGCCCCAAAAGTCAATTGTAAAGCGTGTGCATGTGATTGAGTGAATAACACATAGTAATGATGTGAAGTTTATTTTCTATAAATTATTCCAACTCAAACAATCAGATATACAGTATATTGTATATCTGATTGTATTGCAATCTATAGTTTAATTAGTTTAATTAAATGAGGGGCGCTAGTACCAACAAGAGATACTAAATTAATTAATAGGTTAATTAATTGTATATTCTGAACTGTATAGTAGAGACTAAGAGCTTATTGAAAAAAGGTGTGCAGACACAATATAGATCTACCATGAACTAAGCTAATTAATAACTATTTAAAGTGATAATAGTGAACCACATTTGGTTACTCATACATTACAACCATTATAATGTGAATAATAAAAATTGGTTAGAGTGTGTTTATACAAACAATAATAACACCAGACACCTAGCGTGACCCAGTGAGGTATAAATTAATTATTACCCCAAAGATAATTAACACACAAAATAGAGCTGACCGAGCTCTATTTAAATTAAATAATATAAATATAACAGACCCTGTACCTTCTATCACAATGTGTACAACGAAAGTTAATGATCAAGCACTTATGCCCAATCTAATACATAAAAAGTGCAAACCAACAAATTTGGCAAATATCCCAATGTCTTGGGTACATCCAAAAAAACGTGAAAAATATTAATATAAATTAGACAGTGTTAATTGATATAACGCAAAGTTCATGTAGTATATAAAAAGTGCAAGCCAACAAAATTGGCAACAAAATTGGCAAATAATCCCAATATCTTGGGTGCATCCAAAAAACGTGAAAAATATTAATATAAATTAGACAGTGTTAATTGATATAACGCAAAGTTCATATAGTAGTCCTTGCTGCAAAACGCCACAATCACTCCTGTAGATATAGCTTGTGCACCATCACCAGACAAATTCTCGATCCACCCAATGTGAGAACCAGCAGTATTAAATGGCCTCTTACCAAATGGAGTTGATTACTTTGTTTAGAAGCAATCAAATGCGCTTTCACAGGATTGTGCCTGTACACTGAGTGACACACCCTCACTCAAGGGCTCTCTTCCCTCTATCAGACCAGCTCAGATGGAATGGATTGGAAACATATGTGGGAATATAAAGAGAGGCGCACCTCATAGCGTAATAACGTTTTATTTAAAAAATAGCATAAAAAAACACAGCAGCCAATTGCTCACTTACATTTTCCAGTGCCTACCCGGCACTGAGGCTACTTGCGATATGTTAAAAGATTCGATGGAGCAGCGGATCCTTCCCTCCTGGCGTGCGTCTCTAGCGTGCGTTCCACTCACCAGACAGCCGGAGCCAATATCACAGGAAGTCCAGCAATAGTGCATCCAAAGATACAAAGTGATCAGGTACCGCCAACCTGTATTGCAATCTATAAAATGATCATTTCTGGCACCATCCAGTGTCCACATAGTAACAGTGCTCCTAGAGAAAAGTTGCAATAGCCTTATTAAAGGAATCCTGTCATGAAAAAAATGGAGGCTGCCCTTTGTAGTTAATGGTGATCACCACAATTCTGCAGTGGGATGAGCCACCATGTGCCACCCCTGATAGCCTTGGTTGAAATCTGGCAATGCCTGCATTGCTGTTTTTTTCCCTCACACCAGATAACCAAGTAGTATAAGGACAATGATGCTTGCTTTCACTGCCACTTTCCTGCTACCACTCATTCATCCAGTGGGCCAGGAGAATGACAAGAGTGGGTAGTATGGTCTATGTGGGTCTCCGTTTCCTGGACCTTGTTTTAAGTCAATTATGTGAAACGAGTGGACAGATCTGAAAGGTTTAAGAAAAGTCAGAAGTCCTAGCTTGTTCTGGGTAAATGGTTTGAAGTATAGAACAAGTGCCAGCCAGACAACTAGCATTATCAGAAGAGGTGAATTATGGTAACTTATTTTTCCCTCCATGACAGGTTTCCTACAAAAAATAAATTCTGTTTTATTGATGTTCTTTAATGTTCAAAGCAAAAGCTAACTGCACTAATTTGTTTTGCAGATTGATCTACTCCAAATGGGGGATGAAAAAGACACCTGGAAGGTAAAAACACTGGATGAGATTTTGCAAGAAAAAAAGAGGCGGAAAGAACAAGAAGAGAAAGGAGATTCTAAACATAGAAATGTAAGCCTTTTGCCCTGTGCTTCATTAAACACATCTAAATGATGTCAGAGCATGGCAACAGCTGTTCTATTAGGGCTGGGCAGGCTCCACAAGCCATAAAGCTCATGTACAATAAGACTACATTTAACCACTTGCTGACCGCAATACGTATATATATGTTGTGGATTGCAAGTGGTTTACTGGGATTATGGCTGAAGATATCAGCCATAACCCCGGTATTGTTGTTCTTAGTCGGCGGCTGGCTTTCACTTGAAAGCGTTCCAATCGGCTCATGAGCCACTGGAACGCTTTCAGAAGCAGCAGTAGGGGGCGCCCCTCCCTTCCGCTGCTCGCTGGTGTTTCTCGGGCTTACCGTTTCCGCCGGCTCACCCAAGAAACGACCCAACGGTGCCGCCAGTTGGTCACAGAGGTGATCAAAGAGTAGCTTGCCTCTATGGCCTTGGAAGACTGTAGCGAAGTTATGAGGTCAATTCCAGTTCAGGGTGGAAGTTAACTTTATTTTTTTTATTTTGCCTTTAAAGGTAAAGAAGAGATTTGAGGTCTTATTGATCCCAGATCTCCTTATAAAGAGGACCTGCCACCCTTATTTCTATTACAGGAGATGTTTACACTTCTTGTATTAGGAAAAAAAAATTTAAGGGACAGTGTAAAAATAAAACGAGAGAGAGAGAAAATGAAAGCACCCGTTCCTCCCTGCTTGCGCGCGGAAGTGTACGCATACATAAGTCGCACACATAAGGTATCGCCGGGAACGTTCGCGCGAGAGTAATAATGCTAGCACTAGACCGCCTCTGTAACTCTAAACAGTTAACCCGTAAAGGCATTTAAAATGCCGTTTTAAAGCACGACATGTTTGGTACCTATTTAGTGTAGTGTATAGTGCTTTTAATTCATTAAAATTTGTATTTGAAAAAAAAAAAAATGAAAATTGCATTTGAAAAACTGCTGTGCAAATACCATGACATAAAAATTGCAACGATCGCCATTTTATTCCCCAGGGCAGTGATGGCAAACCTTGGCACCCCTGATGTTTTGGAGCTACATTTCCCATGATGCTCATGCAGTGTAATTGAGCATCATGGGAAATGTAGTTCCAAAACATCTGTGGTGCCAAGGTTTGCTATCACTACCCTAGGGTCTCTGCTAAACAAAAAAATATAAAAATATTTGGGGGTTATAAGTAATTTTCCAGTAAAAATTACTGATTCAAACTTGTAAACAAAACGTGTCAGGAAAAGCCTGGTCTTCAATCAGTGAAATAGAAACTCTTTTCACTACACCCACCGTGCTGAATTGTTTCCAGTAAAAACCTGGACTAGAACTCCTCCCATAACTTCCTTGTATAGTATAATGATAAGTGAGCAGTCTTATCGTTCATCTACAGTAGATAGTAAAGCAGCCCACAATCATATTATAAACCTGTTCTCCATCATGCTGTCCCCACTCAGCAAAGCTCATGCTCCTTACCGAGTGGCGGGCTCTAGCTCTGAACTCATAGCAGGGGGGAGTGGGGGTGTTGGACTGCAGCACAGAGGGCCGCAGCTTACACGCAGTACAGTCTTACCGTTTTTTTAGATGGTACAGCAGCCCACAGCTATATTGAAAATCTGTCCTTCACTCTCACATGGCAGAGCTGGACCCTTTCATTACTCCCCCCTATGAGAGATGACCTTCACTCAGCAGGAAGGGTAAGCTTTACGCTGTAGAGGGCTGCAGTTTTTACTCACAGGAGGCAAATTGGACTGCAGCAGAGAGGGCCACTGCTTACAGGCAAAGAGCAGTAGCCCGAGTGTGCTTCATTAAAGCAGGACACATTTTACTAAGGCTGTGGGCTGCTGTACCATCTATATTAGAGATATTGAATCAAAATTCAAAGAGGTCCGGTCACTAAAATTTTCTTCCAGCAGAGCTCCAAATCGCATAGTTGTGCAATGGCTCAGATCCTTCAGTTTACAGTCACCTTCTTCCATCAGTGTCCTCAGTCACCCCCCCCCCCCCCCCCCTCATCACAGTCCCTCTTCACATCAATATCCCTCTCTTTACATCACAACCCCTACCCCTTACATCAGCCATCTCTTCACAGCCTTTTACTCAGCCCCTCTTTACATGACATTCTCCCTTCCCATTACACCGCCCCCCACATCGCATTTCCACTTTACAGCATTGTCCTCAGCCCCCTTTACATTACACCCCCTCCCTCATTAACAGCAGGGTTCTAGCCCCCTTTACATCAACTCCCCTTTCCCTTTCCAGATCTGGACTGAGTGGGTCTGTCACTTGATCTGAATCCAGACCGCGGTCCGCCATTCAGTGATGCCTGATCTATATGAACAGTAAGAGACTGCTCTTTTACAATTTTACTGTATGGGGAAGCTGTTGGAAGAGTTTTTGTCTAGGGTTCAATTGAGCTTTAATCCAGTCTCTATTTGGCTTTGGGTCCTAGATGCAGTTCTGGACTAAGCAGAATGTTTACAACTGGAACCCTCAGCTGGATGAGTTTTAAATAAGTACACTGGAATTTTAAAGAAATGGGGCATTCTACAAATAAACAATGAGTGCAGGAATTGGGAGTAGTCTGTCCTAGGCGAGGATACAAGCTTTGAAAACTGCACAGGTGATTTTCAAATACATTTACATCTCCGCCTAAAAGTTGCTTTCTGCTTATGATTGCTCTATATGGAAAAAGACGACCCCCCCCCCCCCCCCCCCACATAAAATAAAACAGACCTTCTAAATTATTTTAGTTTTCTTAATAGAACATGTGTGTTTATTCTGATAAAAAGGTACTCAGAAGATTTTTGTGCCCTAATTGGAAGAGCACAAATAGTACTTTTTTTCCCCTGACTTCGTCAGGGCATGTGAAGTATAAAGACACAGTTCCAGGTCCATGAAAAATAACAGCAAAGGGTGAAAGTGACTTATATATATTTATATGTTTACGAGTCTCAAGCATGGAGTTGTGTTCTTAGAGGAAATTTTTTTTTACTATAGCATAGTTTTGATTTCTTTGGTGTTTGTTGTGAACTAAGCTTTAGTTATACATATAGCTGTCCCTAAAATTCCTTTCTAATTTTTCATTGGTAGGCGGATGATCGAGATTCCAAGAGAGATTCCTTGGAGGAAGGAGAGCTGAGAGATCACAAAATGGAGATCACTATTCGAAATTCACCTTACAAACGAGAGGACTCAATGGAAGACAGGTATGTCTTCTTTGCCATTCTCTGTTGATTCAAGAACCCCGGGCTAAACACAAACTAGTACTAACTTCATAAAGCTAAAAGCTGTTTGTCCCTTTGCTGAGATTTGAGGCTGATGCACATCTTTTTTCTGCATTGATCACCTAGTAAAGAAAACACATACTGGCATTCTACCTACCATTGCTGTTTCTGACTTCCTCCTCGGTCCGGCACTGACAATTTTTTAGGGTAAAATATCAGTCATGTCATGTCATTCTGCCCACTTCCTGTGAGCCCAGCTTGTTGTTTACAGGCCCCTCCAGGGGCACGTCATCAAACAGGCTGGCCTCACAGTACCACTGCTCAGTCCTGGATAAATGAACCCCACCTGCTGCTGCTGGAGGAAAAGGAGGAAATGCCAGTGTTGTCATCAGCTACAGGTAACTGTTTCTATATTACATTAGGAAAGGATGGTGCCTTTTAAACTCTTTCCTGATCCAGTTGTTAAGCAAGTAATCTCTCGGCCATAGGCTGTTGTAGAGGAATTGTCAAAAAAGGCTAACTCTTTTAATATATTCAATTCTTCCAGAGGCGAGGAGGATGATTCACTCGCTATTAAACCACCCCAACAAGTTTCCCGGAAAGAAAAATCCCACCACAGAAAAGATGAGAAGAGAAAAGAGAAGCGCCGACATCGCAGCCACTCTGCTGAAGGAGCTGGAGGTACATTGTAGTTTTAATAACTTACTGGTTTTCTGGAGTGTGGTGGAGTTTCATATACTATACTTGTGTATGTACATCCAAATGTTTTGCTTTGGATGGAGTAAGGAAGAATTGAAACCCCTGCAAGTAATTTTGTTTTTACAGTCTGTGTCTCGGGGAGATTTCCCCTCACTTCCTGTCTTGAGGCTACAACAGGAGAAGCCTCTTCAAGGTGAAAAAAGATCCCCCTCACCTATTTTTCTTGTGACCGCTCTAAAATGTTGCATCTACCATCAATCACTGTACCAGAATCAGAGTCAGACAAATAGAAGCTGAGCCTACCTAGCGAGGATACAGACTGTAATAAAAAACTTAACAGGGGTTCCAAACTATTGTATCCAGAACTAAAAACAGGGTTCAGCTATATATATTTTTATTTAGATGACTGCCCCACAAAAAACCCAAACTGTGATTAAAATCATTTAGAATAGAATACCATATGCCTCATCAGTACGTGTTGTATAAATCTAATAAAAAAAAAAAAGTCAGTAGTTCTCAAAATGTAAAAGAACAAATTGCTCTGTCTGTATAGTGGTCACTCAATTGAATGGGGAAAAAACAGTCTACTTGAGAAAACAAAAACATGTCACTGTCTACTGGCACTGATTCCGTGGTAATATCTCCTGGATATTTTTCTACTATTGAGCAGTTATGTGGAGCGACATTTATAGAATCTTGAGCTGATGTGTTCTGGCATATACAGTATTTCACAAAAGTGAGTACAAACCTCACATTTTTGTAAATATTCTATTGTATTTTTTCTTGTGACAACACTGAAAAATGACACTTTGCTACAATGTAAAGTAGTGTGTACAGCTTGTATAACAGTGTAAATTTGCTGCCCCCTCAAAATAACTCAACACACAGCCATTTATCTAAAATGCTGGCAACAAAAGTGAGTACACCCCTAAGTGAAAATGTCCAAATTGGGCCCAATTAGCCGTTAGTGTTACAAAGTCTCTGGTGTGAATGGGGGGAGCAGGTGTGTTAAATTTGGTGTTATCCCTCTCTTAATGGTCACTGTAAGTTCAACATGGCACCTCATGGCAAAGAACTCTCTGAGGATCTGGAAAAAAGAATTGTTGCTCTACATAAAGATGGCCTAGGCTATAACACGATTGACAAGACCCTGAAACTGAGCTGCAGCACGGTGGCCAAGACTATACAGCAGTTTAACAGGACGGGTTCCACTCAGAACAGGCCTCCCCATGGTTGACCAAAGAAGATGCGTGCACGTGCTCAGTGTCATATCCAGAGGTTGTCTTTTTGGAAATAGACATATGAGTGCTGCCAGCATTGCTGTAGAGGTTAAAGGGGTGGGGGGGTCAGCCTGTCAGTGCTCAGACCATATGCCACACACTGCATCAAATTTGTCTGCATGGCTGTCATCCCAGAAGGAATCCTCTTCTAAAGATGATGCACAAGAAAGCCTGCAAACAGTTTGCTCAAGACAAACAGACTAAGGACATGGATTACTGGAACCATGTCCTGTGGTCTGATGAGACCAATATGGTTAAGATGGTGTCAAGCGTGTGTGGCGGCAACCAGGTGAGCAGTACAAAGACAAGTGTGTCTTGCATACAGGCAAGCATGTGGTAGGAGTGTCATCGTCTGGGGCTGCATGAGTGCTGCCTGCACTGGGGAGCTACAGTTAATTGAGGGAACCATGAATGCCAACATGTACTGTGACATACTGAAGCAGAGCACGATCCCCTCCCTTCGGAGACTGGGCCACATCCAAAACACAATAAAGCATAATAGTATATATTTGTTGTAAACTATGTGATGGTCAAAGAAGTTAACAATTTTTAAAGCAGTAAAAGGTAATTTATTAATCATAGGCCGAAGCCTGTTTGACAGGAAATATATTTGTAGGAAAATACTGTATATTTGTAGGAGATGAGCATGTACATGCTGTCATAAATAAACTGATGCAGTTATGTCTTTGATTATTGGACAGGTAAATATGTTCGGGTGAAGGAAAAGGACAGAGAGCACGAGAGGAGAAAAAGACACCGAGAGGAACAAGATAAAGTACGCCGTGAGCGCGAGAGACAGAAGAGGAGAGAGTTGGCAAGAGAGCATTCCAGAAGAGAAAGGTGAGGGAGACTGGGCTGCTTTATGGGCAAAGCAAATGATATTAAAGTGTATGTCAGGCCAAAATGAAAAAAAAAAAAACCCCATTGAATTGTAGGGAAAACATTGGGAAACCCATGTAAAAATGCCTTTATTTACATTGTACATGACTTCACCATTCTTTGTACCTAAAGAAACAAATTGCAGAATAAAATTGGCTTTTATTATCTATACCTCTAACAAATATAGCATTAAATCATTATCGTCCAATGTGAAAATGGCTGCGGAACTTAATTGGTTAAAGATCTTGCTGCACCTTGAACTTGTGCTGCAATTTTTATGTAAAGTCAGCAAATTTCTTAAATTGTAAGCTTCTTCTAACTTTATGGGCTGCCACGGCACATATATAGATATTATAAATACTTGTGTGCCTCTTTCTAGAGAAATTATTGAATATATAGCAGTAGCATCCTGGCAGCATTCCCCAGCATCAAACCCAAGTTCAATATAAAGCTGGTATGTGACTGCTATAAATCCCTGACACATCCTGGAATATTTGAAGACATTTGGTGCTAGAATTTGCCTTCATAATAATAATATATTTGTCAGAAACAGAGCAGTTTAACCACTTGCCCACCAGGCCAATTCTGACATTTCTCTCCTACATGTAAAAAATCATAATGTTTTTGCTAGAAAATTACATAGAACCCCCAAACATATGTTTTTTTAGCAGAGACCCTAGAGAATAAATGGCGGTCATTACAACTTTTTTTTATCTCGCACGGTATTTGCAAAGCAATTTTTCAAACGCGTTTTTTGGGGAAAAAAAACAGTTTCATGCATTTAAAATAAAAAAGCAGTAAAGTTAGGCCAATTTTTTTGCATTATGTGAAAGATGAAGTTGCGCCGAGTAAATAGATACCTAACATTTCACACTTCAAACTTGCATACGTTCGTGGAGTGGCGCCAAAATTCGGTACTTAAAAAATCCCCATAGTTGACGTTTTAAAATATTTTACTGGTTAAATTTGAGTTACAGATGAGGTCTAGGGCTAGAATTATTGCTCTCTCTAACATTTGCGGCGACACCTCACATGTGTGGTTTCAACACCGTTTTCATATGTTGGCAGGACTTGAGTATGCGCTCGCTTTTGCATGCGAGCACGCGGGGACAGGAGCACTTTTTATTTTTTGTTTATTGTTAAATTTCTAATTTGACACTTTTAAAAAAAAAATTATGTTTTGATCACTTTTATTCCTATTACAAGGAATGTAAACATCCTTGTAATAGGAATATGGCATGACAGGACCTCCTTCCAATGAGATATGGGGTCAATAACATCTCACCTCTAGACTTTGAAGCCTAAAATAAAAACGATTGTGCAGTTTTTTTGATTGCAGAGGCTGGGCGTGACGTCATAACATCGTGCCCGGCCTCCGACGATCATAGAGACTCCGGCGACCATCTCGTCCGCCGGAAATCTCTATGGTGGACATCCGGGGGCCGGCGTATCCGTTCTCCAGCTCACCGAGCGCAGAGGTGAGTTGGTAGAAGCACTGGAGGGCTGCGGGGGGGGGGGGGTCGTCCCTCTCGCCGCCGTAAGAACAATCTAGCGGCTGACCAGCCACTATGATTGTTCTTATGATGTAGGAAATCACCGTCTGAAATCGCTGATATCTGAATGATGCCTGTAGCTTCAGGCACCATTCAGATATACCACCACAAAGCCCAGGACGTCCAGGAACGCCCAGCAGTTGGCAAATGGTTAAACTAAGAATATTTCGTAAGCATGTACCCAAAGCTCCATAAAGGTAGCTCAACATATAAGCAGACACAAATTAATAAATCCAAAATTTTCTGTGCCAAAACCACAAGGAATAGTTAAAGCTGATCTGCATCTGAGCACCACAAACCAAAAGCCCTATTTAATTCATTTTTAATATTTAAAACATATGTCCCTATCCATCCATGTCTCTATACTTTATTTTGTTGAGAAATCACTTTGAAAAACACCCCCTAGCATTTCTGCCCCTGGCCATTTTGAGTAGGGCAAATGATTCATGTAGAATTTACTTCCTGGAATTCATCTGCCATCATCTCAGGCATGTGTGCAGGAGAGTGTGCTTAGCTGAGAAAACTCCTCCTCCCCTCCTGAAGTCTCCTGGGATGTATGATGACATTTTCCTAGGCAAGAAACCATGAAGTCACTGTAGAAATGTAAAAAAAACGTTTTAAAACAAGTAAATATGATTTTATTTACTAATGCTAGCTTGAGGATTAAAACTAATCAATGTTAACTTGGAGAGTGAAGTTCCACTTTAAAGCCCAACTGTGGGAAAAAAAGTTGGTTGCTGGAATGTAAAAAAATACTTTTTACTTACCTGTTTTGTTCTTGCGGGGTCATTTTTTGGATGTTCACTTAACTGTCCAGCTGTGGGATCTCTCAGGCGCCAGAGGAGAAGTAGTATCACTACGAGGGGATGCTAGTTATGTAAATACTATACTGGTTTGTGATCTAAACCAAGATTTTGCTATGGTCTGCCTAGCTGCTTACAAAATACAAATTGCAGTTCAAAGGAACTACTATAAAAGGAAGTACTATCCTGTGCACTACAAGGCCCACAATTCAGTCTACCCGAGGAGACTTGCTCCTACCCACTCTTGTTATATCTGCCTACCTGTTAACCGATTGGTAGATATGCTGAAGAGGTTGAGCAGCATTCACACACTCCATTCTATAGATCTCAGCAGTGCTAAACAGAAGACCGATACACCTCTCTTTGTATCTGTTCCCGTCCACATGTTAGCTGATTGACTGAATTACCTCCAGGGCATTGAATGCTGGGACTTAATAGAGCACACAATAGTACTTCCTGTGTACTTGTTCTTACACGAGAGCCAAATGGTCAGTTAGTGATGATGTAAGTAGCAACCATTTTTCGTTGAATTTAGCAACAAGGTTAATTTAAGTAGACCATGGCATAATCTTTGTTTTGTGTGGGTAAAAAATATATATAATTATTTTATTAATATATTAAGTGTGGTAGGCTCATTACAGATTTGTTTTTAAAGAAGGTCAGTTGTCCTTTACCCATTCAGACCAAGTAGGATCATAATTGTACTTGCATTTTTTGTGGCATAACAAAATCCATGCTTCACCAGTACATGGTGTAGACAGCAACAATTTAGTCCTATTTGTACTCCGAACTCTCCATAGGATTAAAAAGAAATTGCAGCGAGTATGTGCGGGACTCAGTGGAGAAGAATATGAGAATAGGTTGTGCAGCGATGAGGAGGCTACCCAGCCAAGGACACAGCGGAACGGGGACAGGTGTGTATAAGATGTGGAGGTGGGGCGGATGGTGCACCCCTAGTAAATGAAATTGCTTTAAAAGTGCAGTTACACTTTAAAGGTTCTGAAATAAACATATGTGCAACAAGCATTTATTCTCTTTATAAAGATTAATTGTTTTTTTGACATCACAACATATAAGAGATAAACACTCGCTATCCCAGATTTGCCAGATTTTGTTACAAGCCTCTTATCCAGATCCACAACCATTCCTGTTGAAATGGGAACGGTAGCTAAATGTATCCCCTGATGATATGGAATGGGCCAAAACACTGGTATTTTCCTTTAACCACTTCAGCCCTGGAAAGATTTACCCCCTTCCTGACCAGAGCAGCTTTTGCGATTCGGCGCTGCGTCGCTTTAACTGACAATTGCCCGGTCATGCGACGTGGCTCCCAGACAAAATTGACGTCCTTTTTTCCCCAAAAAATACCTCTTTTGGTGGTATTTGATCACCTCTGCGGTTTTAATTTTTTGCGCTATAAACAAAAGCATAGTGAAAATTTTTGAAAAAAACACATTATTTTTAACTTAACCACTTCAGCCCCGGACCAATTTGCAGCTAAAGGACCAGGCCCCTTTTTGCAATTCGGCACTGCGTCGCTTTAACTAACAATTGCGCGGTCATGCGACGTGGCTCCAAAACAAAATTGGCGTCCTTTTTTTCCCACAAATAGAGCTTTCTTTTGGTGGTATTTGATCGCCCCTGCGGTTTTTATTTTTTGCGCTATAAACAAAAATAGAGCGACAATTTTGAAAAAAATTCAATATTTTTTACTTTTTGCTATAATAAATATCCCCAAAAAATATATAAAAAAAACATTTTTTTTTCCTCAGTTTAGGCCGATACGTATTCTTCTACATATTTTTGGTAAAAAAAATCGCAATCAGCGATTATTGATTAGTTTGCGCAAAAGTTATAGCGTTTACAAAATAGGGGATAGTTTTATAGCATTTTTATTAATATTTTTTTTTTTATTAGTAATGGCGGCGATCAGCGATTTTTATTGTGACTGCGACATTTTGGCGGACACATCGGACATTTTTGACACATTTTTGGGACATTTGTCATTTATACAGAAATCAGTGCTATTTAAATAGCACTGATTCCTATGTAAATGACAGTTGTAGTTAGGGGGTTAACCACAAGGGGGCGGGGAGGAGTCAGTGTGACGTGTTGTGTGTTTACTGTAGGGGGGCGTGGCTGTACGTCTGACGTCATTGATCGGCGTTCCCGATGACGGGGAACCGCCGATCACTGACAGTCAGTGTAGGAAGCGCGGGGAGAGGTTTGTTTACATAGACCTCTCCCCGTTCTTCCGCTCCGTAACCCGATCGCGGGATACCAGCGGCGATCGGGTCCGCTGGTCCCGCGGCCGGGGTCACGGAGCTCCCGACCGGGTCGCGAGCGCGCCGCTAGCGGCGCGCGCGCGACCCACGGGCAGGCACATGCACGATCACGTACAGGTACGTGATTCTGCCTGCCCGTGCCATTCTGCTGACGTATATCTGCAGTGGCCGGTCGGGAAGCGGTTAAATATCCCCCAAAAATATATATTAAAAAAATGTTTTTTTCCTCCAGTTTAGGCCGATACGTATTCTTCTACATATTTTTGGTTAAAAAAAAAAAATCCCAATAAGCGTTTGATCGGTTTGCCCCAAAGTTATAGCGTTTACAAAATAGGGGATAGTTTTATGGCATTTTTATTATTTTTACTAGTAATGGCGGCGATCAGCGATTTTTATCGTGACTGCGACATTATGGCGGACACATCGAACATTTTTGGGACCATTGGCATTAATACAGCAATCAATGCTATAAAATTCCATTGATTACTGGAAAAATGTCACTGGCAGTGAAGGGGTTAACCACTAGGGGGCGGGGAGGGGTTAAGTGTGTCCTAGGGGCGTGTTTCTAACTGTCTGGGGGATGGGCTGTGTATGACGTGACACTGATCGCTGCTCCTGATGACAGGGAGCAGACTATCAGTGTCCTGTCATTAGGCAGAACGGGGAGGTGCTGTTTACATCGGCATCTCCCCGTTCTTGAGCTCCCTGACACGATCGCGGGTATACCCGCGTCGATCAGGTCCCGCGCGCACGGTCACGGAGCTCGCCGGCAGGCAATTCAAAGTAGCGTAGGGGTATGTTACTTTGCCCAGCCGTGCCATTCTGCCGACGTATATATGCCGACAGCGGTCGGCAAGTGGTTAAGCTGTCTCTATTGTCTCATGCACAAGATCAGAATTACCGAATCGTGTATAGGTGGTGTCGCTGCCCTGCATAAAATTGATCCTACCATACCAGATACGTGTTAGAGATTTTTACACTACACCATGACACACATATGGGGCACGGCACATGTCTGCCACATTATCCCTTTTTGGGATAAAACTACACCTATATGACAAACTTGTTGGGATTAACTCCTAAACAAACCACGCGTATCCATACTTTCCATGTTGTCGGGCTCCTATAAACAAATCAAGAAAAGCTTAATTTGTAATTTTTTTATGGCTGCCCGCTCTGTTAATTGCTAAATTTTGGTGCTGACTGGCGACTTCCTCTTTAGCTGATTGGGCTTGTGATATGGACAAGATGGTTGATTTTGTAGCAGATACAATGGACAATGCTTCCCCTGGGACTTCCCATGAGTAGCTGGCTTTCCCCCCTCCCTTCCTTTCCCTACATTTCCCCTTACCCCCCCCCCCCTTTTTTTTTTTTCTTCCCTCTTTCCATGTCTTCCTCTTCTATTTTGCTTTCTGCTATCTGTAATTTTTCTCCTGGGCTTATTTTATTTTTGCTGCTTTGACAAAAATTGCTATGGTGTGTTTTTTTTATTTTTTTAAAACTGTAGCACCACTATGTATTCATATTAAACTTATCGCGATATCCGACATAACATGACTAGTGGTCTAATGAGTTAATTTTTTTTATACAGATTTTATGTCCACTTTCCCATGCCATAGGGACCTTTATGTCATCATAGCCCTGTGATGTTTGACCTCTTATTACTATGGTGTTAATGTATACCCTATACATTCTCTTGAAATGGACTAGCATTCTTATGCTATTAACTGTTCAAAACTTAAAGCAGAACTCCGGGATTGACAAAAAAAAAAAATCCCCATCAACACACACACACACACACACACACACACACACACACACACACACACACACACACACACACACACACCAACATTTGTGAAATTCCTTACCATTGAAGAGAAAAGTCTAATTTAATTTTCAGGAAGTCAGCTCTCTAATTCAAAAAATGCATCATGTATTCTGCCAGGGAGGATCTGTTAGAACAGTAATTGCATCATATCCTCTTCTCTCTCTCTAGTCTAACCATAGTTAAACTACATTTCCCATTAATCATTGAAGTGGATGTGGGAGGGTACACTTGGCCTGTACATATAAATGTGAACAAGCCCACTTTAATTTAAATCACCCCTCATTCTGCAGCCACACTACTGAGCACAGCAGATAGGGGAAATTCGTATTACTGTAAAGCATGCATGTGCAAAATGTTTAGTTCTTTATATGTAGTCTAATGCCACGTACACACGGTCGGAATTCTCGTCGTAAAAAGCTCTGATGGTTTTCCCGTCGGAATTCCGACGGAATTTCGCTCAAACTGTCTTGCCTACACACGGTCACACCAAATTCCGACGGTCAATAACACCACGCCTTAAAAACATTCGACTGCACTATAAAAGGGACGTTTAATGCTTCTGAGCATGCGTCGAATTGTTTCCGAGCATGCGTCGGAATTGCATACACACAATTGGAAAATCCGATAGAAAGGTTTTCCGTTGGAAAAATTAAGAACAGGTTCTCAATCCAAAGTCCGTCGGAAATTCCGACAGATCAAGACCGATGGGCATACACACGGTCGGAAAATCCGATGAAAAGCTCCCATCGGACTGTTTCCATCGGAAATTCCGACCATGTGTACAAGGCATTAGTGTTTTTTAGTTTTTTATTATATGTAGTCTACTTTCATTAAATATTAAATTCTCCCCTCTCTCTAGGTTTTCGGTTACTGCCTGTGGCTGCAATTTTCACATGCCAGCTCTAACAGGAGATAAACAAATTTCCCCTCTATTTAGTCATTACTGAACTGTAGACAGTGCACCCTAAAGCTACACGCGTGTTTGTTTATATATACTGTATGTGTGTGTGTGTGTGTGTATAGATAGAGATATATATATCTCTATGTATGTGTGTGTGTGTATATATATATATATATATATAATATATATATATATATATATATATATATATATATATATATACAATGTATATGTGTGATTAGGGATGCACCGAAATTTCGGCCGCCGAAAACATATTACCCGAAAATGGCCTTTTCGGCAATTTGCCGAAAGATAATTCTTGCCAATAATGGTGCTGAAAATGGGGCGGGGCCACCCCTGGTGTCGTTCTGGAGTGCTGTCGTGCTTTGCGGGCGCGCACTGTGGAGGAAACTGTGCGCAGAGTGGCTTTCCCTCCCAGATCCGCCTCCCCACATCTCGCTCGAGTTGCTCCTGCACAGTATGTTTAGTGCGGCCGGGGTACAAGTTTTTTCGGAGGCACAGGCTGTGGAGCTTGCTCCCCTCCTCCCATCACTGGGCACTGTGTGCGTGGCGATCGGGTGATAGAAGTCCCTGCATGTGGGAGGATTCTGACATCTGACCCCCATTCCTGCTCCTGTCTTCTGTGACTGCAGCGCCATGTGATCCTCTCCTGTCTTTGAGTCCCACTGCCCAGTGCCTCTTTACCGACCAGAATGTGCTTTGTAGACGGTAAATGAAGTAACATAATCTTTCCAGCATCACTGCACACTGATAACTCCTCACACCTGGCACTTTTCTTCTCTATTATTGCTTGTCCAGCTCTCACTACACTCACAGCCCCCCTCCATCCTCAGCATTTCCTGGTCCACAATCTTTTCATCTACTAGTCTTCTTAACCCTCTGTATGCTCTAGTCTGCAACTGTCACAGCCTCAGAATCCTGCCAGCATTCCATTCATTCCTCATTGCTCCTTCATGCTGCCAGAACTTTTTTTTCTTTACTGCAGGGACATAACTACAGTGGTCGCCATTGCGACCCAGCCTGAGAGGGTCCACCCTGTGCTCTTTTCCGGTGGCCCCCCCCCCCCCCTGCGCTCTTTTCCGGTGGTCCCCCCCTGCGCTCTTTTCCGGTGGTCCCCCCCCGCGCTCTTTTCCGGTGGTCCCCCCTGCGCTCTTTTCCGGTGGTCCCCCCTGCGCTCTTTTCCGGTGGTCCCCCCTGCGCTCTTTTCCGGTGGTCCCCCCTGCGCTCTTTTCCGGTGGTCCCCCCTGTGCTCTTTTCCGGTGGTCCCCCCCGTGCTCTTTTCCGGTGGTCCCCCCGTGCTCTTTTCCGGTGGTCCCCCCGTGCTCTTTTCCGGTGGTCCCCCCGTGCTCTTTTCCGGTGGTCCCCCCGTGCTCTTTTCCGGTGGTCCCCCCCGTGCTCTTTTCCGGTGGTCCCCCCCGTGCTCTTTTCCGGTGGCCCCCCCCCGTGCTCTTTTCCCGTGGTCCCCCCCCCTGCTCTTTTCCCGTGGTCCCCCCACCCTTGCTCTTTTCCCGTGGCCCCCACCCTTGCTCTTTTCCCGTGGCCCCCCCCTGCTCTTTTCCCGTGGCCCCCCCTGCTCTTTTCCCGTGCCCCCCCCTGCTCTTTTCCCGTGCCCCCCCCTGCTCTTTTCCCGTGGTCGCCCCCCCCTGCTCTTTTCCCGTGGTCGCCCCCCCCTGCTCTTTTCCCGTGGTCGCCCCCCCCTGCTCTTTTCCCGTGGTCGCCCCCCCTGCTCTTTTCCCGTGGTCGCCCCCCCCTGCTCTTTTCCCGTGGTCGCCCCCCCTGCTCTTTTCCCGTGGTCGCCCCCCCCTGCTCTTTTCCCGTGGTCGCCCCCCCCCCCCTGCTCTTTTCCCGTGGTCCCCCCCCCTGCTCTTTTCCCGTGGTCCCCCCCCCTGCTCTTTTCCCGTTGCCCCCCCCCCTGCTCTTTTCCCGTGGTCGCCCCCCCCCCCCCCCTGCTCTTTTCCCGTGGTCCCCCCCCTGCTCTTTTCCCGCGGTCCCCCCCCCCCCCTGCTCTTTTCCCGTGGCCCCCCCCCTGCTCTTTTCCCGTGGCCCCCCCCCTGCTCTTTTTCCGTGGTCCCCCCCCTGCTCTTTTTCCGTGGTCCCCCCCCTGCTCTTTTTTTCCGTGGTCCCCCCCCCTGCTCTTTTCCCGTGGTCCCCCCCCCCCTGCTCTTTTCCCGCGGCCCCCCCCCTGCTCTTTTCCCGCGGCCCCCCCCCCCCGTGCTCTTTTCCCGCGGTCCCCCCCCTGCTCTTTTCCCGTGGTCCCCCCCCTGCTCTTTTCCCGTGGTCCCCCCCCCTGCTCTTTTCCCGTGGTCCCCCCCCTGCTCTTTTCCCGTGGTCCCCCCCCTGCTCTTTTCCCGTGGTCCCCCCCCTGCTCTTTTCCCGTGGTCCCCCCCCCCCTGCTCTTTTCCCGTGGTCCCCCCCCCTGCTCTTTTCCCGTGGTCCCCCCCCCTGCTCTTTTCCCGTGGTCCCCCCCCCTGCTCTTTTCCCGTGGTCCCCCCCCCCTGCTCTTTTCCCGTGGTCCCCCCCCCTGCTCTTTTCCCGTGGTCCCCCCCCCCTGCTCTTTTCCCGTGGTCCCCCCCCCCTGCTCTTTTCCCGTGGTCCCCCCCCCCCCCTGCTCTTTTCCCGTGGTCCCCCCCCCTGCTCTTTTCCCGTGGTCCCCCCCCCTGCTCTTTTCCGGTGGTCCCCCCCCCTGCTCTTTTCCCGTGGTCCCCCCCCTGCTCTTTTCCCGTGGTCCCCCCCCTGCTCTTTTCCCGTGGTCCCCCCCTGCTCTTTTCCCGTGGTCCCCCCCCTGCTCTTTTCCCGTGGTCCCCCCCTGCTCTTTTCCCGTGGTCCCCCCCCTGCTCTTTTCCCGTGGTCCCCCCCCCCCCCTGCTCTTTTCCCGTGGTCCCCCCCCCCCGGCCCCCCCCCCCCTGCTCTTTTCCCGTGGTCCCCCCCCTGCTCTTTTCCCGTGGTCCCCCCCCCTGCTCTTTTCCCGTGGTCCCCCCCCCCGCCCGTGCTCTTCTCTGGTCCCCCCCCCCCGTGCTCTTTTCCCGTGGTCCCCCCCCTGCTCTTTTCCCGTGGTCCCCCCCTGCTCTTTTCCCGTGGTCCCCCCCTGCTCTTTTCCCGTGGTCCCCCCCCTGCTCTTTTCCCGTGGTCCCCCCCCCCCTTTTCTTCTCTGGTCCCTCCCCCCCTCCCCTTGCTCTTCTCTGGTCCCTCCCCCCCCGTGCTCTTCTCTGGTCCCTCCCCCCCCCGTGCTCTTCTCTGGTCCCCCCCCCGTGCTCTTCTCTGGTCCCTCCCCCCCGTGCTCTTCTCTGGTCCCTCCCCCCCCCCGTGCTCTTCTCTGGTCCCTCCCCCCCCCGTGCTCTTCTCTGGTCCCTCCCCCCCCCCGTGCTCTTCTCTGGTCCCTCCCCCCCCGTGCTCTTCTCTGGTCCCTCCCCCCCCCCGTGCTCTTCTCTGGTCCCTCCCCCCCCCGTGCTCTTCTCTGGTCCCTCCCCCCCCCGTGCTCTTCTCTGGTCCCTCCCCCCCCGTGCTCTTCTCTGGTGCCCTCCCCCCCCCCCGTGCTCTTCTCTGGTGTCCCCCCCCCCTGCTCTTCTCCCTCCCCCCCCCCCCGTGCTCTTCCCCCGTGTCCCCCCCCCCCGTGCTCTTCTCTGGTGTCCCCCCCCCCCGTGCTCTTCTCTGGTGTCCCCCTCCCCCCGTGCTCTTCTCTGGTGCCCCCCCCCCCCGTGCTCTTCTCTGGTCCCCCCCCCCCCGTGCTCTTCTCTGGTCCCCCCCCCCCCCGTGCTCTTCTCTGGTGTCCCCCCCCCCCGTGCTCTTCTCTGGTGTCCCCCCCCCCCGTGCTCTTCTCTGGTGTCCCCCCCCCCCCGTGCTCTTCTCTGGTGTCCCCCCCCCCCCGTGCTCTTCTCTGGTGTCCCCCCCCCCCCCCCCCCCCCCCCGTGCTCTTCTCTGGTGTCCCCCCCCCCCCCCCCGTGCTCTTCTCTGGTGTCCCCCCCCCCCCCGTGCTCTTCTCTGGTGTCCCCCCCCCCCCCCCCGTGCTCTTCTCTGGTCCCCCCCCCCCCCCCGTGCTCTTCTCTGGTGTCCCCCCCCCCCCCCGTGCTCTTCTCTGGTGTCCCCCCCCCGTGCTCTTCTCTGGTCCCTCCCCCCCGTGCTCTTCTCTGGTCCCTCCCCCCCGTGCTCTTCTCTGGTCCCTCCCCCCGTGCTCTTCTCTGGGAATATGTCGGGATGTAAATGTGTGATTTCAAATGAATAAAATAGTAGCGCTAATCTTCACAACTCGGTGAATAAACCTAAACAATCACCCTGTGAAAAAAGTGATCACTAATAATGTCAATAAATTCAAAATTAAGTCCGTGAGTACATCCAAGTGTTTATGATCCAAAAGTGAACAGATAATCTTGAAGTGACTTGAAGCAATCTTCCACCACACCATATGTGTTCAGTGTCACCACTCCCTTAAGAATTGCACTCACCAAAAGAACATGCCTTGCACTCTCATGCTCGGCAGTATCGCGTAATATCTCCCAGGAGTATCCGATAACTTCAGGGGTATTCTTAAAATGTGTTCTTTAAACAATTCGCACTCCACATGTAAAAATAAAAGGTGCCTTCAATAGTGAAGTATAGTAAAACCATTTATTAAAACAGCACACGAAACCTTCAATTATTGCACTCACATCCTTTTCATTAAAACAAAGGCAGTGGTAACACAATGTAGTGCGGTCTCTGCGGACCCAGAAACTATTTGTGAATCTCACCCTCCACTTCGCTCACTCTCCTATCCACTCCACTTATCTCCACTCCAAAAGCACTGCACACTCCATGGCTGGTATATCCAGACGTTTAAAAGCTCCTAATCTTTGCCGTGTAGGCACGCCCAGACATGTTTCGTCAATACGACTTACTCATTGGGGTTTCCATGTGTGGTGGAAGATTGCTTCAAGTCACTTCAAGATTATCTGTTCACTTTTGGATCATAAACACTTGGTTGTTTC
Organism: Lithobates sylvaticus; assembly: GCA_028564925.1. Lineage (NCBI taxonomy): Eukaryota > Metazoa > Chordata > Amphibia > Anura > Ranidae > Lithobates > Lithobates sylvaticus. The sequence continues at coordinate 142,227,735 of CM053035.1, read as the reverse complement.
AATTATTTAATTTATTTAAGTACTCACTGACTTAATTTTGAATTTATGGACATTATTATTGATCACTTTTTTCACAGGGTGATTGTTTAGGTTTATTCACTGAGTTGTGAAGATTATCGCTACTATTTTATTAATTTGAAATCACACATTTACGTATAATTTTTTTAAGTAGCTGCTGGAGGTTAAATTTTATATATATATATATATATATATATATATATATATATATATATATATATATATATATATATATATATATATATATATATATATATATATATATATATATATATATATATATATAGTGTGTGTGTATTGTGTGTGTGTGTGTGTGTGTGTGTATATATATATATATATATATATATATATATATATATATATATATATATATATATATATATATATATATATATATATATATATGTATATATATATGTGTGTGTGTGTGTGTGTGTGTGTGTATATGTATATATATATATATATATATATATATATATATATATATATATTGTGTGGTTATAGTCTGTGTGCGCAGTGGTGGTGCATTAAGGATAAGGGGTGCATTTTTCCTTTCACTATATTTCTCAATATGTCAGGATGGAGAGCAGGGAAGGCTTCCCTGCCTGAAATGACAGAATAAGTTATCTGTACAAATCACTTACTCTGTCCATTCCTAACTGTAGCATGATAAACTGTGTTTACAGACAACACAGTTTACTATGCTACCCACTACCACACCCACTGACCATCTCCTGTACCATGTCCCAGTCTGACCATCTCCTGTACCGTGTCCCCAGTCTGACCATCTCCTGTACCGTGTCCCCAGTCTGACCATCTCCTGTACCGTGTCCCCAGTCTCTGACCATCTCCTGTACCGTGTCCCCAGTGTCTGACCATCTCCTGTACCGTGTCCCCAGTGTCTGACCATCTCCTGTACCGTGTCCCCAGTGTCTGACCGTCTCCTGTACCGTGTCCCCAGTGTCTGACCGTCTCCTGTACCGTGTCCCCAGTGTCTGACCGTCTCCTGTACCGTGTCCCCAGTGTCTGACCGTCTCCTGTACCGTGTCCCCAGTGTCTGACCGTCTCCTGTACCGTGTCCCCAGTGTCTGACCGTCTCCTGTACCGTGTCCCCAGTGTCTGACCGTCTCCTGTACCGTGTCCCCAGTGTCTGACCGTCTCCTGTACCGTGTCCCCAGTGTCTGACCGTCTCCTGTACCGTGTCCCCAGTGTCTGACCGTCTCCTGTACCGTGTCCCCAGTGTCTGACCGTCTCCTGTACCGTGTCCCCAGTGTCTGACCGTCTCCTGTACCGTGTCCCCAGTGTCTGACCGTCTCCTGTACCGTGTCCCCAGTGTCTGACCGTCTCCTGTACCGTGTCCCCAGTGTCTGACCGTCTCCTGTACCGTGTCCCCAGTGTCTGACCGTCTCCTGTACCGTGTCCCCAGTGTCTGACCGTCTCCTGTACCGTGTCCCCAGTGTCTGACCGTCTCCTGTACCGTGTCCCCAGTGTCTGACCGTCTCCTGTACCGTGTCCCCAGTGTCTGACCGTCTCCTGTACCGTGTCCCCAGTGTCTGACCGTCTCCTGTACCGTGTCCCCAGTGTCTGACCGTCTCCTGTACCGTGTCCCCAGTGTCTGACCGTCTCCTGTACCGTGTCCCCAGTGTCTGACCGTCTCCTGTACCGTGTCCCCAGTGTCTGACCGTCTCCTGTACCGTGTCCCCAGTGTCTGACCGTCTCCTGTACCGTGTCCCCAGTGTCTGACCGTCTCCTGTACCGTGTCCCCAGTGTCTGACCGTCTCCTGTATAAAAATATTTTTTAAAAACAGTCAGTTTCGGTTTTCAGCCTAATGTATTTTTCATTTTTTCAGTATTGGTTTCGGAACAAAAAAAAACATTCGGTGCACCGCTAATAATATTTATACAGTGGATATATAAAGTCTACTACACACCTCTGTTAATGTCAGGTTTCTGTGTTGTACATAAAGGAGACAAAGATAAATCATTTAAGAACTTTTCCCACCTTTTAATGTGACCTTTTAAACTGTACAACTCAATTGAAAAACTGAAATCTTCTAGGGAGGGGAATAAAAAAAACAAACAAAAAAAATAATAATTAATGTGGTTGCATAAGTGTGCACACCCTATTATAACTGGAGATGTAGCTGTGTTCAGAATTAAGCAATCGCATTCAAACTGATGTTAAATAGGAGTGCCTATACACCTGCCATCATTTAGGTTGAATATTTTTTTTCTTGAGTTAATTTTCAAATAAAATCAGTAAGGGAGTACAAAATAGAAAAAGGGAAGGGGGGGGGGGTGGGGTAGTGATAAACAAATACCACACAGTGACATGCGTAACAATAGATAAGAAAGAATGAAAACGGTGAATAATAAAATCACAACCTGTATATGAAATTGGGTAGGGTGTGCACTGTAGTGCACCGGGGTAGATACAGATAAGAAAAAGTCAAGAGAGGAGGGAAGTAGATATTGAGTGCAGTGATAATTTTTGGTAGAATATTCTACCAGCTGAACAACGCTATGGTGCAAACCTGAACTACAACATTCTTGTTATGTAGTCCACTGCATCAAATAATACTCCACCTCGGAGGTACCTGGAGAGGTAGTCTCATTAGGCAGACAGACTACCAGAAACTCGTGGAAGAATAATGGATCCAGATATGCCACAGTTGAAGATGCTTGTCCCATGTGTCATTTTCTCTTGCCTGCATCTCCTCCATGAGCATGATGTCGTTAATTATGTCAATCTAGCTATGGAGGTGGGGGAACCACCTCAGTTTTCCAAAACTAAGTTATGATGTGTTGCGCCACTGCCACGAAGAACCTGAGAAGGTTCAGTTTCTGGGATTTAGCTGAGCCCAGAAGGATGGATAAGAGCGCAATCTATACCACCGGGAAAGTAACTTATAATTTTTCTTCTGGATAAAGCTGGAGTTTGACGTTTTATGAGTAAAGATACATAAAGTATGCTAATCACTTCGGGATATCTCTATCCCCAAATCCTCCGACCATGTTCGTGTATAAGTAGGTAAAGCTTCACGCGTGTAAGAGAGAATCTCCTTGTAGATCATGGATAATTGATGTCTAGAAACCTGAGAGAGACCACACATCTCTTCGAAATCTGTACGAGGTCTATGGATCTTGCCAGATAAGTGTAGGGATTTACAATATTGCATTGAACTAAGTTCAGTGAGCCAGGTAGTCGAATGTGGATGACATCCCATTTGGGCTCTGAAAGAGCCCAACGTTATGTCAACAAACACTTGAGCCTTGGGCCATGAGTTCTTCTCAAGGGAAACAAATAATGTAGATGCAGAGCTGTCTGGGAACAATGGGTTGTCAAACAGAGGGGTTAAAGGGCCGGGGTCTGTGGACAGGGCATAGGAATCCTGCCAGCAATACCGTACTGATAACTCTGCTAGGGTCAGCGGGGAGATCATTGACACGGAGCGGAATTTCGTGTTCTGTCCCCACAATAGTGCACAGAGCTCTATTTGTGCCTTGTCTTGTTCCACCACAGTGGAGGGTTTAGTCAACGGATGAAGAAACCACTCGAGTAATCTGGAAATAATAGCCGAAGCATGATGGATCTCAAAGTCCGGAAGATCCAATCCCCCATTAAGTTTGTGAGAACATAGCACTTTGTATCTTAATCTGGAGGGGTGATGTTGCCATACATATGAATTCGATCACCAAGGAGCGCAGTGTTCAGAGAAAGGCAGCTGGTAGAGTCACATGGAGCGCCTGAAATAAGTATAACCACTTTGGGAGAATATCCATTTTGAGAATGTTAATACGACCAAACCATGGTATCTTAAGATAGTGCAATAATTCTAGGGATCGCCTGATTTTTGTTAGTAAAGGGCTGAAGTTCAGGGGATACAAGGCGTGCAAGTCTCGTGGTATTTCCATCCCTAGGTACTTAAGTGACGTAGCCTACCAATGAAAAGGGAAGTTGTTTTGGATCATGGTTAAAGTAGGGGCTGGTAAGGAAATGTTCAGACCTTCGGTAATATGGGGTTGTGCCATGTATATATTCATTATTGCGTATGGCCTGTGCCAAATGTTCTATGGATATGGCAAACAATAATGGAGACAGGGGGCAACCTTGTCTGGTGCCGTTATTTATTAGGAAAACTTCAGATTGTTCTCCGTTGGCTGAAACTCTCGCCGAAGAAGTGGAATACAATGACTTCATTTTAGATAATAGTTTGGGTCCCAGTCCTATCTGTTGTAGAGATAATCGAAGAAAAGACCAGTTTACCTTGTCAAACGCTTTTGCAGCGTCACAGGCCAGTAGACAGGTGGGGGTGTGTTTTACGCTGTGCGTATGAGATTAAATGAAGTGTCTTTTGTCATGTTATCCCTAGCCTCACAGCCAGGAATAAAACTGACTTGGTCACTATGTATAAACTTTGTGGAAGTAAAGGGGCTACATGGGTCGTAATAATTTTTGAGAATAACTTGAGGTCCACATTCAGGAGTTTAATGGGTCTATAGTTACTACAACTCGAGTGATCTTTACCCGGTTTGGGAATAACAGCTATTTGTGCTTACAGTAACTGAGGCGGCATAGAATGAATCTCGTCTATCTCGTCAAACACCTGTGCCATCAGCTAGGCCAGGAGAGGGGCAAAGGTCTTGTAAAAGCAGGGCGTGTACCTGTCCGGGCCTGGACTTTTGCCCAATTTAAGGCTCTTGATTACAGATATAAAATCTGAGGTAGTGATTGGTGTTTCTAGTTCATCTCGAGCACTAATGGGGAGCTCGGGTAAAGCGGTATCCTGTATGTATCTAGTCATCCCAGACAAGCCTACTTTGTGGGGAGTGCCAAGGCTTGATGGCAGGGGTAAATTTTATATAAGGAGGAGTAGAAATTTAGAGACAATCTCCAAATTTTTATGTAGTTTAGTATTGGTAGAGGAGAGGATATGGGGGATACTTTGCTTTGTTGTCTCGGGTGGAGAACTCGTGACAAGAGTTTGCCACATTTATTGGCTTAGGTATAATGCGGGTGTCTTGCCTTGTCCCGTGCTGTCAGGGAGCGCTCTGTCAACAATCACACCTACCATCATTTAGAGTGCCTCTGATTAACCCCAAATAAAGTTCAGCTTTTCTAGTAGGTCTTTCCTGACTTTTTCTTAGCGCATCCTACAGCAAAAGCCATGGTCCGCAGATAGCTTCCAATGCACCAGAGGGATCTCATTGTGTTGAGCGGCAAGACGGAAGCCTTTTTTTACGAAGAAAAACATCCAAGCCCGGATAAATTTTGCAAAAACACATCTGAAGTCTCCCAAAAGCAGGTGGGAAAATATGTTCTGGTCTGATGAAACCAAGGTTAAACTTTTTTGGCTAGAATTCCAAAAGATATGTTTTGGAGCAAAATCAACACTGCACATCACCAAAAGAACACCATACACACAGTGAAGCATGGTGGTGGCAGCATCATGCTTTGGGACTGTTTTTCTTCAGCTGGAACAGGGGCTTTATTCAAGGTAGAGGGAATTATGAACAGTTTCAAATACCAGTCAATATTGGCACAAAACCTTCAGGCTTCTGCTAGAAAGCTGAACATGAAGGAGAACTTCACCTTTCAGCTTTAGAACAATCCAAAGCATACATCCAAATCAACAAAGGAATTGCTTCACCAGAAGAAGACTCAAGTTTTGGAATGGCCCAGACCTGAATCTGATTTGAAAATCTGTGGTTTGATCTGAGGAGGGCTGTGCACAGCAGATGCCCTGACAATCTGACAGATTTGGAATGTTTTTGCAAAGAAGAGTGGGCAAATATTGCCAAGTCAAGATGTGCCATGCTGATAGACTCGTACCCAAAAAGACTGAGTGCTGTAATAAAATCAAAAGCTGCTTCAACAAAGTAATAGTGTAAGGGTGTGCACACTTATTCAACCATATTTTATTTTTACTTCCCTCCACCTAAAATATTTCAGTTTGTTGGACAACTGAGTTGTACAGTTTATAGGTCACATTAAAGGGGCAAAAAATATCTGATATGATTTATCTCTGTCTCTCTCTCTTTTTTTTTTTTTACATAACAGAAATCTAACATTTTAAGGGGTTTGTAGACTTTTTGTATCCACTGTATGTGTATGTGTATGTGTGTGTGTGTGTGTGTGTGTGTGTATATATATATATATATATATATATATATATATATATATATATATATATATATATATATATATACACATACACACAGTGGATACAAAAAGTCTACAAACCCCTTAAAATGTTAGATTTCTGTTCACACACACACAAACTCACTATAAAAAGTCTACACACACCCCTGTTTAAATGTCAGGTTTCTGTGATGTAAAAAAATGAGATAAAGATATATAATTTCAGAGCCTTTTCCACCTTTAATGTGACCTATAAACTTTACAACGCAGTTGAACAAAAAAATTAAATGTTTTAGGTGGACGGAAGTGAAAATGAAAAACCTAAAATAATATGGTTGCATAAGTGTGCACACCCTTACTCTATTACTTTGTTGAAGTCTTTTTGGGTACGAGTCTATTAGCATGGCACATCTTAACTTGGCAATATTTGCCCATTCTTCTTTGCAAAAACACTCCAAATCTGTCATATTGTGAGGGCATCTCCTGTGCACAGCCCTCTTTTTATCACCCCACAGATTTCCAATCGGATTCAGGTCTAGGCTCTGGCTGGGACATTTTGAAACTTTATTCTTCTTCTGGTAAAGCCACTTCTTTTGTTGATTTGGGTCGTTGTCATGCTGAAAGATGAAGGTACTCTTCATGTTCAGCTTTCTAGCAGAAGCCTGAAAGTTTTGTGCCAATATTGACTGGTATTTGGAACGGGTCATAATTCCCTCTTCCTTTTTAATAAGGCCCCTGTTCCAGCTGAAGAAAAACAGCCCCAAAACATGCTACCACCACCATGCTTCACAGTGGGTACAGTGTTCTTTTAGTGATGAGCAGTGTTTTTGCGCCAAACATATCTTTTGGAATTTTAGCCAAAAAGTTCAACCTTGGTTTCATGCGACCATAACATATTTTCCCGAATGCTTTTGAAAGACTTCAAAAGTGTTTTTGCAAAATTTAGCCGTGCTTGGATATTTTTCTTTGTAAGAAAACGCTTCCGTCTTTCCACTCTACCCCATAGCCCAGAATATGAAGAATACGGGAGATTGTTGTCATATGTAACACACAGCCAGTACTTGCCAGATATTCCTGCAGCTCCTTTAATGTTGCTGTGGGCCTCTTGGCAGTCTCCCTGACCAGTTTTCTTCTTGTCTTTTCATCAATTTTGGAGGGACGTCCAGTCCTTGGTAATGTCACTGTTGTGCTATATTTTCTCCACTAGTAATGTGTGATGTCTGTGTTCCTGCTCAACTGTCACAGCTTCTCAATGCCTCCCATGGAATAGTCTACTCCCTGCCTCTGATGTTGCCTGGCGTGTATGGAGTTAAATGCTCGGGGAACTTTTGGCTCTCTGCATTCTTTACTGTGTGATCTGATGGGTCTAGGCTGTAAACAGAGCAAGGGAAAGGAGATTAGTTGAGGAGCAGCAATTGATGATAAAGGCTGGAGAAACGTGGGGGAGGATGTAGGGAGAAAAGGGGCAGCAGTGACGGGAGAAAGCACGAACGGATGACAGGCTGCCCGGTTTTCCCGCAGATATATGCAGGATGAGAGAGGGGGGAGGGATGAACAGCTTTAGGAGGGGAATTAGTGGAGGCAGGGAGGAGAAGAGGACGACACCACCTCCAATGGACGGTACAGACCGGGGTCTACAAGTCCAGTCCTCCCACTACAGTAAGTGCGGACCGAAGTGGAAGTTCTTGCTTGCTGGGAGAGAACTACACATGGGCAGTGACAAGACCGCTGGCCAAGGGCACAGGAGGCAAAGCAGCCAGCGGTCTTACAAACAGGAAATCACTGGCAAGAAATCATTTTATTTGAAAGTTACCTGTCTATTACAGAGGAATTACAGAGCTCAAAAGAAGATAGATGGCATATTCAGTGAAGGTAGGAGATCAGCAGCAAGGATGTGCAAAAAAGCCTTTTGCCCAGAGTTCTGCTTTTAATAAAACAGATTCAACATAAGGGATAAACAGAACATTGTACATTTTTCTACAGAAATAAACAGGTTAGTGAACATGTTTATCTTTCTTAAAGAACACCTTTACAGAGGGAAATCTGCAGACAGCAATTCTTGATCTCCTTCTGAAATGTTAGTTACCTGGCTGTCTTTGGCTTCAGTATTTTGTCGCACCCAGAAGAAACAAGCTGCATTTTAGTTGATACTCCTGATCTACATACTAATGTTGAGGTAGTTACTTGTAGAATTGAGGATATTCAATCAGGATTAGAGCTTTTACTTAGCATTTGCCAAAAAAGAGAAGTCTGCAATAACATCTACATAAGTTCCTCAGTACAACATTCCATTTAATCTCATAACCAAGAATCATTGGTTGAAGGTCCTCCTTTACGGTTTTCTGCAAGCAAAAACTTATCTTAACTTATTGTTAACCTGGGGACTACTTTATTAAAGAACCCCCAGATAAGTTATTAACTGAAAGATGATTTGACTTAATGATTTCAGTTACTGTACAACATTTACCTGTAAAAGTATCCAATTTCGACTTCTTGTCAGAGTGTCACTGTGTGATCTACATATGGTTTGCATTTTCTCTGTATAGTGTTTTCTGGTACTGCTCATGGCAGTGTAATGTTACCTCTTTATCACATTTTTTTTTTTTTTTATAGGGATCGATTGGAACAATTGGAACGGAATAGAGAGCGTGAGAGGAAAATAAGAGAACAGCAGAAAGAACAGAGAGAGGCAAAAGAGAGAGAGAGGAGAGCAGAGGAGAGACGGAAAGAGCGAGAGGCAAGGAGAGAAGGTATTTGCATCTGCTATGTTTGTATATTGGGAAAAACTGAGTCTTTAAAAATAGTTTTCTACATTATCCACTATTATTAATTCTTCTCAAATTGTCTAGTCTAATTCAGACAGCTATTCCCATATTGAAAGGTACTAAGAAATGTATTTGTAGACCTTTTCATATTGCAGGCTATTGGGGATCAATGTCAGACTGAGGTGAGTAAGAGCATATTTCATATAAATATGTCTCTGCTCCTTTTGTATGTGGGTTTCATACTTGTTTATGCAGATTTTTTATATTTTCATAATCTCACACATTTATTGTATCTTTCTGCATCCAGTAGTAAATATCATATCATCAATCTCCCCTCAAAACAGATTATAGTTGCCTAATCATTCATTGAGGGACACAGGGTCAGAAAACTCCGGAAATGTAGCATTTATACTGCTGCCTACAAGAGTATTGGACACTTGCAAAAAAAGTGTCAGCTATCCTGTATAACTTTGCTCACATCCATCAGGGTTTAGTTTCTTACTAGTGCCCTAGGAGAATGAACATGTTCTTTCCTCAAAAGAGAAGCAAACACATTTCTTTTGATTTTTTTTTTTTAATCAAAATTATTTTTTCTTCTATCAAGATTCTCCTGATACTGCAGAGCTAGAAGAGCTTAACTTGCAGCTTTCAAGATCCACTGATCCTTAAAATGGCCATGGAGGCCCTACCTCGGACCCCACTGTGAGAAAGGTGCAGGGCTGGCCTGTGATGTGACTTGTGGGCACCGGGTTCTGCAATTGGCACTCTGCAGATATTGTGTGTGCCAAATGAGGGCTGTGATACACCCATCTGGTATTTAAAAGTGGTTAAGTCAGATATTCCAATTCCTGCCAGGCCCTCTGCAATATCAAGATGTACTACACTGTGTGTGTGTGTGTGTGTGTGTGTTTTTTGTTTTTAATTCCGCAACTAAATACCCTTTTTCATTTTGCCGGTGTGCTGTCACATAAACGCCCACCGCTCTCCTTCCCCAATCTACGGACTACAGTAAGAGGGGCTGAGTTTCCCCTCTGATGTTAGCCAAGTGGTCACATGACCGCACATCATCTATGTGAACAGACATTTAGCTGCAGAATTAAAAAAAAAAAACACACGCACTGTGTAGTAAATCTTGTTATTGCAGAGGGGCTGCCAGGAATTGGAATCGGTAACTGTTTACATGCGAAATAGGGGCAGGAGGGGTGGGGCAGAGACAGCTCACTACACAGACTCCCGAGTTGATGGGGAGAGGGGAAAGCAGCAGTATGAAGGAGACACGTAACCTGATCACGGTATTATAGATCAGCAGCCATGATTACTGTGGTCAGCACACTGTGGGGGACACAGGAACAGGCAGGATCAACCGGGTATATTGTAACATAGAAAGGGACAAATGACACCACACAAGCACTATCCGGTTTAAAGGCATAGAATCTTCTCTTTTTTTTTTTTTTTTTTTCAGGGTTACAATCACTGGTAACTGGTTTGACTGCATTGGTCAAAATCTGTGTTGGTGCCACAACACTATTTAAGTTTTGTTACACGCCCCTTGCAGTGTTTACAACGCCGGTTGGTAATTCCAAGCACATAATGTGCTGATGCACATACATGAATGAAATTTTATGTTATTTTTTCCCCCACAAGTAGAGCTTTCCTTTGGTGGTATTTAATCGCCACGGTGTGTTTTTTATTTTTTGCTAAATAAACAAAAAAAGACAGCAAAAAATATTTTTTTTCATAGTTGTTTATAAAACTTTGCTAACAGGTAATTTTTCTCCTGCGCTGATGGGCAGGCACTGATGGACATTGATAGGCGGCACTGGTGGGTACTGATTGGAAGCACTGCTGGGACTGCACTGATAATCACTACCCTGATTATTAGTGTAGTTGCCCCTTTCACACAAGCCAGTTATCGGTCTCATCATGCTGTCAGTATGAGGAAATGAATGCCGATAACCGGATTGTGTTTAGATCGTGATCAGGGAAGGGAGGACCCTCACCATGCCAACATCCAAAATGTATAAATAAGTCTTGAGAAACTCAAAAAATAAGTGGGCTTTGTGGGCACATAATGAGAGGAGAAATCATAAAAAAATTATACATTTTATTGCAACATGATTAAAAACATACAAACACCCTATAAAGACAGTTACCAGTTACCCAATAATGCAGTTACAGAAGGCTGGATCAAAAGTGTACAGATTGACTTAAAAATATGTCAAATAAATAACATTGCGAGGACAGATGTACACATCTGAGCTGCGTTTAAGGTGCTGTAGACCTTCTACCCCCTTTGCAGCATTATCTGCTAGGGCCCCAACAATAGGCCCCCCTATTTGGGCTATCTGCTATATGCTCAGATGCTGTCTCGTCCATTATAAATCTGAGATTATTTTGTATTTATCCAATATGTCGATGTAGCACTTCAGAACCACAATTTTGTTGTTGGTACTTTGCCCTGAAACGTTCGTATCCATAGTCTACGATAATCTATCTTTGTGTGGCGGCCTGAACTTTAATTTTGCTGCATTCTGATTTATACACCTGCTATACATCAGCTGCGTCTATTACAGACAACTTGTTATGTATATGCATCCTTTTGCACACATACACATTAGACCTGAAACAACGTCATTATGGATGTCTGTCTAATTTTGTGAGGTGTCCCTATACTCTGAGTTACAGATTTACCAGCACCTACTCAGTATTTGTCCTAAGGAAGCTAATATTTAGTGAAACGCATAGACGAGCAAGTTTTGAAATAGTCTTTGGATCAATTTTCTTTATTAGACATATTAAGTCGATCTTAACACTTTTGATCCAGCCTTCTGTAACTGCATTATTGGGTAACTGGTAACTGTCTTTAATGGGTTTTGTTTGTATGTTTTCTATGTTTTTTAATCATGTTGCAATAAACTTTATAATTTTTTATGCTTTCTCCTCTCATTTTGTGCCCACAAAGTCCACTTATTTTTTGAGTTTCTCAATCCTTATTTATACATCGTGATCAGCTGTGATTGGACACCACTGATCATGTGGTAAACGGTCACTGATTGGCTCTTTACCCCGATCTGTGATCAGCTTGGATCACAGAGCATGCCACAGCGGGCTTGATCATGGGAGGACGTCATATGACACCCTCCCAGAAATGGCCGGCAGCGCAGCCATCATTCGGCTATAGCGTGGTCAGGAAGTGGTTAAGGACCATGTGGATAAGGGACTGGAAGCCCTTTCTAGGGCTTTTTCTCGCTGGCGGGCCCAGTCACGTAACCTTTTATTGCTTTCATGTCCATCTGCTAGACCCTTGATGTATTGTGCAAGGACATGGCCAGAGATCCCAGATAACTCCTTACCGATCCATCTACTCTCCAACAAGTGTAACTTATGCCTGTTGCCCTGCAATATGGTGTTAATGAGCTTGCGGACATCATACATCTTATCTCTAGAATGGTTGTCCTATCCGTATACCTGCAGACGATCCTTGGGCTTAAATGCTGGTCTGCGGAACATCAGTGCAAAAGGCACCTTATACCTATGCCCTTTTATGGTGAACATCTTTTTGGTGCCTCCCTGGACAACTTTTATCAGAGTTCTCACAGGGGGATAGAGCACTCTTTCGTCTCAACAAATGAAAGCTAAGCCTTAGGTCAGTAAAGCGTCTGGCCTTGCTTTACTGACCTACTTTTGTTTTTTTCAGTCCTCCAGGTCCCGAAGCTGTTCCTTTACAATCTTTGGACTCCAGAATCCTCCAAGCCTGTGGGCAACTCTTCCTTGCACTGAAAACAGCCTTACATTCTTGGATAAAACCATCCACAGTTTTCACATTTTCTAAGCTCTACTGCATGGATGTTTGGGCATATGCTGATGCAAACTTTTTTCTGGTTTCATGTTTTTTTTTTTTGTGTTTTGTGGTTTCCCCCCACTTTATAGAAACTGATTTTGATTGTTCCAAATGTCTCAGAAATATTCTTATCATGTCCTTTCATGGAGTTCATTAAGGGACATAGTTCCCACCCCTCTCGGGATCACACTTACTTTCTACTACTTTTGGACGAAACTAAAGCACGATGGGGGCGAGAAGGGTTATAGTGGCCAACGGTCAAATTTTTTGTTCAATTCTCCTGTAGGCAGCAGTATAACTAAGTCTCAGAATTTTTCTGACCCTTTGTCCCTTAATGAAGTCCACGAACAGGTTTTTAAGGTAAGTCTAATATTTTGACAATGTCTTGGGCTGCCACAAATTGATATGAATAGACAAAAAGTGCAGCGCTGGGTAATAAACTAATATTGCAAGTGATTATGAATAAAAAAAAAAGTGATTATACAAAGATGAATTCTAAATAATCAAGTAATCAAAAAAAAACATCATTATAGTCCATATGTGTTAATATGATCGATTCTTGAGCAGCAAAACGTGTATCAAATGTGAAAACAGTTCATGTTTGAAATAATCCAACAAAGAAGTGTTCACAAACGAAATCCAAATGATTAGTATCCACCACTAGTGCAGCCCGTCACCTAGGAATAAGCAATGGAGGCTTACCAAAAAGCCAGCGACCACCCTCGTTCAGGGGGGGTCACATAAGGCTTAGGAGAGCAGCAGGCTTGCTGTTGAAGTACCACCGACTGTCCTCACAGGTAACTGACCAACGTCTGTGGAAAGTGGTTTCAAAGGCGCTTCTGTCAGGAGACGATCGCTGCGCATCAATGGACGTTTCCTTCTATCAGTGGGATGTAGTCATCCAATGGATTTCTGCAACAAGTTATAGGGAGAAAAAAAGACTCCAATAGTGCAGAGATAACTTTGACTAATTTATTCAAAAAAGGTACCAACAGGTTCACAATACATAAAAGCATTCCTTGCAAGGATAAAAGATAAAAAGGCTCTGCTAATCTCCAAAAAAATCGATTTGCACACTGCGTGAATGCGCAACGTCCCAGGGACGCAGTGCATGTGCACAAATCGCTTTTTTTTTAGCAGAGCATTTTTATCTTTTATCCTTGCAAGGAACGCTTTTTATGTATTGTGAACCTGTTGGTACCTTTTTTGAATAAATTCCTTTTCTCCTTATAACTTGTGGAAATCCATTGGATGACTACATCCCACTGGTGGAAGGAAACCTCCATTGATGCGCAGCGATCGTCTCCTGACAGAAGCGCCTTTGAAACTACTTTCCACAAACGTTGGTCGGTTACCTGTGAGGACAGTCGGTGGAACTTCAACAGCAAGCCTGCTGCTCTACTAAGCCTTATGTGAACAACCTTAACAAAGGGTGGTCGCTGGATTTTTTGTAAGCCTCCATTGCTTATTCCTAGGTGACGGGCTGCGCTAGTGGTGGATACTTATTTGGATTTCATTTGTGAACACTTCTTTGTTGGATTATTTCACCCATGAACTGTTTCCACGTTTGATACACGTTTTGTTGCTCATGAATTGATCATATTAACACATATGGACTATTATGTTTTTTTTTGATTTAGAATACATCTTTGTATAATCACGTTTTTTTTTTATTCATAATCACTTGCATTATTAGTTTATTCCCCGTCGCTGCACTTTTTGTCTATTTTATATTTCTTTGTGCCCTATATCGGGGTTATAGTGCTTAGCTGCAGGGTATCCTTCACAGTTTATTTATTAATTTATGTATTGTTTATTCCACACCTAGCGCAATTCTTTTCTTTTAAATTTTTTTGCCACAAATTGATACCTTTTAATTCTTAAAGTGAGTGTCATTTATAATGGAGAACTCCTGAACCACTTGTATGATTCCTTATCAGGCACCCCCCCCCCCCCCCTTGCAGTGTTAAATGCATACCCTCATTATGGCCACCCCTCTCGGTGCCAGACAAGGCTGACAGGTTGGAGTGCTTATTCCTTCACTTGCTGCTATGCATTTTTGATGCACCCACAGTGACATGTTTGAGGGGAAAAAAAAAAAAAAAAGAGGGCTTTGAAGGAAGAACATATAGGTTCACAGCACTGCTATTTTGGCTTTTTTTTTAATGGCAAGTGATGTTTCCAATATGTGGAGCAGGGTAGCTTTTCTGCAGCAGCATTCTGTCTGTGTATTTTGGAGAGTTACTTGAAAAGTGCTAGGTAGAAAACCTGACCCGTGCTTACTTAGAGAGGACACCGTCACCTTACCTGTTTAGTGCACAGTAACCGGGACTATATAAATCCACGCTCCAACCACATTATACTCGCATCTCCTGCACTCGCCTGCTGCTTCTTCATTTTTGTAGTCAAGTACTGTCATGTGATGGAAGGGATGATATCACCACTCCCTGTGAGTTCTAACAACAAATATGTATTGCTCTAATAATAGTTTATGAAGATAGGGACAAAATCAAATCAATTCTTCACCCACTATATCAGCCGACGGGAATCATCTGGAAAATGTAGTTTGATTGGGGGTACAATGCCAGTGTTACACCAATTGATAGATTGTGTCTGGGCACAGACATGTACAGCTTTGATGCTCACTTATTACAGAATTTAACCTGGTAACTAGTGTATTAGGTGGTGCAATTGAAGGAGACATCCAAATAATCAAATTGTAGTCTTAAAAGAATGTCTACTGATTACATTAAAAACCATTCAGGTATGCTGGGACTTCCTCATCCTGGGAGTTCCTCATCACCCAAAGGAGAGTTTTTTTTGTGACTTGTATACAGTTTTGTTTTTTGTAAAGTAAACGCCTCTTCTACATTCTTTAAAGTATGTAACTTCCTAGTCTTACATCTGCCAGTTTAGTTATTCCAACCTGTACAACATGCCTTCCAGGGCCGGAAGGATCTGCGCTTCCTCAGCGCAGGAAGCCAGGGCTCTTGCAAGAGACTGAGAAAATGCAGTACGATTCAAGAATAACTGTAGAGTTTAGCACTCAAAGTAAGTTCTGGCTTTCTAAACCTATTTTTTACAGCTATAACTGTAAACAACTCCTGCAATGTATTGTACCTTTTTACAGAACTTCAGGCAAATGAATAAAACATGCAGAGCCTTGCCAAAGTATTCACAACCTTGATCCAGTCACTCTTGAATAATACATTTGAAGACTGAAATTATACTCTCTGTGATATTCAAAACTTTGAATGATTTTCATATAAAATTGTTTTGTAATAGAGAAAAAAAATCTTTAAGAAAAAAAAAAAAAGCTTAGGGATGTTTGCATTAAAGTGGTTGTAAACCCTTACAGACCACTTTTACCTACAGGTAAGCCTAGATTAATGCCCCATACACAAGGTCGGACATTCCGACCACAAAATCCGACAGTGTATTGAAGTGGTTAAGGGGAACCCCCATGCCAAAATAAAAAAAAATGGAGTGAGTCCCCCCAAAATCCATACCAGGCCCTTCAGATCAGGTATGAATTTTAAGGGGAGCCCCCAAAATCTATACCAGGGCCTTATCCGAGCATGCAATCTGAACCATACCAGGCCGCTTGCCCTCAACATGGAAAGAGTGCTTTGGGGTCCCCCCCAAAGCACCTTGTCCCCATGTTGATGGGGCCAAGGGCCTCATCCCCACAACCCTTGCCCGGTGATTTTGGGGGTCTGCGGCAGAGTGGCTTATCGGAATCTGGAAGACCCCTTTAATCATGTCAAAAATTTAAAAACACAAAAGACAGCTTTTGACAATTCCTTTAAGAATAATAATAATTAAAAAAAAAAAAAATATATATGATTTTTTTTTTTTTAGACGGATTTTGGCCGAAACTTGTTTTGCATACACACGGTCGCACAAAGTTGATGGAAAATCCGATCGTTCTGATCGAGGTGATGTAAAAAATGTACGATGGGACTACGAAGAGGCCAGTAGCCAATAGCTTTCGTCCGCAACTTTATTCTGACCATGCATAGCACTTTGTGTGTCGGAATTCTCTACACACGATCGGAAAAAGTACGATCGGATTTTGTTATCTGAAAATTTTGGGTCCTGCTCTCAAACTTTTTCCATCGGAAATTCAGAGGGAAAAAGTCTGCTTTTTCCGTCAGAATTTGTGACCGTGTGTGTATATGAGGCATTAGGCTTACCTGTAGGTGCAAGAAATATCTCCTAAACCTACACGGTTTAGGAGATATTTGCAAAAGACAGGCACCGCTGTCTATGGCGCATGCACCGCAGACAGCGGCGCGCAGGCACACTGAGCCGTTGGAAGATGGGCGCTTCGTGGTAGAGGGGACAGCTGTGACATCGCAGGCTCCTGTGTCAGGTAAGTGACACATAATGTCATGCTTTACCTTTGCAGGGAAACAAAGAGGAAGTAAAACCCGTCAGGGTTTACTTCCTCTTTAAGGCCTGTCCATACCATTTTGAATAGACTGCCAAAGCAATGGTTTTAATGCAGAACACCACTTGTATTGTAGGGTTCCACACTGAGTTTTATTGTGCTATTACAGCATTGTAATTACACTGTGCTTCATGTATTTTTGTGTGTTATGGTAATGTACAATAAAAGCACACATTGTACCATGTGTTGCCGCAACACACTGATGTAAATGAACCCTTAGTGTAAAATCCTGAGCCTTCGCAGAAAGACAATATCTGCCTAACAAGGTTCTGGCCTCCCATGGTAAATTGTAAAATTAACCTTTTACAAGTCTGCATGTCACAGGATTATAGCAAGAATATACTTTTTCAAAAAACCTCTGTCTTTTATCATTAAAAACTGGTCCTTGAGCTCCAGCATGTGATTTTTGCCTAGGCTGAGGGTGATCGTCTCCTCTTCCAGTGGTCCAACTGCAACATTGTAACTTTGTAGCAAGTCAAGTAAAAAGAGGTAGCCATGGCTGATCCTTGCCAGACATTTGTGAACATAACTGCGCAATTCACATCTCTGAGCCAACATCTCAGTGTGGGAAGTAGATGGTATCCCAGTATGATGCCTGAACAGAGATGGCTACATCTCTAGTGAGGGAAAGAAGATGAAGGCATTGGAGTTGATTTGATAAGGGGGTTAAGATTCTTCACTCAATAAATAAAATGTAGATTCATTTCAATTATCCAAATATGTCCCGTTTATTTCATCAAATGATTGGGTATGCAGAATGAACACCACTACAATTTATTTTATGTGAAGATTTTTAACTTCTTTAATAAATCAACCTCTTTGTCAGGGGAGAAACTGTGCTCTGCAAGAGGTAATAAATGCCTGGAAGTGTTTCTTACTGTATGTTCATACATGCATGAGAAAATATCTCAATAGAAAGAAAGAACATTAGTGAGTAAATGTAATTAAAATGTATTCATTAGGAAAGCCTACAAAACATTATTCCAGTATTTAAATGTCCCTGGCGGTCACTCTTGTCTGAATTAAGAGCATGAAAACTATACTGAGCCTGCAGGGTACTGCTTGCCAAAGGTTCAGTAATGGCAGTCTCCATATTTCTCTCAAAAACATTAGTGTACATGTAAGGAGTACAAATAAACCTAGTCCATCTCAAGGAGCACATGTGTGCCCACAGGGGGTTCTCCTATCTTGGCTTTTTCCCACAATGTAATGAAGTTGAGAAACATTGTAAATTGATGGCGATTAAATACTCTAACAGATTGCTTATTAAAGTTTAAATTTTTCCTAACATAAAACAATTACTTCTGAGGATGAATACTTTTGAAATGAAAAAAACAGAGAACATTTCAGGTTAGAATCTGATCAGAATATGTTGACAAGGCACTGTGTGTATTCAAGCCTAGTGAGATCATTTGCAGTCAAGCTTAGCAACTTGTCTATGGTGAGCACATCAGCTAAAAATTTACACCAACCTTGCACTGGTAGTGTCTCCTCTGTAATTTTATGGGATAAATGGCAAAGTAATTAAGGGGCTTACAAGGAGAGAACTTGTTGTGGATGTCATTGTGCTCATGTCCAGTGTAGTCCAGGACAAGGCAGGGTAGTGGCATAGTTTGCCGGGTTTGAAAAGTGTTGTCACCCTCCTTATGCTATGCAGCCAAATAGCACAACAGGGGTGAGCAGATCACAAGAGAATGTTTAATACTTTACAAATCTTTTTTTGACGATGAAACCACTCCTTAATTCTGTATTGAGCAGTTTAGCTGGAGTTGCTCTTTATCCCTTCCTCTGCCAGATACAACATGGCCATACTTGGGCAGAAAATAATGTTTGATGCTGTCTGGTAACCTTAATAAAATGGGTGTGGGTAACATTCAGCCACTTCCTTGGTCCAAAAAGCTGTCTGGCTTGTCTGTCTTTTCTGATGGAAACAATAGATCTGGTCTTCACAAATCCCAGGAGCCAAGTGATCAGTCAGCCCAGGAAGCTATAATGGTGGAATTTTTACACTTATTATTCAGAGTGCATTTTCCAAGGCTCCTTAAAGTTCCCAGTGGCATCGAATTGAAAGTGATTGGTGTTTCTCACCCTTTTATAAGCCAAGGCACTCTTTAAAATTATGGACAGTCTCAAGGCACCCCATTCTAAAATGCAAAAAAATACTCTAATAGTTTTACATTATGTGGAAGCATCGACACACCTAGGACACCCAACATTAGAGGCGATTTATTCTTCCAAAGCAAAATACACTTTTGCACACAAGTACTAACTAGTATTCCAGCCTTTCTCCTCTTCCTCAGTTTCTCTCCATCACTCAGCCAGTGTTGACAGGGAGGGGCAGGGGAGGGTCAACCAAGGATGATGTGCAGGTGATCAACACCCTTCTTATCAACACTGATGACATCATTGGTTGTTGGGCCACCGGTGGCTGGAAGGTTGTAATGGTGCACAATAAAAACCTGTGGCTTTGTGTGACTAAAAGGCAGGCTGATTCACCTGCTTGCTTGTGTACATTTGTGGGCAATTTATAGGCATTTTGTCAAGGCACCCTGGTTGAAAAAGTCTGATCTAGATGACTTGAACATAACATAATAAAATGGTCAAGTCAGATAAAACACCCGATTTTTTTTTTTTTTTCCCCTCTTCATCTCAGCAGTATCGTGGTGCTGGTTCGCATCACTTGCAATCCAAAAGCTTGAACATTGCATGTCCTTCATTGCTTTACTGGTAGTTCAGCTGAGTATAAAAAGTGATTGAAGGATCATCCCTCTGCTTTCCCCTTCATAGACTAAAAGTTCATTATTCTTTTATCCCTTCTATGACAATTTACTTAAAAAAAAAAAAAATTACATTACATTATATATATATATATATATATATATATATATATATATATATATATATATATATATATATATATATATGCACAAGTACATGAATCTGTCTTGTATCAATCCCCTGTAATACCCTGCACAACAGCACTAAGATGGGGGGAATGTTTTCAGGAGGGTAGTCTTATGAGTGTGCTGCCATTTCTTCATTGATCCCTCACAAGTTGTGGTGTGTTCTGGACAAAGCTGAATGACTTAAATTTAGTGTAGCCTGAGAGAGGGCCATAATCTAGCTGTTGCCTGGCAGGGTACCTGGGTCACAAGAGCAGATGACACGACTTATTCATTTCACAGGTGAAAATAATTATATATATATATATATATATGGCTGTTACTGATTAAAAATTTTTGTGTTCGATTAATCGTTTTATTTTATTTTTTTATCGATTAATCGACTAATTTCGATTAATTATAACGCACATACAGATCCAACTACTTTTAGCTGATCTCCTTGCATTGCAACTCTGCATTAGTCAGTGGTAAATGTGGTATACACTATATACAATCACCCGACACTAGTTAGTTTCCACAATCCATGACTTAACTTCACAGTTCACACAAATACGTTTTAAATTCAAACTGTAGCACTGACGTAAGTAATTTTTTTTCCACAGTAGCGTGACAATCCCTCCACCTCCGGTCTAACTAATCACTCTCACCTTATGGCATGGACCCCTGTGCAAACAGGTGGTCAGGCAAGTGGGTATCAAAAGGGTTAACACGGACCATAAACTTCTCTCACGTCTCCTTTAGATCTCAGCAAGGACGCCAGGTCATGGGTAGAAAGAAAAGATCTAAGTGCTCACTGCTTAAGTATAAGTTAAAATTTTTGTGTTCAAACACAAACTACTCATATAAAGATGATAAAAACATAGCATGTAAAGCCGACAATCGTGTTAGTTTCGTAGGGCAGCAGCGGGTGAAGTCATGCGTAGCTCCTCCCCCGTATGTGTTGCGTTCAATCAGAACTTTGACGTCACGGGACTCCTCCCCCTTTCCTTCGTTAGCAGACAGGCACTTGGGAAAGGGGGAGGAGTCCGGTGACGTCGATGTCCGTGACGTCACCGGATCTCCGACAGAACTCCCGGAAAAGCCGGCGGAGAGGAGTACTGATCAAAAGAATTTTAATCGATCAAAAAAATTAACGATTAACCACTTCCCGACCGCCCCCTGTATATATACGTCGGCAGAATGGCACGTACAGGCAGAATCACGTACCTGTACGTGACATTCTTCCGGCGGTTGGGGGGTCCGATCGGACCCCCCTCCGCCGGCGGGGACGGTCGGGATCGCTTCAGGAGCGATCCGGGACGAGGGGACGGCCAGTGGTTTCTGGCCACCCCCTCGCGATCGCTCCTGGCCAATGAAAAGCTTCCCCTTCCTGTCTATTGTATAGACAGGAAGGCGGAAGTGATGTCACGCTCGGTGCGCCGGTCTATGTGACCGGAGACGCCGAGCGGCGAACATGTTAAGGTTAGTGCACAACACTACACTGACACCAGTACAGTTAGGCACACAAAACACCCCCCTGTCACCCCCTGATCACCCCCCAGATCACCCCCTCCCCCCCCCCCAGTCACAGTGTCACTAATTGCAGTGATCATTTTTTTACTGATCACTGCATTTAGTGTCAGTGTGACTGTAATAACTGTCAGGGCAGTTAGTTTTAGGTCCAAGGTAGCCCCCTACCCCCCCCTAATAAAGGTTTAACCCATTGATTGCCCCCCAGGTAACCCTTTCACCCCCTTTTGCCAGTGTCACTAAGCGATCGTTTTTCTGATCGCTGTATTAGTGTCACTGCTGTCGCTAGGTAACCATTTTTTTTTTTTAGGTAACCGCCATGTTTATATAGGTTCATAAATAGGTTTATAGGTCAGGTACCCCCATATTACAACCTAAATAAAGGTTTTAACCCCCTGATTGCCCCTAGAGTTAACCCTTTCACCAGTGATCACTGTATAACTGTCACTGGTGACGCTGGTTAGCCAGTTAGTTATTTCGTTATTTAGGTTCCCCGTCAGGTTTTTATATAGCGTCAGGTACCCCCATATATTACCTAATAAAGGTTTTAACCCCCTGATTGCCCCTAGTTAACCCTTTCACCCCCTTTTGCCAGTGTCACTAAGCGATCGTTTTTCTGATCGCTGCATTAGTGTCGCTAGGTAACCATTTTTTTTTTTTAGGTAACCGCCATGTTTATATAGGTTCATAAATAGGTTTATAGGTCAGGTACCCCCATATTACAACCTAAATAAAGGTTTTAACCCCCTGATTGCCCCTAGAGTTAACCCTTTCACCAGTGATCACTGTATAACTGTCACTGGTGACGCTGGTTAGCCAGTTAGTTATTTCGTTATTTAGGTTCCCCGTCAGGTTTTTATATAGCGTCAGGTACCCCCATATATTACCTAATAAAGGTTTAACCCCCTGATTGCCCCTAGTTAACCCTTTCACCCCCTTTTGCCAGTGTCACTAAGCGATCGTTTTTCTGATCGCTGCATTAGTGTCGCTAGGTAACCAGTTTTTTTTTGTATTACTGTTACGGGTGACGCTGGTTAGTTAGCTTGTTTTTTATACTGTCAGGGCACCCGCCATTTATTACCCAATAACGGTTTAACCCCCTGATCGCCCGGCGGGTGATATCAATTAGGTTTTAGGGTCAAATAAGGTCTGCGTCGCCCCAGGTTAGTGCCAGTACCGCAAACACCCACGCACAAAGCATACACCTCCCTTAGTGGCACAGTATCTGAACAGATCAATATCTGATCTGATCAGATCTATACTAGCGTCCCAGCAGTTTAGGGTTCCAAAAAAAAAAACGCATTGTTAGCGGGATCAGCCCAGATACCTGCTAGCACCTGCGTTTTCCCCCTCCGCCCAGCCCAGCCCACCCAAGTGCAGTATCGATCGATCACTGTCACTTACAAAACACTAAGCACACATAACTGCAGCGTTCGCAGAGTCGGGCCTGATCCCTGCGATCGCTAACAGTTTTTTTGTGGTAGCGTTTTGATTCAGTCGCTTCAGTCAGGAGCTTTTTTACCTGTGAATCTCAAAAAAATAAAAAAAAATAAAAATAGTTGTCGTTTTATTGTTCTCTCTCTCACTCTATTCTCTCTCTATTGTTGCTCTTTTTTTACTCCATTCTATTCTGCAATGTTTTATTATGTTTTATCATGTTTTATCATGCTTGCTTTTCAGGTATGTAATTTTGTTTACTGTGTTTTAGTGTTAAGCATTTTTTTGTTTTCAGGTGCGCCATTCAGTTGCAACGCGGATTTATTTATCTTGACAGCAACAGCGTTTGCTCCCACGATACATAAAGCCGCGACTCCAACGCTGTAGGAGGTGATTTCACCACCACAGTTAAAAAAAAGAGCATATGTGCCGAAGCATGGGGGCAGCAGGGGGGGGGGAGGAGCGATTGGCTCCTAATGCCACGTACATACGGTCGAAATTCCGACCGTGTGTACACGGCATAACTTTTGCGGGAGGATGCCCCCATGCATCGGCATATATAAATGGTGCATGTATGCCCATCATTAGAAGTGGGTGGATGAAGGGAGGTATTCTAATGGTGGGCATACCCACCAATCAATCTCTTTTTTTCGTTCAGCCAAGAGGCTGCATGAAAAAAAAAAGATTACAATATATGTCCAGTATGTTGCTGGACTTTGAATGGTTATACCAGAATGATGCCTGCAGGTTTAGGTATCATCTTGGTATCATTCTTTTCAGCCAGTGATCGGCTTTCATGTAAAAGCAATTCTAGCGGGTAATTAGCCTCTAGACTGCTTTTACAAGCAGTGGGAGGGAATGTCCCCCCTCCCGGATATAAACCGCGCCATTGGGAAATTGGGAAAGCATTTTATCACACCAATCTTGGTGTGGTCAGATGCTTTGAGGGCAGAGGAAAGATCTAGGGTCTAATAGACCCCAATTTTTTCAAAAAAAGAGTACCTGTCACTGCCTATTGCTATCATAGGGGATATTTACATTCCCTGAGATAACAATAAAAATCATAACAAAGAAAAAAAATGGAAGGAACAGTTTAAAAATAAAATAAAAAAGCTAAATAAATAAAAAAAAAAAACAAAAAAAAAAAAAAAAGCACCCCTGCCCCCCCTTCTCTTGCGCAAAGGCGTACACAAGCGTTGGTCTGGCGTCATATGTAAACAGCAATTGCACCATGCATGTGAGGTATCACCGCGAAGGTCAGATCGAGGGCAGTAATTTTAGCAGTAGACCTCCTCCGTGAATCTAATGTGGTATCATGTAAAGGGTTTTAAAGGCTTTTAAAAATGTATGTAGTTTGTCGCCACTGCGTGTTTGTGCGCAATTTTAAAGCATGTCGTGTTTGGTATCCATGTACTCGGCCTAAGATCATATTTTTTATTTCATCAAAAATTTGAGCAATATAGTGTGTTTTAGTGCATTAAAATAAAAAAAAGTGTATTTTTTCCACAAAAAATGCGTTTGAAAAATCGCTGCGCAAATACTGTGTGGAAAAAAAAAATGCAACACCCACCATTTTAATCTGTAGGGCCTTTGCTTTAACATTATATATAGTGTTTGGGGGTTCAACGTAATTTTCTTGCAAAAAAAAAATATGTTTTCATGTAAACAAAAAGTGTCAGAAAGGGCTTTGTCTACAAGTGGTTAGAAGAGTGGGTGACGTGTGACATAGGCTTCTAAATGTTGTGCATAAAATGCCAGGACAGTTCAAACCCCCCCCAAATGACCCCATTTTGGAAAGTAGACACCCCAAGCTATTTGATGAGAGCAATGTTGAGCCCATTAAATATTTTTTTTTTTTGTCCCAAGAGATTGAATAATGAAAAAAAAAAAAATATATATTTTTTTTACAAAAAGTTGTCACTAAATGATATATTGCTCAAACATGTCATGGGCATATGTAGAAATACACCCCAAAATACATTCTGTTGCTTCTCCTGAGTACGGGGATACCACATGTGTGGGACTTTTTGGGAGCCTAGCTGCGTACGGAACCCCAAAAACCAATCACCGCCTTCAGGCTTTCTAAGGGTGTAATTTTTTTATTTCACTTCTCACTGCCAATCACAGTTTCGGAGGCCATGGAATGCCCAGATGGCATAAAACCCCCCAAAATGACCCCATTTTGGAAAGTAGACACCCCAAGCTATTTGCTGAGAGGTATTGTGAGTATTTTGCAGATGTCGCTTTTTGTCACAAAGTTTTGAAAATTGAAAAAAGAAAAAAAAATTTTTTTTTTCTTTACTTTCTTCATTTTCAAAAACAAATGAGAGCTGTAAAATACTCACCATGCCTCTCAACAAATAGCTTGGGGTGTCTACTTTCCAAAATGGGGTCATTTGGGGGGGTTTTGTGCTATTTTGGCATTTTATGGCCTTCGAAACTGTGATAGGTAGTGAGGAGTGAAATCAAAAATTTGCACCCTTAGAAATCCTGAAGGCGGTGCTTGAGTTTCGGGGCCCCGTACGCGGCTAGGCTCCCAAAAAGTCCCACACATGTGGTATCCCCATACTCAGGAGAAGCAGCAAAATGTATTTTGGGGTGCAATTCCACATATAACTATGGCATGTGTGAGCAATATATCATTTAGTGACAACTTTTTGAAAAAAAAAAAAATCTTTTTTATTTTTGTCTTTATTCAATCACTTGGGACTAAAAAAAAAAAAATATTCAATGGGCTCAACATGCCTCTCAGCAAATAGCTTGGGGTGTCTACTTTCCAAAATGGGGTCATTTGGGGGGGTTTTGTACTTCTCTGCCATTTTAGCACCTCAAGAAATGAAATAGGCAGTCATAAATTAAAAGCGGTGTAAATTCCAGAAAATGTACTCTAGTTTGTAGACGCTATAACTTTTGCGCAAACCAATAAATATACGCTTATTGGCATTTTTTTTACTAAAGACATGTGGCTGAATACATTTTGGCCCAAATGTTTGACTAAAATTGAGTTTATTAGATTTTTTTTATAACAAAAAGTAGAAAATCTCTTTTTTTTTCAAAATTTTCGCTCTTTTTCCGTTTATATCGCAAAAAAAATAAAAATCACAGAGGCAATCAAATACCATCAAAAGAAAGCTCTATTTGTGGGAAGAAAAGGACGCAAATTTCGTTTGGTTACAAAATTGCATGACCGCGCAATTACCAGTTAAAGTAGTGCAGTGCGAAATTGAAAAAAGACCTCTGGTCCTTTGGCTGCCAAATGGTCCGGGGCTGAAGTGGTTAATCAAGGAATTAATCTTTAATTTTCACAGTATATATATATATATATATATATATATATATATATATATATATATATATATATATATATACATACATACATACATACATACATACATACATACATACATACATACATTTCAGCTGTGTATTTTTTGATGTTCCTGGATTTTCCATTTTCTAGCAGTACTGGCTTCTTGACTAGCGTTCCACAAGCAGGTTTCCTCTGATATCCTATAAGGGTACGTCTCATGCCCTCAGCTGAAAATTACTATAGATCTCTGGGGCACATTCTCCTGGGGGGGGGGTTTAAGATGTAGCCTGGTTGGTCATAGTGTGAATGCAAGTTGAAGACTCGTATAATGTGAAGGGGATAGTGTTGCCTAGTCAGCAGGGCTTTGTTTTCTAATGAATGCAAGTATAAGCTTTTAGTATAGGTTCTCCTTGCTTATAGGCTTTTACTGAAGGTCCTCTTTCATTGTTTTCCAGGGTAGCAGGGATCAAATGCAGGGTTGTAGATGTCTGTATGAACTTTTGTATAGGTTGTGCTGTCATAATACAAAGTTGTACCATTTCTGGGAAATAACATTTATAGTAACGGACACAAAGTTACATCCCTTCCAATCCACTGTACACACAAATTTATCTGTTTAGGTCTGCAGTACATAGGGCCTTTTTACTATAGGTTATAAGGCAACCAGTCCATCACTTTGGAGCAGTTTTCATTCAATCTCTTTCCCTTAGGAAAAATCTGTGATCCAATCACTGAATATACACTGAACAAGACCAGTTTGTTTCATCAGAACACATACTTTCAGAACAGTCTGTTTTCTATGCCTATGTTTAAAGTTATCAGAAAGCTAACTGCCTAAAATGATTAGTCTTTGGCATTTATTAAAGGGCATCTCCACCTTAAACTGCTGAGTAGAAAGCTGTAGTGTACAGTTAAAATGTTGTAATTGGGTAGTCTGAGTCTTCTAAACACAGAACAATTATATTGGTCTACTTGTCTGTCCCTTAATGCTTCTAATATTTACTTCTTTTCTGATGGCTCTTCATTCTACAGCAGCAGCTCATCATAGAACTGCCAGGGAGGAGCATGGCGACAAATCAAAAAGCAACTACCGTACTCGTAGCCCCTTGCGTCAGCCACGTGAAAAGCTAGAATCAGCAGATGGAAGGAAGCAAGGTAAGCTTTATTCACTTTAAGGTTTTAAAGTGTATGTAAACCCTCACCTTATAAAACAACCTTTTTCGTTTAAAATAGAAATGAAAGGTAAAACATTTATGTATACATATTAAAAAATATATAAACACCTTTTTACCCTTTTATGTAAGGGATCACATGACCTCTGTTCTCAGTGTGCAGTGGGTGAGATCATGTAGTAATCAAGGAAAGAACTGTGAGACCCAAAGTTGAACTGTGACCCAGGCTAGAGGCATTCAAATGTTTTTAAAGGGTAACTCCACTTTCATGGGGGGGGGGGGGGGAATAGTGAATAAAGAAAAAAATTATGTAGTGTATATCAGGGCTCAAAATTTCAAGTCCTGAGCCACTAGCCAAGCCTTAAGAGTTACTCGCCATCAGTTGCTCCACCCACCCCTAAACACGCTCTCATAAATTCTCTCATGAAATTACACTGTTAAATGTTTTATGCAGAATTAAGTTCTAAAAATAAATATTAATAACAATAACACTCGGATCGGTGATCTCCCACTGAGATGTGGCTTGTTGTATATGCATAGCCGGCTGCTGTCAAATGAAGTTTGTTTGACAGCGGCTGGATATTCATTTACAAGCCGCGTCTCAGCGGGAGATCCCTGCTCTGTGTTATCCGCTGCGCAATTTCCCCCACTGGCACCACCAACTATGGGGCGCAATTTTGCCCACTGGCACCACCAATGATGGGGCGTCGTTTTTTCCCCACTGACGGGATGTTTTCTACTCCCAGTGGCCACAGTCCGGCCCCCCTGAAGTCTGATGGACAGTAAATTGGCCCTTTGTTTAGAAAGTTTGGAGATCCCTTCATTAAAGTATAGAAGGCTGGCAAGTCCATGCTAAAATGGGAAGCAGAATGAGGTAAAAAATAGAAAGCAAAAATAATGTTGAAAACAAATGTGTTTTGCTGTAAGCAGATTACATCCATAAAATCTGCATCTACAGAGGACTGAGAGGCTTGTTTTTCAGAGCTCATGTACTGCTTTTCAAAAATATGTAGATATTTAAATATCGCTACCCTGGCCACAGTTCTACGTAAAGGTGACCTATAACTACTGATACAGGTTAAGACAGGGGTACTCAACCTTTTGAAGGGTAAGGGCCATTTAAATGATTTGATAATCGGTCACGGGCCACAATGAAATGAAATGTTTTTTTCAATTTTTTTTATTATTATTTTGAGTAGCATAACAAACATTCTCCACCTGCAGCTGCTGAATGCCGGTGGGAGGGAGAGAAGAACTCAACTTTTACCAGTTGCAGGAGGGAAATAGAGAGGATAGGTTCCTGTATATGCTACCCCTCCTGCCCAAGTGTAAAACTCAATGTAACGGAGAGGCCACACAGGCCTCCCCCGGGAGCATGGCACGGGGTGGTCATTGCGACCCTTGACGCTGCACAAGCAGGGGGTGTCTGTGGTCACTAAACTTTCTTTACAGATCCTCTGACCACAGACCAGCACTGTGGTGGTTGTGGTCAGAGGATTTGTAGGGAAAGTTTGGTGACCACAGACATAAAGACCATACAAATCTGATCAGTTCTCAATATTTCATCCGGAATAAATATCGAGGACGTTATCGGGTAGGACCCCCAAAATTCATACAGAGAAGGGTTTTCTGATCCCAGAGAATACAGGCTGTGTGTACTACTAAAAACATCCTTGTAGGCGGGGCGGAGATACTTGGACCCCTACAGAAAGCCCCATTTATCTAAGTGCTCTCTAGGAGGTGAGCTCCTAGAGAGCACTGAGGTGTCACAACAATTATAAGGAATAGACACCAGTCACTTTTTTGGTTGGAATAGATGGTTTATCTACCCCTTCACCCCATTTGACAATGTTGTGTCTACACCTGGACTGTATTTTGGTATATATCAACCACTGCACATTTATTTGGTTGGCACGAGTGTGGTTACTTTGCACATTGTTGTTATTTATTTGCACTTCTTTATTTTTCTGTGTCTGTATATTATATGCTATTGGATATTTATTTATGGATATTTACGTTGATCACCTCTCAATATATTGGCAGCGCAACACCATCGCTCATCATCATTCATTGCACCTTTTTAGTCACGGATTTGCTAATTGGTGTTTGTGGCAGTTAAAGGGGTCATGTTTTTTCACCTTAATGCACCCCCTCCAGTTTACTTGCCTGAACCCCTTCATTCCCTCGGCAGAGATGCGCTCTCTCTCTCTGTATGGGGTCCCGGCTCTTGATTGGATAGATTGATAGTAGAGCAGCCATTGGCTCCCGCTGCTGTCAATCAAATCCAATGACATTGGCACTCGTGTCTATGAACGCAAATGCTGGCCTCGGGAGCACACGCTCAAGGTAACCTCCCGGGAGAGCGTTTCTCCTAGGGGGTTATCTGATGCAAGAAGGAGTGGCGAGAGCCGCTGGGGGGAACCCAGAAGAGGAGGATCGGGGCCACTCTGTGCAAAACAAGCAGCAGTGGAGGGTAAGTATGACATGTTTGTTATTTTAAAAAAATAAAACCCAAAGATTTACAATCGCTTTAAGTTACACTTTTTAAAGTGATAGCATCACCTGTTTACATTTATGGGTGATAGATTGTAAACTTGTATACATTGTCTTTACTGTGGCCATACTAGTATTTCTAACCATAGTCACAGGAAAGGGCATGAGAGCTTCCAGCCAGTCATTATAATTTTAAAAAAGTCAGTAAACCCAGAACTGATTACATCGGTTTTTGACAAATCCTGGAGAGTAAAACTGCCTGACAAATTACTTATTTGTCTCTTAGAGCATTGTTTCTCAGCTGAAGTCCTCAGGGCGCCCCAACAGGCCATGTTTTCAGGATTTCCCTCAGATGAAACGGCTGTGGTAATTACTAAGGCAGTGAAACTGATCAAATCACCTGTGCAAAATAATGGAAATCCTGAAAACATGACCTGTTGGGGCGCCTTGAGGACTGGAGTTGAGAAACACCGTCTTATGCCCCGTACACACGATCTGATTTTCCAACAACAAATGTTGAATGTGAGCTTGTTGGTGTAAAGTCCGACCTAGTGTATGCTCCATCGAACATTTGTTGTCGGACTTTCCGGCAACAAGTGTTGGCTAGCAGGTGCTCAAATTTTCTGCCAACAAATGTCTTTCTGATCGTGTGTACACAAGTCCATCCGACAAAAGTCCACGCATGCTCGTAATCAAGTACAAGCCGGAGATATAACTAGCGTTCTTAATGGAGATATGACGTACATCTTGTACGTCACTATGTTCGTAAATGTTGGCCAACATTTGTGTCGCCGTGTGTATGCAATAAAAGTTGGAGCCAACACCCTTCGGACAAAAATCCATGGTTTTGTTGTCGGAAAGTCTGATCGCGTGTACGGGGTATTAGAGTATATTGGTGAGATCTCTTTGCTTGAGTCCTTAGGTCTATACACATCCTGCAGCCCACACAATGGGTTGCCAGGCTCCCTGATGGATTTTTCGTTTTGTATATTTTACATTGTTAAGAATAAAACATTAGGCATGGATATGCTCAGACCTGGGTAAGAACACCTGGAGGTCCATAGAAAGGCGAGAGATCCTGTCTCCTAACATGTATAAGAAGTAAAATGGTTACTCGTACCACCATTTCCACTTGTAACTGAAATATCAGGCCTTTTAACACTGATTGAAAGTAATATTATATTTTAAGGATACATGACCAAGAAAATTATAACTTGACATTTTGTACCTTAGTACTCTGAAGCAAAATTGTGAAAACTTATAGAGGTTATAGTTAAAACAAAACGCAATGAACTTTATTTTTAACAGGACCCTTGTTCGCTTCAGTACCTCTGATGCCTGTAACTTAGTGAATTTCTTGCCAGTGTTTATATAACTTCACTTTTCCTTCCTTCAGTCAAAGAGGATAGACCAGATGTAAGGGATCTTTTGTCTGACTTGCAAGATATTAGTGACAGCGAGAGGAAGACCAGTTCTGGGGAATCTTCTTCAGGTACAAAAGCTCTTAATTTATCCACTTTATTGCAAGCATACAAGGACTACATTTGCCAGATGCAGGAATGCCACTTTCTAGATTTTAGTCTGATTTCCTGCTGTATTGAATTGAATTGTATTGTAACTGTACTGTCTGCCCTCATGTTGTAAAACGCTACGCAAACTGTTGGCACTATACAAGTCATGTATAATATATATGTTGAAGTGTGGTGGCTTGGTGCACCAACTATGTCAGCTTTCCTAAAAGGGGAAGAATTTTGTGAGAATAGGTGTGGCTCCATGATGCTGCAGCCCAGTTTGTCAGGTTTTCTTTATCGTACATCATGGTACACAGAGCTAAAGTAATTACTTAATGGGTTATGGGCCAGCTTCAGGTGTTGACACTGGTGTACACAATCAAGGAAGTTCACGCCCTTTATAACCCCTCCTCCTTCCAGGAGCACATCAGTTTTTTCGCCAGTGTCTAAGGTGTTGGTCATGAGTGAAGTTGTGCTCTGAAGAGCTCCAGGAGGGATCCTTGCTGGATTTAAAAAACCTCCACAACTGGATCCATCCACGCCACTGCGGCCACAAGATGGTACCTGGGCTTTGCATAGAAGAACAAGGTTTTGCCTGTAACGCGTCTCTTTGAGGGCTGGACTCTAGGAACCAGACTCTTTTTGGTCTTGATACTTTACCTAAAGTTGTTCTGAGGGGTACTATACAGGTCCAAAGGAGTGGAACCCCTATTAAGGGACCCGGTCTTTGAAGGTTTGACTACGCTGCCCGTCGTGATGAAGTTTGGATCTGTCTGTTTTTCAGCAGTATCCTGCAGCGAGGAAAAGGTAAGAGAAAAGCTTAGGAACTGCAAAGTCCACCTATGCCTTTTCTTTCAATATGTAACATTGTAATGCCTTAAAGTCTCCTCTAGAGGGAGTAATACTACACATACCCTTTCAATCTGTGCTACAACAGCATGGGTGTCCTAGCAGCTGGAGGGGGGTTCTTTAGTCCTCCCCCCCCCCCCCAATTAGGGAAACTGAGTGGCTGCGGGTACATGTAATGTGAAGGTACAATTGCATCCTGTAAGCAGTGGGCAGTGTGACATTCTCATTATGACAGCACACTTGTACTAACCTCAAACTGCTAAGAACCCATGAGGAAGTGAGGGGTGTACACAGGCATTTTCAGTACAGGAAAAGACAGTATTTTTTAGCATCAGTTTAATCTATGCTGCCATTTGTTTTTTCTTACTATTGCTCAGCAAATAGTAAATTTCTTAGAGTGCCTCTGCTTTTGTGCTTAGCACTATGGCTTCCAAGGTTACTACTAAGGCAGGCCTCGACTAGAATTAGGGTCCTGGCGCCTGGGGCGACACAGCTGGGGTATCCTGTCTTCCTGTGGACCCCGCCGTGCGATCGAATCGGGCCGCGCCGTCCAGTAATTAAGGCCGCGTCTTTGCAGCCTTCTGAAGCACTAATATGTAATATGGCGCCATCTGGTGGTGGCCGTTGATATTGCAACACCTCTAACATTAATGGAGCTTCAAAGCCCTGCCTGTTTCTCACTGCCCGCCCATCTCCTTCCTAAAGTGGAGAAAAGAAGGAAGTGATTGCAGGCGTCATCTGGCGCCTTTTGCCTAACGGTGAGTGTGGTGGTGGCTGGTTTGAATTCATATAGCTTTTTTTTTTTTTTTTTTTTTTTTTTTTTTTTTTAAATAATAGCTTTGATTTTTATTTATTTTTTAAAAGTAAAAAAACTTTTTTTTTTTTCTTAACCACATGCCGACCGGGCCATAGCCGAAAGACGGCTACAGCGCGGTCGGCTTATCCTGAGTGGACATCCTACGGAACTTGCTCCCGCGCGCCCCCCGGGGCGCGCACTCGGGAACATCTGTGATGGGGGCCGTTTACCACGTGATCGCTCCATCAAATGACGGAGCGATCACATGTACACAAACCGGCGTCGGTACAGTGAGAGGGGAGAAGCAGAAAGGGGGAGAGACGGGACCAGCGCTGTGGGCTGGATGTATAGTGCTCACAGCGCTGGTCATATAATACTGTGCAACACTGCAATGCTCTGCCACCACAATACTGTGCAACACTGCAATGCTCTGCCACCACAATACTGCGCAACACTGCAATGCTCTGCCATCACAATACTGTGCAAAAGATTGGTTCATTTTTATATTGAAAATAAAGCTTTGTCGCCGTTAAAAAAAAAAAAAAAAAAAAAACCTGGCTCCTAACTTTTTTTAGCTGGCTCCTAGAGTCCAAGCAAATTTGTCAAGCCCTGTACTAAGGCACCAAAAGTTCCACCCCCAGGTGCTGGGAACTCCAGTCATACTCCACACTGTCATCATCTCCAGAGATACCATATATGGCAAGCCGGAGTGAGTCTTTGGAACCGATTGGTGGTACAACTGCTTTTCACACTTCAGCCCCTGTATACGTGATTGAAGATGCATGTTCCTCTGCCCTGCAGGGCTTAGAAGGAAGATTAGCGGCTTTAATCACATCCTCCACCCAAGGGGATTGGAAGCGTGCTAAATCCCCCTTCCCCACCTCAAACCCTTTACTAAGGGAACAGTGGGCACAGGATGAGTTATTACCCTCAGTCGTTCACATAGAAAAACAAGCCGATTTTGCCTCTGTGGAGGAAACAGTTGAATCTTATGCAACCTCGCAATCTGAGAGATTGATGGTACAAACTCTTACGGAGATGGTTCGTTCCACTTTCATGCTACCCCTCAAAGAGTCAGCTGAAAGTTCAGTCCCTTCCTTAGGTTCTTTAAAACCTTTACAGCCTTTTCATGCATTACTAGAAAAGCTTATTTATGCTGAATGGGATCATCCGAATAAGCATTTTCTCCCTCCAAAGAGTTTCTTGGTTCTCTATCCCATGGAGGAGAAATTCACAAAAGATGGAAAGTACCAGCAGTAGACGCTGCAATTTCCAGCATCAGTAAAAATTTTACTTGTCCAGTAGCCAAACTACCAAAGGCTCTATGTTTTGCCATAGAGGCCATAAAAGACACTGTCCACCAAGCGTCCCGCCTTGCGCTAAAACTCATGCGTAGGACCCTGTGGTTAAAAAGTTGGTCAGCCGAAGCATCTTGCAAAAAAGCTTCTGACTAGTTTCCTTTTTCATGGGGAGCGACTATTTTGGGGAGAATGTTGGTCAAATGCATCCAAATGATTTCTAGCACGAAAGGTACTCTTTTGCCCAAAAGAAGGTAAACGTCCTTTTATTTAAACGGACTCCTTCCCCGGTACCAGGGGCAGCTGCCTCTAGGCAGTGGCGACGGCCTCCACCATCAGACTCTAGAGGGGAAAACATTCAGCCCCTGTATACATGATTGAAAATGCATTTTTTCCTCCGCCCTGCAGGGCCTAGAAGGAAAGTTGGCTACTTTAACCGCATCCGCTATCCAAGGATAGGAAGCGTGTTAGATCCCCCTCCACCACCTTAGGTCCCTTATCAAGGGGAACAGTGGGTAGAGGGTGAGGGGTTACCCTCAGGTGATCAGGAAAAAAGGCAAACTGATTACTCCTCTGCGGAGGAGACAACTGGAGTTGAACCTTTTTTCAGCCTCGCAATCTGAGAGATTGCTGGTACAAAACTCTTACAGAGATGGTTCGTGCTTCTTTCTAGCTACCTCCAGTAGAGTCAGCTGATATTCTGTTTCTTCTTAGGTTCCTTAAAACCTTCACTGCCTTTTTTCCTGCGTTTCCTGCACATGTACAGATCCACGCAGAAATTCAACAGATCCATTCTAGATCTAAAAGAATCTAAATCATTTCCTGAAGATCCGTTCCTTTCTATGGAATCGAGCAGGTCAGTAGTTTCTGTCCTACAGTCCTGGAAAAGTCTGGGTTGCTTTCTTGAAGTCTCCCTTTAAAACTGCTAAAAAAGCTAGGAGTATTTGGGTCTGATCATAGATACAGCCCAGAAAAAGGTGTTCTTGCCCAAGCAAAAAAAACGACTCCATAAGAGAGTTGGTGCAGATGGTCAGGTCAAAAGGAGATCCCTCCATTTGCCTTTGTATGAGGTTGTTAGGAAAGATGGTGGCTTCATTCGAAGCAGTTCCCTATCCCCACTTCCATTCGAGACGGTTGCAAAACAGTATTCTATTTGCTTGGAACAAAACGATCCAAGCTTTGGACTTGCCAATGCAGCTGTCCCCAAGGGTGTCCCAAAGCCTCAATTGGAGGTTACTAAAGAATCTGCTAAAAAGTAAATCCTTCAGACCAGCTATCTGGAAAGTGGTAACGACAGAGAAGACAACTGTCCAAAGACAGTGTTTAAGAACCGAAAGAGCCTTGCCCATCAACATCATCCTAGAGATTCGGGAAGTGCGTCTGGCTCTGAAAGCCTGGACTTCCAGCTTAAGGGATTGTCCTGTCAGGACCCAATCCATCAATGCCACGGCTGTGGCCTATATCAATCACCAAAGGGGGCACCAAGAGTCTCTCAGCGCAGAGAGAGGTGAACCATTTTCTAACTGGGAAGAAAGCAATATTCCATGCCTATCGGCAGTCTTTCAGGAATAGAGAATTGGCAGGGGGACTACTTAAAGTCACCAGCAGATTATTCCCAGGTGAATGGTTTCTTCACCCCGACATATTTTCGGGCTGTTTGTCAAAGATGGGGGACACCGGACATAGATCTTCTAGCGTCCAGTTCAACATAAAGTTAGTCAACTTTGTGTCCAGAACAAAGGATCCATTCGCATGCAGAACGGATGCTTTGGTGATACTGTGGGATCAGTTCTCACTGATCTATGCATTTCCCCCTATTCAATTGCTGCCTCAAATTCGTTGCAGGATCAAGCTGGAAAGAAATCCAGTAATTCTGGCAGCACCAGCATGGCCCAGAAGGTCATGGTATGCAGAAATCGTAAGGGCCTGTGGTCCCTTCCACTAAGGCCAGACCTGTTCTCACAGGGGCCGATATTCCATTCTATTTTTTGAACACTAAATTTAACAGCCTAGCTATTGAAACCCACATTCTGAAGAAACATGGGCTCTCTGGGTCAGTTATCTCTACTTTTGTTTAATGCAAGTAAACCAGCTTCCAGAACTATATATTATAGAGTCTGGAGGGCTTATGTTTCCTGGTGTGAATCCAAGGATTGTCACCCTCAAAGATATATCATAGGCAGAATTCTTGCCTTTCTACAATTAGGCGTAGAGATGAAGTTGGCCTTGAGTACTATTAAGGGCCAAGTCTAAGCGTTAATCGATTTTATTTCTAAGACCCGCTTGCTACGCATTCTTAGTCCGGGTTTTTTCTGCAAGGGGTGATGCAGATTAATCCGCCAGTTAAATCGCCTTTAAGCCCTTGGGACTTGAACTTAGTTTTGTCAGTGTTATAAAAACAGCCATTTGAACCGATACAGCATATTCCCTTAGTCCTTCTGACAAGGAAGCTGGTATTTTTGGTTGCTATAGCCTCAGCAAGGAGGGTTTCGGAATTGGCTGCTCTTTCTTGTAAAGAGCCATATTTGATTATTCATGAGGACAGAGTGGTGTTATGCCCTCATCCAGGCTTTTTGCCAAAAGTGGTTTCAGGTTTTCACCTGAACCAAGATATTGTCCTGCCATCGTTTTTTTGCTAAACCATGTTCCAGGGAAGAAAAATCACTACATTGTCTTGATGTGGTGAGAGCAGTGAGAATCTATTTAAAGACAACTGCTCCGATTCTTAAGACTGCTGTCTTATTTATTCTGCCAGAGGGTCCTAGGAAAGGACAGGCAGCAATGAAATCCACTGTTCCTAAGTGGATTCAGCAAGTTATAATTCAAACTTATAATTTAAGGGGTAAGATTCCCCCTTTTTCAAGTTAAGGCGCACTCTAACAGGGCGGTTAGTGCTTCTTGGGCAGTGGTG
This sequence comes from Lithobates sylvaticus, assembly GCA_028564925.1. Taxonomy (NCBI): domain Eukaryota; kingdom Metazoa; phylum Chordata; class Amphibia; order Anura; family Ranidae; genus Lithobates; species Lithobates sylvaticus. Next base: position 142,190,327 of record CM053035.1, on the reverse strand, counting down.
CATCACCAGGTTTCCATGGCTCAGATCTGTAAGGCCGCAAAGGTCTTCAGTGAATACATTCACAAAAATGTTATCAGATGGATGTAAGGAGTTATGAGGATATCGCCTTTGGGCGCAGTGTGCTGCAGACAGGAGTATAAGTCCTCGAGTCTGGGAGTACCCTGTGGGTTGTCTCTCCCTCCCCTCAAGTAGCATTGCTATGGGACGTCCCATTAATTACTATGGCTCTGTGTCCCATGATGTACGAAAAATCCTATTTTATTTATATTGCTGCTTACCTGTAAAATCCTTTTGGAGTACATCATGGGACACAGAGGTCCCTCCCCTCTTTTGGGATTTAAGTATATTGCTTTGCTACAAAAACTGATGCGCTCCTGGAAGGAGGAGGGGTTATATAGGGAGTGAACTTCCTTGATTGGGTATACCAGTGTCAACACCTGAAGGTGGCCCATGACCCCCTTAAGTAATTACTCAGGCGCCGTGTCCCGTGGTGTACTCCAAGAAAAGGATTTTACAGGTAAGTTGTAATAAAAATCCTATTTTTTGCATTTTTTTTTTTTTTTTTTTTTACGGGAGGTCACTGCACCTTGTCCCACTTTGTTCTCATTCCTCGTGTGTCTGCATAGATGGATCTGCTGGCAGATCATAAAGAGAACTGGAACCAGTGAATACATTTGCATTATCCATTCTTATTCAGAAGGTAGGTATTCCAGCAGGCATTGGGAATTAGCTTGTAGGACTGCCAGATACATCAGGGTGAACTTTAGAGGTGTTTAGCAGGTAATCATTGGGCTGCACATAAGAAACAGATTCTTGAGTATAGGGCCTTTTGCACACTGGCTGTTCTAAAAACGCCAGTAGCATTAGCTGTAGAATGCCATGTTAAAAATGTGAGTTTTTGCATTAGCGTTTTGCCACATTTTCATTTTTTAACTAAACGTTCCTGCCATAAAATCTTGATGCTTGAAAATGCTCAAAAAAGGCTAGATAGCTGCATTTTCAGTGTTTTTCAGCATTAGAGCTCCTCTTCAAACGCAGTCGTTTTGTTTTTTTCCAGCCTAAAAACACCCCTGCGCAAAAAATGCTGATAAAGCCTATATGTGCATGGAAATGCTGGGGACTTAACTGGCTGTAGAAAAAATACGCCTGACACCCAAAACAGCAGCTGTTAAAAGCCCAGTGTGCAGGGCTAAATCTGTTTTGAGAGTTAAGGGTTTTTATTTCATGTTAACCAGCTTTTAACAGTGAAGCCACAAAAATGTTGCACAAGACCAAACTCTTAAGAAGAAAAAGCACATGTGTGTTGCAGAGCTGTTGAATTCACTGGGTTTCGACCAAAGTGCTGATTAATCAGTGGCAACAGTGTGGTGTAACAAAGGTGGGGGAGTGCCAGCTGTGTGCACCGATCAGGTTAGAAAAAAAATCCTCATTCTGTGACATGTGTTCACTTCCAGAAAAGTGCAGGTTTGTAAGCATACGCTGGACTCCTCTATATTCTAATTTACTCCTATCATTGGACTGTTGCTCAGTTTTTATAAAATTCCTCTCACAAGCCCTATAAACCCAGCTCCAATATATGTTCTCTATTTTCAGGAGCATCTGCTTCGGGGTCTGAGGAAGAAGAAGAAACCAGCTCTGAGGGGTCTGAGGAAGGGGAAGAGGAAGAAGAGGAGGAGGAAGAAGAGGAGAAGAGGAAGAGGAGGAAGAAGAGGAGGAAACTGGTAGTAACTCAGAAGCAGCCTCAGAGCACAGTGCAGGTAATTAATGGTGACTAATGGCAATCGTAATAATAGAAACACATGTATGTCATTCCAGTGCAATCATGATGCTTTCTGCAATGAAAACAAATTGAACGTTACTTACTCTGTAATCTCTACTTCCACCTTCTACTATAAGTTGGTGTGCTTATCATACACTAGCATCCTGTTAATAGGATGTTAGCACAGCACAATGTGGTCTCAATCATTTTAAAATGTCTTTTTAGTGATCATCTGCCTTTAAAACCTAAGTACAGGCAAAATGAATAAAAGAACCCCCCCAGACACACACAAAATTCAGCACAGGGGACATAACTCACAATCAGTAGGACGTGTCCCTTGTTCTGATGCCTTTTCTGTTGGATGAGATCCTTCTCCATTCGTGCCTCACTGTCCCTGCTGTCCTAATTTTCCAGTGCAGCAGAGATTAATAGAACTGTGGGAACTGTCACCAGGCTCTCATCAAGAGTGCCTAACAATGCCCCCCCCCCCCCCATTCCACCCAGCTGTTCCATTCATAGAAGCACTTCCATTAATGAAATCAGATCTATGAGTGAAGAGGATGTACTGCAGAGCTTTACTTACCTTTCTTATATGGTTCACCTTTTGACAACACTGCTTCTTCCTTGTTACATATCTGCAAGTAAACCTGTCAAAAGAAAAATGCATAAGTGCCATTTACTAATTTATTTCTGAAAATGCTTCTTGCCTGTCTGCCATACTGACCCTCTTGGACCTGTTGCAGCATATCAGTTGAATAAAATAATCATACAGAATAATAAAACATTTCAAGCATATTCGTACAAACAGCCGGGCATATCACGACACCCTGTGGAAAAGCAGTCAACTTATGCAGGGATAGTTGGCATCAGAGAGAAAACCACCCAGCAAGTCGCTAAAGGTCCCTCTCTCAGGCATTATATCCCTTAGAGCAGGGGTCTCCAAACTATGGCCCTCCAGTTGTTCAGGAACTACAATTCCCATCATGCCTAGTCATGTCTGTGAATGTCAGAGTTTTACAATGCCTCATGGGATGTGTAGTTCCGAATCAGCTGGAGGGCCGTAGCTTGGAGATCCTGCCATAGAGCAATATCAGCATGTGTCACGATAGTCCAACCCTACAGATAGCCAGGGATACAGAATATGTAAGTATGACATAAGTTTTCTCGGCCTTTAGGGCATCCGTTCAGGAGCACCCCAAAAAGCTAGCAAGTTTGAATAAACAAACAGATTTGCAAACCAAACTAGTAAAAAAAAGCAACCCTGCAACCCTAGTATCAGTAGGCTAGAAAAAATACAGGCCTGGGTTCCCCAATATCTTTTAGGGCCTACCAACTGTGAGATGAAGGGACATCAAATGAGCTACACAATTATGGGGAAACTCCACTTAAGGGGTGTATTAAATGTCTACAATTGTCAGACTGACAAAAGTTGTACTCCTAGGTATAGGCATCTTTCTGAGGGGGTGTTAACAGGGAACCCTGAAAAAGGTTTTAGTCCCCAGGTAAGAAACAAAAAAAAGGAAAATCAACCCAGGCTATACTTTACATGATGCAGCATCCAAATAAAGGTATGCAATCCGGAAACCGAACGTATCAAGCTTCATGGTCATCCGTATGATCCCGGGCCGACTGTTAGCGAGGGTGCCAGGATCTTTCTCTGCGTTCCCGTTTTGGCGGGGGAACTCCCTGGCCGTCCCAAGATCTGGGTTGGGCAGTCTAGTCTGGTACCCTAAATGTAAAAACAAAAAAAAGCTGTGGCAGCTGAGATGGGGTTGAACAGGGAAAAGGACCGATTTTTCCTTTTTGACCAGAATCGAGAGTGGATATCTCCCAGGTGTAGGTAGCTCCTGATGAGCGGATAAGCTCTAGGAGTGGTCTCAGCAGGCCTTGACGATAGTGTGTGGCGACATAAATCCGGAAAGAGCTGGATCTGGGCTCCATCAAAATCGAATGGGCCTTTCTGCCATGCTGCCCGCATTATGGCCTCCTTAACCATGCACTTGGCACAATACATCTCTTGGGGTTTCTTGGGAGGCAGCTCTAGATACCGGGACTTGGTGGACCCGGTCTATTTTGATCACAGATGGTGGGTCCCTGAGAAGCTGGTTGAAAATAGCTGTAACCAATATGCGGTGATAAGCTCCCATAGTAGCTTCAGGGATGCCTTTCAGCCTGATGTTGTGCCTGCTGCGATTCTCTGCATCTTCCATCTGCAATTGCATGGTAATAAAGCGTTGCTGATAGGCACTGACCTGAGTCTCCAGTGTGTCCATGCGAGATGCATAGGCGGTTTGTTGCTCTTCCAGGGACTGTAATCATAAGTCTGCAGCCCGTGCGTTGGACCGGAAGTCCTCAATGTCCTCTCTCGGGGCCACTGTCCATTGCCCCAGCATATGCTGTATATCAGCCTTCATGGGACGGGCCTGGATTAATTGCCTGAGGTCCGCATCCCCTCTAAGCCTATTAACCTCGCTGGGCTGTGGATAGAGGCGTCGGGCTTATCGGCGATAAGCCAGAGTAGGTATAGGAGATAGCGAGCGGTTGCCAGATCTCACTGCTGTCGCTTTCTGCTGCGTTGGGCCAGGGAGCTGGCTAGGCCCTGCCCGCTCTGTCGGGTTGGTGCCATCTTGGATCTGGCCGTGGGTAAATCCTCGGTTCCCACGGCTAGGAGCCAGGTGACATAAGAATAGCTGGGAACGCTCTGCGACTTGGAGCCTTTGCTCTTCCTCGACATGTAACGACCAGGTCCGTGGGTATAGCCTCCGTGGGGAGGCTAGAAATAGCTGAAATGCTCTCCGTTTGCACAGAGCTCAGTCTCTGTTTCCTTACACCGCCATGGTCAAGCCATACCCCCATCCCCCCTTCTTCAAGGGACCAAAAGTATTTGGACAATTCAACCAAAAGCTGTTTCATGGCCAGGTGTGGGCTACTCGTTCCTTATTTCTACATCAATTAAGCAGGTAAAAGGTCTGGAGTTGATTCTAAGTGTGGTTTTTGCATTCAGAATCTTTTGCTGTGAACCTACATCGTGGTTTCAAAGGAGCTGTCCATGGAAGTGAAACAGGCCATTGTAGGGCTTCAAAAACAAATCAAATCCATCAGAGAGATAGCAGCATATTAGGAGTGGCCAAATCAACAGTTTGGTACATTCTGAGGAAAGCAGAACGCACTGGTGAGCTCAGAACCATAAAAAGGCCTGAACGTCCATACAGAAGGCAACAGTGGTGGATGATCGCAGGATCCTCTCTATGGTGAAGAAAAACCCATTCACAACATCCAGTCAAGTAAAGGACACTCTCCAGGAGGTGGGCGTGTCATTGTCAGTCTAAAATCAATAGAAGACTTCACGAGTGCAAATAAAGAGGGTTCACCACAAGGTTCAAACCATTCATAAGCCTGAATTATAGAAAAGCCAGGTTAAAATTTGCTAAAAAAAACATCTTAAAAAAAAAAAAAAAAAGCCAGACCGGTTCTGGAAAAGAATTCTTTGGGTGGATGAAACTAAGCTTAATCTGTACCAGAATGACGGAAAGAAAAAAGTGTGGAGAAGACTTGGAACCGCTCATGATCCAAGGCCACAACATCATCTGTAAAACATGGTGGATGCGGTGTGATAGCATGGGCAATCATGGCTTCCGGTAGCACTGGGTCATTGGTGTTTAGTGATGATGTGACAGAAGCAGCCAGATGAATTCTGCAGTGTTTAGAGAGATACTCTCAGCCCAGATTCAGCCAAATGCGGCAAAGTTGATTGGATGGTGCTTCACAGTACAGATGGACAATGATCCAAAACACACTGCAAAAGCAACCCAGGAGCTTTTGAAGGAAAAGAAGTGGAATATTCTGCAATGGCCGAGTCAATTACCTGATCTCAACACAAGTGAGCATGCATTTCACTTGCTGAAATCAGAAAGACCAAAAAACAAAGAACAGGAGACTGCTGCAGTTAAAGCATCGGAAAGGAGGAAACAGTGTGTCTTTTGGGTTCCAGACTCCAGGCAGTCATTGCCAATAAAGGATTCTCAGGATTCTCAACAAAATATTAAAAATGAAAATTGTATTTATGATTATGTTTGAGCCCCTGAAAATGGGGGGATTGTATATAAAAATGGTTGCAATTCCTAAAATTTGTATTTGATATTTATGTTCAACCCCTTAAATTAAAGCTGGAAGTTTTCAAATTAATTTGGACTGTTTCGTTTTAATTTTATTCTGGTGGCATACAGAGCCAAAAGTATGAAAATCACAGCTCCTCCTCCTCAGCTTTACTACCTCTCTCAAATACCCCTCCCCCCACAGCTCTCCTACCTTTTCACATATGGCCCCCACAGCCCTCTCCCCTTTTCACAAATCCTCCTTCCACAAATCCCCCACCCACCACAGCCCTTTCTCCGCTCTCGCATAATGCAGCCGGCACCACTCTGTTAGCTATGCTTTGGCTTGTTTTTTTTTTTTTTTTTCAAACCGTACTGGTTCATGCAGCTCTGCCTGTTAGGCGAGCGTTGATAGTAAAACGCAGCTAGTTTTAGCGGCACTTTACCGTCATTTTAGAGTCACTATTCAGCCACTAGCGGGACGCTTTTAACCCCCGCTAGCGGCTGAATTAAGGGTTAAATGCACCCATGTAGCGCCACTGCCAAGGAGCTTTGCAGGCAATTCTGCAGCGGTGGCCATTGATTTCAATAGGCAGGAGCGGTGTTTACGCTACACTTTACTGCCCTAAAGATGCTGCTTGCAGGACATTTTTTAAAGTTTTGCCAGTGCAGCGCCCCAGTGTGAAGGCACTCTGGCTTTCCTACTGGGACTGCAGGGGAGGTGTTTTTCAGGCACTTTATAGGCGCTATTTTTAGCCCAAAAGCACCTGAAAAATGCTCCAGTGTGAAAGGAGTCTTAAGAATGTGTAGCACAGCCGAGGAGGAGTTTCACAGCACATCACTTGGCTCCATGTTACACAGGCGGCAGAAGGAAAGAAGCCGTCTCTCGAAATAGCACTTTAGACAAAATGCAGATGGTTGCGGTGTCGGGACCCAGGGGAACCAACCTGTAAATGTGGGGCGTCATGCGCTCTGGATGCCAGCGCTAGCACACAGAAGCTGGTGAAGGAAGTACGTGAAAAAAACATCCTCTTACCAGCTTCTGTGACAAGTGGGAGAGGACAGGGTTGCTGGGGATGGCGGAACCCTGGCTGACAAAAAAGCACTGAGGCAAAAGAAATTCTGGACAGCCGCACTCCGGAATATAGTGTAACTTTTTACAAATACGGGCTATATTCCGGAGTGCGGCTGTCCAGAACTTCCTTTTTGCCTGATGTTGCTATATGCTTAGCCGTCACCTGGTGTTCCAGTTCCAAGGAGAGTTCTATAACCATATTTCCACCTGGAGCAGTGATCCCCTTCCCTTCCCCTATTGTTCCTGAAAAATAGCCCTGTTGATAACATTGAATTTTTTTTCCATTTTAGACTTGAGTGCCTGAAGATTTTCCTTCCTTTTGAAGGGGTGCTGCACCTGAAAAAAAAAAAAGTTTGAGAAACACTGTGCTAGGCTAACCTTTGTCTCTTGGGGACCTGTGATGAGATTATGCCTGTTTTCTTGAGACACACACTTTAAAGGGAGCCTGTGCTGAGAAAAATTTTGAGAAATATGGAAACTGGCATATGTCGCTTCTGAAAATGCTAGTTGAGGGACTGGTATTCTGATTATCTGGTTTCAGTATTTTGAATCACTGTCTGAGAACAAACATGCAGATTAAGAGTTCTGACTTCACTGGATGTGTACTTATTCCAGTCCACAACTCCGTGCACATGACAGCAGCATGATGGGTAGTTTTTTAATATGGGGTTAGCAATGTTAGGCCATGTATTTCTCTTGGCATGGGCTTCCTTTAAGGCAAGCTAAGTTAGAAAAGAAAAAATAACTGAGCCATGTACTTTATTTTTTTGCAGAAGAGGTCAGTGAAGAGGAGATGAGTGATGACGATGAAAGGGAGAATGGAAATCACATACTACTTGGTAAGATATATGTCTTGCAGTAAGTGACTCATTGTGTGATTGTTTGCACCTCTAGGTCATTAGGGGACTCAGACTTTCCCTTTGCACCTGCTTTTCCAACTATTCCTCTGTGGAGACTGGAAGCATCCCGATAAGTTGTATGCTCCTCCCAAGCACTCATTAGCTTTGTATCCATTTGTTGAAGATTGTGTACAAAAGTGAACCTATTCCCACCATGGATCCAGCCGTGTCCTGACTTTAGAAGGTGCTTACTATTCCAGTAGAGGACCCATCTGTCTTAACCTCTTGTCTATCAGTTCAGTTTTTTCATTTTTCACATGCATGTTAAAATCAGCATTTTTTTTTTTTAAAAGACAATTACTTAGAACCCCCAAACATTATTTTCTGAAAGCAAAGGCCCTGGAGAATAAAATAGTGCCTGTTGCAATTTTTTATGTCATACTATTTTTGTGTAGCCGTTTTATCATATTTTCAAGATGGTTAAACCGGGTGTCAGAGTCCATGTCACAGAGTTAAGCCCCATACACACGGTCGGATTTTCCGATGGAAAATGTCCTATCAGATAATGTTGTCGGAAATTCCGACCGTGTGTATGCTCCATCGGACATTTTCCATCGGATTTTCCGTCGGACAAAGTTTTATCTCCTGCTCTCAAATTTTCCGACAACAAAGTCCTATCGGACTTTTTCCGATCGTGTGTAGCGAATTCCGACGGACAAAGTGCCACGCATGCTCAGATCACATTACAAGACCAAAGCTATTGGCTACTAGCCTCTACATAGTCCCGTCGTAGGCAACAAACGTCACCACGTTCAGAATGATCGGATTTTCCGACAACTTTGTCCGACCATGTGTATGCAACATTAGTGTCGGACTAAATCCGTCGGAAAAAATCAGAGGGATTTTGTGGTCGGATTTTCCGACTGTGTGTACGGGGCATTAGTGTTACCCAGGCCGGCAGCCCTCCACTTTGGTGGTGAGGTGGATCTGTTTTAGGAGTGTTACCTGCTACCTTCACTGGAATAGTAAGTAGAGCCCCCTCTCCCTCCCCATCGGGCACGGCGGTGGGCTGCGGGTAGTTGGTCCTTGCAGGATTACCTCCTCCTATCTTCCAGGTCTAGAGGGTCAGTGTCCTTCTGTAGTCCTGCAACGTTGCTTTTAGAATTGGAACATCCGCATCGCCCCTTTGTGGTTCTGTACAGTTTTTTTTTTTTTTTTTTTGGATATGCTATTACTTTTGAGAAAGTATATTAAATCCGACGACCGTGATTCCGAAGGATCTGGTGGGCTGCCACTCCGAGGTTAGCTGTGGCTCGTGATTTCAACACTTCCTGCTTGGGCCACGCTGTTAGGCCAGGGTCTGGGTAAATGGCAAGTGCCCCTGGTTTGCGCTAAAGGGGCAGACCAAGCGGTCCAGGGCTTCCAGCACGTGTGCTGCCTCTTTGGATGCAGCCTTGCTATTTTCGAGTTCTCCATCTAAGCCAGTGGTTCTCAACCTCAATCCTCAAGTACCCCCAACGGGCCATGTTTTCAGGTTTTCTTTACTTTGCACAGCTGCTTTAAATCCATATCAATGACAGCATATTGATAAATGCCATTTTATCTAAGGGAAGTTCCCAAAACATGGCCATTTGATTTGGGATTTGTACTGCGCGTTGAGGGTACTTGAGGGCTGAGGTTGAGAACCACTGGTCTAAGCGGTGGTGCTTTGGTAAATTCTTTTGGCCCAAGTGTTGGTCTGCCAACTAGGTGCCTAAAATGGCCCTGGCAGACTTGTTCTCCCAGGGAGAAAATTTTTTTGGGACTACGTTGGATGACATCTTCAAGTTTTCCTTACTGTGGGCAGAGTGCCTATCTCCCACAGTCTAGTAGGGCAGTGGTTCTCAACCTCAGTCCTCAAGTACCCCCAATAGGGGTACTTGAGGACTGAAATAGCTCTTATTCAGATCAATGATATTGATTTAAAGCAGCTGTGCAAAGTAAAGGGAAACCTGAAAACATGGCCGGTTGGGGGGCGTACTTGAGGGCTGAGGTTGAGAACCACTCTAGTAGGGCAATGAGCCTCACAGGCCTTCTGTCTCTACGTACAAGAGGCCTTTTTTCCTTCCTCTGGCTCAAAGGATCAAGTCCTCGATTTTGAGGGCTTGCGCCCACCCCCCTCCCTTCTAGAGTAGGGGGGTCGACGTTGCTGACCCGTGGACCTCCCTGCTCTCCGACAACTGGGCCCACAAACTGTTTTGTCTGGTCGCCAGGGAAATTCTTTTTATTCAATTTTCGTCTCTTCCCCATCTCGACTGCGGGCTCTTTACGGGGTGGTGCATGATCTGTTCGTACAGGGAATGTTACCCCTGTTCTGGACACTGGGGAGGTTTTTCAGGGGTTTTACTCCAACCTGTTTATGGTGCCGATGACAGAAGGCATTTGCCTGTTCCTGGATCTTGAGGCCCTCCATTGCCTTGTGAGGGTGCAGTTGCTCAAGATGGAATTCATCCATTTGGGGTGGTCTCCCTTTATCAGGGGAATTTTCTGGCTGCCATAAATGTCTAAGATGTGTACCTGCATGCTTCCATCTGTACCAGGCACCAATGCCCTTTACGCTTTGCAATTGGGTGTGCACTTTGCTGAAGGGGTTGTCGGATTCAGTGATTTCTGCCCTGCTGTAGAGTTATAACTTGTACCTCCTTGGAAGACATGTCATCAACCTTTGCAGCCTTACATCTCTTGTTAAGAGGCTATAGAGGCCCCTCCACATGCTGCCTCAGTGGCTTAGATCTTTGCATTTTCTCCAATGCCTTGTTAAGCACAAGCTTGCCTTGCGTACCATTATAAGTCAGATCTCTGACCTTGCAGTCCTGTTTCAACGTTGTTTGGCCACGCTCTCCTTGATTCTTACTTTTCCCTGTGGGGTTCGTCATGTGGCATCCCCAGTGTGTTCTCAGTTGCCACATTGGAAACTGAACAAGGTTTTTCAGTCCTCCAGAATCCTCCCTTTTGTGAGCTTTCAGAGAATTCTCTTGCTCGTGTTCTTGGGAGGTTGCCTTCTTTGATTGCAATGTTGGAGCTAGCAGCCTTGTCCTGTAGGTCCCCTTATTTGGTCTTACACAGGGATATGGTGGGCATCCTTCCTTCCTTCCAAAGGTGATACCTGATTTTCAGTTGAATGAGGGCATTATCCTACCTCGCCTGTGTCCACATCCTTTGCCCATTTTGGACGTTGCTCTGCACTTCTTAGACGTGGTCGGCTACAACTTCCTTCCTGAGGTTGGATTCTATTTTTTGTGCTTGCGAGCGGGCCGGCGGCCTCCACTGTCACCAGTTCTAGGTGGATTTGTAAGACTGTGGTGCAGGCTTATGCCATTCAGGGTTGGCTCCTCCCTCGCTGGTCACGGAAATCTGCCAGGTCAATTAGTGCTTCTTGGGGTTCTGATTTCGGGCGTTTGTCTGTCAAGTTTGCACGGCAGCTACCTGGTTATGTGTGCTTCCATGTACCCACCGTTTACGAGATGGATGTTTTTTGGGTCTTCGAATGTTTGTTTTGGCCGCAAGTTTTTTGCAGGCTGGTTTTGAGGTTCCTGGTTTCCCCTGTGGGGGGCTTCTTTTGGGTGGTTGCCTGTTTTGCCGCTCGGCTCCTTTTAGTTTTCCCACCCCTCATTGAGGTGCTGCTTTGGGACATCCCAATGGTCAAGAATGAATAAGAAATGTGTCCAATGAATGCAAGCGGAAACAAGTTACTCCATGTAAAATCCTAAATCCTAAAATCCTTTTCTCTTCAGAGTTAAGAGTGGCAGACACAGCATCCACACCTCTTCTGGTCTTTTTTCTAGTACTGCTTTCTGACAAACTGGCTTGCCTATTAGAGAGAGGGGGCTTATACTAACTAGGACTGCCTATAGGCAGTGCTATGCTATTTTTCTGCCTAATGTCCTGCTCCTCTAGATGGTGCTATAAACCCAATGCACGAGAATAAATAGAAGCTGTGTTTGTCAATGGACTCCGAGAAAGGGATTTTACGGCGAGTAACAAATCCAGTTTTTCCACTCTTTGTTCCACTTAATTTTAGCTAAGAGGCATACAAGCTCCAGCAATCCCAGTGTGCGCTAAAACCTGGCTCAGTGCTATCCAAAGAGAGAAAGCCGATTTTTAAATTTTGTTCTTCAAATTTTGAATTGATTCTTTCTGGTCTTCCTATATAAAATGTATTTGTCTTCTACTCTAGTGCCAGAATCCAGGTTTGACCATGACTCTGCTGGGAGTGAGGAGGATGAGGAGGAAGATGATGTCAAGGATGCGAGTCCCCATTCCAATGCCCAGACAGATGGTGACTATGTCCCTGATTCTCCAGTTATGTCTCCTGTGGAGCTGAAGCAAGAGCTTCCCAAATATCTTCCAGCACTACAGGTACTTGGCACAGTGGCTTTCATTGGAACGCAGACTTGTTTCTGATAATGATGTGTGGTGATGTAAATGCCTCTGCTTTCATTTCATTGGCAGGGCTGCCGCAGTGTGGAGGAGTTCCAGTGCCTAAATCGTATTGAAGAGGGGACTTATGGTGTTGTGTACAGAGCAAAGGACAAGAAAACGGGTGTGTGCATTTGTTCAAGTTTTTCTTCTGCACATTGTAGCCATTATAGAGTTGGGTCAGTTCGGTTCGCGCCAGAACTCTCGACCATCAAAAGTTTGGACCTGAACCCCATTGAAGTCTATCGGACCCAAATTCGAAAAATTAAAAGTCCCCATTTTGAAGGCTTATATGCAAGTTATTGGGGGCCATAAAAAGGTTATGGGGGCCCAGGTACTGCCATGGGGGACATGTATTAATGCAAAAAAATGTTTACAGGATCAGGGATTTTATGGATGCTTAACCACTTAAGGACCAGAAGATTTGCCCCCTAATGAACAGGCCATTTTTTTTCGATACAGTACTGCACTGCGACAATTTAACTGACAATTACACGGTCGTGCGACGTTGTACCCAAACAAAATTGACGCCCTTTTTTTTCCCCACAAATGGAGCTTTCTTTTGGTGGTAATTTTATTTTTTTATCTCAAAAGAAGCAAAAATAAACATGCAGTCCAACAAATCGGGTTCCACATCAAGTATTGACATATAGAGTTCAACACGTCATCACAATCCATTAATACAAAGAAGAATTCTAATACATCTCTACAGGTTTCGCCTTCCCTCCCCATTTCGCCCTTGCACTCCCTCCCCCCTTTAACTAACCTCCGACTTCGTTAGATATATGTACAAGGGTACACAGAGAATAAAAGCAACATTCATACATTAGAAGTAGGGGTTACTCTCCGTATCATGTAAACAGTCTGTCTAAGACCAACTCCACTGGGCTAAGGCCGGGAGTATCCAACCATGGGGACCATAGGGTGTTGAATTTTTCTGGACGACACCGGTGCTGGAAAATCTGCTTCTCCAATCGCAGGGTGTCCCCCATTTGAGTTATCCATTCTCTGAGTGGGAGGATCTGTCCCCTTCCAATGTCTGAGGATAAGTTTACATGGTTGAAACAGTGCTCTGGTTATGGCTTGTTTAGGAATATTTTCAATTGAGAGGTCGTCTAAAATTCCATGGCTTACGGTCCATCGACACCGTAACCTGAAATGCTCTATTGATGGTAGCAACAACCCCCAACCAATAAAGATGTAGCTTGAGGCAGCGCCACAGTAGGTGGATAAGGTCGTCGTGGTCTCTGAAGCACCTAGTGCATCCTGCGTTTTCTCTGAGACCCATCGTGTGTAGTCTTGCAGGAGTAAAGTGTACCCGCAATACAATATACAGTTGGGATAGGCGTTGCGCCACATTTAGAGAACACATCTGAATCACCTGCAGGGCCTCCTCCCACTGATCTTCCTCAAATGCTCCCACATCACTTTTGCGTAGGAGTGGAAGCCCTCCAGGTGTATGGATGAAAGCATGGCATAGCACTGGGATTTGAATCCCTTGAAATGAGATACCTTTGACATGTAATGAAAAATGGGGGCCGGAGAATGTATCCACAAAGCTCCCTCTGACAGGGCCCTAACCACATGATGCAATTGAATATATGGGAAATGCATTGTTTGGGGAAGGTTGAATTTAGCCTGTAAGGATGTAAAGGAGTTCAGTTTGCTGTTTGAAAAGACATGTACCAGAAGTGTAACGCTACACTGCTTCCATCTTGGTCCACACGCCAATGATTGAAGTTCCTCATAATGGCCATTGTCCCAGATGGGGCTGAAACCCGTAAATCCATCGATGTCTTGCAACTGTCTGGACTTATTCCATACCTTCTGCATGAACACATAGGTGGGAAAAAGTTTTTTTTTTAGCGTAGGACAGTGCCTCCAGACCCATAGCCACACTGTTTACTTCTGTGACGTGGCATAGCAGAGCCGTGGTCGGGTCCGCCCTCCCCACCAAGTTTAAGGACTCCATGGGCAAAGCCCGAGCAATGTGTTGCAGCTGAGCTGCCAGGTAATATAGCCAGGGGTTGGGCATAGCCCATCCCCCACTCTCTTTAGGTTTTTGCAGTTGCTCGAGCCTGACCCGCGGAGGTTAATTGAGCCAAATGAAAGATCTGAACAGCGAGTTTATGATTCGGAAAGTTTTAAGTGGGACAACCATGGGTGTATTATGCAGGATGTAGAGGAGCTGTGGCATAAACATTTTTATGAGGTTCACTCTTCCCACTAATGACATCTTTAGTTTTGACCATATTTTGGTTTCATCCCTTATTCTGCCTAATAATGGTGATAAATTAAGGGAAACGTAGTCTCGAGGTTGTGGGGTAACAATCACTCCTAGGTATTTAAAGGAGGTGGCCACTGGGATGTTTTGAAGTGTGTTGCCCTGATTGTCTGTTGGGGAGTCCAACACCAGTATTGATACTTTATCCCAATTAATCACCAGTCCCAAAAATGCTCCAAATTTAGTAATGACTGATATATGGCCTCTTGTAGGGATGCCTTTGTGTCCGCTAGGAGTAACATGGTATCATCGGCATAGAGCATGAGTTTTTCCTGGATCTTGCCATATTTGAAGCTGTCGATGGAGGGGTTGGTCCAAATCATGACAGTCGCTCTGGCGATGGCAAGCAGAAGAGGGGACAGTGAGCAGCCCTGTCTTGTACCTCTACAGTGCCTTGCGAAAGTATTCACCCCCCTTGGCATTTTTTGTGTTTTGTTGCCTCATAACCTGGAATTATCATTGGATTGTTTGAAGATTTGCATTATTTCATTTACAGAACATGCACACAACTTTGAAGATGATTTATTTTTTTTTAACAATTTTTTTTATCAATTTAGGCCAATATGTGTTTTTGTCTAATGTACCATTAAAAAGCTATTTTACTTGCCTTGTACTTTGCTTCTCCAGCAGCATATGTTTTCTCTTTGACTCTCAGGTTTATGGGAAAGCATAGCCTCCTCACTTACAATGCAGGACTGCTGGCCCTGCATTATCAGTGATGATATCAAGACTGCATGTGACCTAATGAGCACCAAAGAGAAGGGTCATATGGAGAGGAAGCAATAATGTAATTAAAACTACTTTTTGATGGTACTTTAGGCAAAAGCAACAATTTACCCACGGCAAGGGTAAATTTAGATTTTCCACAAGGTTCAGCTTTAATTTCTGTTCCTTCAGCTTTCTAACTGGAAGCCCATATGGAGGTATGGGCAGAAAGCTGGAGGGGAAAGGTGCAGGAGTCTGACATTGCACCTGTGGTCCACTGATCATGGGTGCAATGCTCTGCAGGCTCCTGTAGGGGAAATATCATGAATGCACATTTTGTTTCCACAAAAAATGTGTGCATTTATTATTTTTTACTTGAAGACTAATCTATAAATAAATAAATTAAAAATGTTTTGCAAGAAAGAAGGGGACGTTGTTTATAGTTCATTCATTCACAGAACTGTGAATAAATGATGCGGCTGCTTGGACAGAGCCCCACACGGTCCTGCTGTTTATAAATTGTGACAGCGGGTGTGGGGAGAAGGTCCCTCACTGCTGCCACAGGTAGGGATGCACCGAAAATTTAGGCCACCGAAACATATCGGCAAAAATTGTGTATTTAGCATTTTGCCGATAAAGAAAACGGTGTTGATAATGGCACCAAAAACGCATGCGATTTTGTCATGATTTTACTGTGCTTATGGTATGTTTTTCATAGGTCACAGGTGCATTATTGATGCGTTCTTACTACATTTTCAATGCATTTCAATGGGGATGTGCGTTTTTGGTGCATTTTTTTTTTTTTTTTTTAACTGACAAACGCAGCAAGCAAGATTTCTAACGCCACAAGGAAGCGCAATGGACCAGTGTGACGACATTCTAAAGCCCCGTACGCACTATTAGATTTTCTGCAGATTTTTGTCTTCAGATTTACCAAAACCATATAATATGAAGTCAAACCTTAAGCGTTTCAATTTGTATGCAAACAGGCCCTTGCACTACATGGTTTTGGTAAATCTGAAGACAGAAATCTACAGAAAATCTAATGGTGTGTATGGGGCTTTAAAATTTAAAAGGATGCAGTTTTCTTGAGCTTTTCTTGTGCTAAAGGTGGCGATAATGGCCGACAATAAATGCATATATATTTAAATTCATGATAGTAATTAAAAAGTAAAATTATAATTTAATTGTATATAAAAAAAAAAAAATATATATATATATATTTTTTTTTTTTTAAACTGTCATTTTCAGTTTTTGGCACAGTGCATCCTGCATTTTCGGCTTTGGCACCAATATTTCCATTCAGTGCACCTCTAGCCAGGGAGAGGAAGCTCGGGGGAGGTGGTGGATGCTCAACATGTTACACCCTAAATACCGATGTAACTTGTTGAGAAAAGTGAACTTATACTTTAAGCCTTAGGCCCCTTTCACACTTATACGACTTGTCCCACGATTTAGGACTGCAAAGTAGGACGACAAGTCGTTCCCCATGATTTCCAATGACAGCCTTTCAAATTAGTATGACTTCAAAGTAGTCCCTGCACTACTTTGGTCCGATTTTGATGCCAATTACACAGGCATTCCTTGAAATCGCGGTAAAAATTGCGTGACTTTTAAGTCGCACAAGTATGAAAGGGGCCTTAGTGAGACTGTGCTCGCATACTTTAGTTTTCAAAATACTCTCTAGCTCATAGTGTATTTTGGAGCGTCTGACCATGTATAGGTTCATATGGTAATGCTGAGTGGACTTATTACTGCACTCTTAAAAGCTAAAAGCCTGAGTACCAGTTCCTGTTTTTTACTTTAAAGAAGTGGGGGGTTTTAACTGTGCGTGTGTGTGTGTGCGCGTGTGTGTGTGTGTGCGCGTGTGTGTGTGTGTGCGCGCGTGTGTGTGTGTGCGCCACTTTGATCCATCAATTGTGGCAGGTTTGGACATTTGAGGAGAGGTAGATTTCTTAACACCTTTGATTCTCAGACAGACGTCCTCCCACCTGTGGTCCGATGTGGTGAATTACAGTAGTGATAAATGTTCATCCTCTATTTGTAGATGAAATTGTGGCTCTCAAGAGACTGAAAATGGAAAAAGAGAAGGAAGGGTTTCCTATAACCTCACTCCGTGAAATCAACACGATTTTGAAAGCCCAGCATGAGAACATTGTTCGGGTCAGGGTAAGCATTTAACTTTCACTGCAGAATTAATTGGAATTATGATTAGAGGGTGATGTGTTAAGTCTGGCTTTTACTTTCCGCATGTAAACTTTTGCATTGCCCCAACAATTTTCCTGCTTGTCTCTATCTAGCCAACTATCACAAAGTTCAGAATTGCTGCAGTTATCTATCTATCGATGTATTCTGGTGATCAATCGGACGCACATAGAAGCTGATATATTTAAGGGATTTGAGACTTTTCAAATAATAAATGATTTACTTCAATTATCCAATCATGAGAAAATAACTTGCATGAAGGAAAACCGTGTGAGAGAGTCATTGTTCTGATTTATCCAGTTCAGTGTGTATGATAGATCTCTGTGAAACTACTGTTAAATAGAGACAACAATTAAGGCACTTAAAGCTGCTGTCTATATAAAGCAGGTAGCACATTTTTTTGAATCCCATAGTTTTTATTGAAAACTATTTTTTTGTTTACAGCACAGAAACAAAGGTTTCAAATAAAGTAAGAGGAGTGCATAGTATCATATGGTGCAATAGGACAATATAGCATAGAACATAAAACTTCAAGTATCAGTTTTAAATAATATAGTGTAAATAATACACAACAGCAAGTGCAGTAAAAACAATCCAGCATGTCTGTCTGTAGGTGCAGAAGGCAGGCCATATGCAATTTTCTTTCCTTCCACCAGTGGAAGTCAGTGTTGATGGGTGAATCCCTTCCGCGGACGCAATAGGCTGGTTGTACAATTGATAGACTTGTGTACAGCCAAGGTGCCCATACATGGATCAAGATTTGACAGGGGACCAGATGAATTGCAATCCATATATGGCTGGCTACATAGTAAAAAAAAAAAAATCAGTATATTCAAAAAGCAAAATGATCTGACTGAAAAAAAGTAATGTATACATTTTTTATTTGTAGATCCTGATAAAGAAAATGATGTACAAATCCATATACAGGTGCATCTCATAAAATTTGAATATCATCAAAAAGTTAATTTATTTCAGCGAATCAATCAAGAAAGTGAAAATCATATATTTGATATAGATGTGTTACATACAGAGTGATATATTTCAACCATTTCTTTCTTTTAATTTTAATGATTATGGCTTATACCTAGTGAAATCCCAAAGTTCAGTATCTCAGAAAATTTTGAATATTACATATAGTGCCTTGCGAAAGTATTCGGCCCCCTTGAACTTTTCAACCTTTTGCCACATTTCAGTCTTCAAACATAAAGATATAAACTTTTAATCTTTTGTGCAGAATCACCAACAAGTGGGACACAATTGTGAGGTGGAACGAAATCTATTGGAT
Organism: Lithobates sylvaticus; assembly: GCA_028564925.1. Taxonomy (NCBI): domain Eukaryota; kingdom Metazoa; phylum Chordata; class Amphibia; order Anura; family Ranidae; genus Lithobates; species Lithobates sylvaticus. Next base: position 142,171,623 of record CM053035.1, on the reverse strand, counting down.
TTTTGAAACTTTTTTAACTAATAAAAAAATTAAAAGTGGGGCGTGCAAAATTATTCGGCCCCCTTGTGTTAATACTTTGTAGAGCCACCTTTTGCTGCGATTACAGCTGCAAGTCGCTTGGGGTATGTCTCTATCAGTTTTGCACATCGAGAGACTGAAATTCTTGCCCATTCTTCCTTGCAAAACAGCTCGAGCTCAGTGAGGTTGGATGGAGAGCATTTGTGAACAGCAGTTTTCAGCTCTTTCCACAGATTCTCGATTTGGATTCAGGTCTGGACTTTGACTTGGCCATTCTAACACCTGGATACGTTTATTTGTGAACCATTCCTTTGTAGATTTTGCTGTATGTTTGGGATCATTGTCTTGTTGGAAGATAAATCTCCGTCCCAGTCTCAGGTCTTTTGCAGACTCCAACAGGTTTTCATCCAGAATGGTCCTGTATTTGGCTGCATCCATCTTCCCCTCAATTTTAACCATCTTCCCTGTCCCTGCTAAAGAAAAGCGGGCCCAAACCATGATGCTGCCACCACCATGTTTGACAGTGGGGATGGTGTGTTGAGGGTGATGAGCTGTGTTGCTTTTACGCCAAACATATCATTTTTGCATTGTGGCCAAAAAGTTCGATTTTGGTTTCATCGGACCAGAGCACCTTCTTCCACATGTTTGGTGTGTCTCCCAGGTGGCTTGTGGCAAACTTTAGATGAGACTTTTTATAGATATCTTTGAGAAATGGCTTTCTTGCCACTCTTGCATAAAGGCCAGATTTGTGCAGTGTACGACTGATTGTTGTCCTATGGACAGACTCTCCCACCTCAGCTGTAGTTCTCTGCAGTTCATCCAGAGTGATCATGGGCCTCTTGGCTGCATCTCTGATCAGTCTTCTCCTTGTCTGAGCTGAAAGAGGGACAGCCAGGTCTTGGTAGATTTGCAGTGGTCTGATACTCCTTCCATTTCAAAATGATCGCTTGCACAGTGCTCCTTGGGATGTTTAAAGCTTGGGAAATCTTTTTGTATCCAAATCCGGCTTTAAACTTCTCCACAACAGTATTGCGGACCTGCCTGGTGTGTTCCTTGGTCTTCATGATGCTCTCTGCGCTTTCAACAGAACCCTGAGACTATCACAGAGCAGGTGCATTTATACAGACTTGATTACACACAGGTGGATTCTATTTATCACCATCAGTCTTTTAGGACAACATTGGATCATTCAGAGATCCTCGCTGAACTTCTGGAGTGAGTTTGCTGCACTGAAAGTAAAGGGGCCGAATAATTTTGCACGCACCACTTTTCAGTTTTTTTTATTCGCTAAAGTTTAAAATATCCAATAGATTTCGTTCCACTTCACAATTGTGTCCCACTTGTTGGTGATTCTTCACAAAAAATTAAAATGTTATATCTTTATGTTTGAAGCCTGAAATGTGGCAAAAGGTTGAAAAGTTCAAGGGGGCCGAATACTTTCGCAAGGCACTGTAAGACCAATTTTAAAAAAAAGGATTTTTAATACAGAAATGTTGGCTTATTGAAAACTAGGTCCATGTACAGTATAGTATATATTCAATACTTGGTCGGGGCTCCTTTTTTCATGCATTACTGCATCAATGTTGCGTGGCATGTGGCACTGCTGGAGTGTTATGGAAGCCCAGGTTCCTTTGATAGCGGCCTTCAGCTCGTCTGCATTGTTGAGTCTGGTGTCTCATCTTCCTAATTGACAATTCCCCACAGATTCTCTATGGGGTTTAGGTCAGGCGAGTTGGATGGCCAATCAAACACAATGATACCATGATCATTTAACCCAGGTATTGGAAGTTTTGACAGTGTGGGCAGGTGCCAAGTCCTGCTGGAAAAAAATTATCAGCATTTCCATAAATCTGGTCAGCAGAGGGAAGCATGAAGTGCTCTACAATTTCCTTCTAGAGGGCTACGCTGACTTTGGACTTGATAAAACACAGTGGGCCAACACCAGCAGATGACATGGTTCCCATCACGGACTGTTGAAAATTTTGCACTTCATTTGGAAATCAAGGTCCCAGAGTCTGGAGGAAGAGTGGAGAGGCACAGAATCCAAGTTGAATGGGGACCAGTGTGAAGTTTCCACAGTCAGTGATGATTTGGGAAACCATGTCATCTGCTGGTGTTGGTTCACTGTGTTTTATCAAGTCCACAGTCAGCGCAGCCCTCTACCAGGAAATTCTAGAGCACTTCATGCTTACTTCTGCTGACCAGCTTTATGGAGATGCTGATTTCATTTTCCAGCAGGACTTGGCACCTGCCCACACTGCCAAAATACCAATACCTGGTTTAATAATCATGGTATCCCTGTGTTTGATTGGCCAGCCAACTCGCCTGACCTAAACCCCATAGAGAATCTGTGGTGTATTATCAAAAAGAATAAAACCCCAGACCCAACAATGCAGATGAGCTGAAAGCCGCTTTCTTAACACCTCAGCAGTGCCACAGGCTGATCGCCTAAATACTACGCCGCATTGATGCAGTAAATATTTATTTATTTTTATTTTTTTAATTGTCTTATGTACACAAATTTTCTGAGATGCAGTATTTTGGGTTTTCACTAGATGTAAGCCATAATCCTTAAAATGAAAAGAAAGAAATGCTTGAAATATATCACTGTGTGTAATGAATCAATATAATATGAGTTTTACTTGTTTAATTGTATTGCTGAAATTAACTTTTTGATGATATTCTAATATTATGAGATGCACCTGCATCCCCTTGTATGTTAATGTTTTTTAAATCCCCCGTTCCTGTACTTGTATGTGTACATGGGGCAGCCATACCTGCTCATTGCATACAGGCTTTGCTTTCTGTTTGCAGTGTTTTCCTACTCATTCTCACAGTCTGTGTCTGATGACTTGTTATGTTGTGCCATTTGTGTGTTTAGTGTATTTATACTTCTCTGTCCACTGGCAGGAAATTGTTGTTGGGAGTAACATGGACAAAATCTATATTGTAATGAACTATGTGGAACATGATTTGAAGAGCCTCATGGAGACGATGAAACAGCCTTTTCTACCAGGTAAATTGAGTGGTGTCCGTAAGAGTAGGTTGTGATGTTTTATGTTTGATATTTATTGTGCCCGTGATCTTTGAGACATCAGGGATGGCTTACAAGGCTTGCCTAAAGACACTTTACGCTAATGAAAACAAATTGCTATAACCCATGGCCACTTTTCCTTGGACGACAGCTATTCTTGGTGGTGTGAGGTACCTCTGGATATAAATTAAAACTCCACTTTCATGGGGAAAAAAAGTAGCAAATAAAAATAATTTAATTGAATGTTATTGAAAATGACCTTTCCTTTTCAATCTGCAGCGCTGTAATTTTGGGTAAAATGCAATATGGCTACTTGGAGGTGTTCTGTACACAAACTGTGTACAGAAAGCCCCACAGGGACATAATTTCCTGCTTGTGTGATTGGCTCACTGATTTTCCCAGAAGTCTGCACTAAGATGCAAGTCAGATTTCAGGCATCCCCTACAACACAAAAGTCATTTTTGGTGAGATACTCCCAATAGGAAATCACTTCTAAAGGGATGCAGACCCTGCAATTTTCCTCATTAGAGCCCTGCAGTTGCAGCAGCTAATTGATGATTATGAAACCACTCCCATACAGCTTTGCTTTCTTCAAAATAACAAAAGGTGGTAGGCATCTGCAACAAAGTTTTTAAAAATTCTTGCAATGTACATAGATCACCCAGAGGGGAATGTTTTTATCTTAACAAAAGTGGAGTTAATCTTTAAACTGAGAGAAATGTGGCGCCTGCCATTGCAGGCCACCTTTTGTAAATATTAGATGTCTGGCTTAAAGAGGAACTGCAGTCTGCTCACATAATTTGCCATTATGAAGCTTCCCTACAAATCACTTTGCATTTTATTTTATATATAATGTGATTCTATACTTCTGCCCATAGCTCTTAAAGGGCCATTTTTTTTTATTATTGCATTTTAGTGTAAATATGAGATCTGAGGTCTTTTTGACCCCAGATCTCATATTTACGAGGTACTGTCATGCTTTTTTTCTATTACAAGGGATGTTTACATTCCTTGTAATAGGAATAAAAGTGACACAATTTATTTTATTTTTTTAAAGAACATTTTAAAGAAACATTTTTTTTTTTTTTAAACGCGCCCCGTCCTGCCAAGCTTGCATGCAGAAGCGAACGCATACGTGAGTAGCGCCCGCATATGAAAACCTGCAACCTTTAAAAATTTTAAACAACGCCTATGGAACTTTTTAAGGGTAAAAGTTTGTCGCCATTCCACGAGTGGGCACATTTTTGAAGCGTGACGTGTTGGGTATCAATTTACTCGGCTTAACATTATTTTTCACAATATAAAAAAAATTGGGCTTACTTTTACTGTTGTCATGTTTTTTAATTCAAAAAAGTGTATTTTCCCCCCAAAAAAGTGCAGTTGTAAGACCGCTGTGCAAATACGGTGTGGCAAAGTATTGCCACGACCGCCATTTTATTCTCTAGGGTGTTGGGAAACAAAAGTATAATGTTTGGGGATTCCAAGTAATTTTCCAGCAAAAATAAATGTTTTTAACAACAAATCTCCAAAAAAAAGGGCTCGGTCCTTAAGTGGTCAAAAATACCGGGGTTATGGCAGCTAGCTGCTGCCATAACGGTATGTAACCTCAAAGTAGCGGCGTATAACGACAGCGACTGGTCCTTACCCACTTCCCGCCCGGTCAATAGCAGATTGACATCCGGGAAGTGGTTCAGTTATTCTGACTGGGCATCATATGACGTCCTTCAGGATAAAATGCCGCCGCGCGGCCGTGGGGGCACGCATTGTGCGATCGGTGGTGCGTTGTCAGTCTGACACACCGCTACACCGATCTCGGTAAAGAGCATCCGGCGGAGGCTCTACCACGTGATCAGCCGTGTCCAATCACGGCTGATCATGATATGTAAACAGGAAAAGCCGCTGATTGGCTTTTTCTCACTTGCGTCTGACAGACGTGAGTAGACGCTGAGGGAAGTGGGCAACATGTGGATGGCCAGGAATGTAACCCCATGGCCATCCACATGTACAAATGAATGCCCAATCAGTGCCCACAAATGGGCACTGACTGGCACCACAATGAAACAAATTAAATCAGCAATGCCGCCATCAGTTCCCATCCGTGCAACCCATCCGTGCCACCCATAAGTACCCATCAGTGCCGCTTATGAGTGGCATTTATCAGTGCCTATCAGTACCACCTCATTGGTGCCACCTCATCAGTGCCCATTAGTGCAGCCATATCAGTGCCCATCATTGAAGAAGAAAACCTATTTACAAAAAAAATTTTTAACAGATACCAAGAAAAACTTGTTTTTTTTTTTTCACAATTTTCGGTCTTTTTTTATTTGTTGCACAAAAAATAAAAATTGCAGAGGTGATCAAATACCACCAAAAGAAAGTTCTATTTGTGGGAACAAAATTATAAAATTAGTTTGGGTACAGTGTTGTATGACCGTGCAATTGTCATTCAAAGTGCGACGGCACTGAAAGCTGAAAATTGGCTTGGGTGGGAAGTGGGTGTAAGTGCCTGGTATTGAAGTGGTTAAGTAGTTAATGTGCTCTTAAAGCACACCCATTTTTACTCTGTGTTCTTTGTTCCTAGGATTTTATCCCATTTAATATCTTCTAGCACGGAGCGTAGTTTAGGGAATTTGGCTCTTTTGAATTTCTGTGTCTGCGTTTCCTATTTGTATGATTTATGCTTTAATTGACCTGTGATCGCTGTTTCCTAAATTGCCCCATATTTCCACATCCGCAATCAGGTCTGTATTGTTAGTAATCAGTAGGTCTAATAACACTTTGTTTCTTTTTGGCGCATTTACCATCTGACCCATGCAATTGTCCTGTAAGACATTTAGGAAATGGCGAGCCTTAGACAAATGCACGGTTCCTTCCACCCAGTCTGTCTGAATAATTAAACTCTCCTATTATAATGACACTTCCCATCCTTGCTGCCATTCCAAACTGTGATAGGAGGTCCGCCGCCCCCTCCTCCCTCTGGTTAGGGGGCCTATAGCATACTCTCAGTATTACTTTACCCTCGGTTCCCTTACTTTGAACCTCTACCCATAAGGATTCCACCTCCTCCCTTGCTACATTAGTGATGTTGTCCCTCACATTCACTTCTACATCATTCTTAATATACAGGCATACCCCTCCCCCTTTTTTTACCCTCGCCATCCCTGCGATAAAGGGAATACCCTTGAATGGTTGCCAGCCAATCATGAGTGCAGTTGAAACCAAGTGTCTAAAATTCCCACAAAATCGAAATCCTTCTACAACAGCAGCTCTAGTTTTCCCATCTTGTCAGCCAGACAAGTGGCATTAGTGAATAAGCCTTGTTTTGTCCGGTTGCATACTATCTCCTTGGTTATTCTGAGGTTGCAATTTGGACTTGTTAATTTACTTACCTTGGGTTTAGGTGCTTTAGTCAACTTACCACTAATGCCCCCAATACTACCCTCTGAAAATTGTCCCACGCTGGCTATCGCTACATCTGGATCCCCCCAGTCGCCTAGTTTAAAAGCCCCTCTAACTTTTTCGGCCATCATCTTTCCCAGCCGAGCTGCACCCTCCCCTTTAGGTGCAGTCCATCTCTGCTAAAGAGCCGGTAATCGAATGCGATCCCTGATGTTTCCTAAAGAGAAACTAGAGAGAGATGCACTATGCTACTACATTGGGTGCTTGTCAACCCCCTTGTGATAACAATAACGTTGGGTTAAAAAAAAAAGTCTATAAAATTAAAGTTTAATTTAAATATTTTAAAAAACAACCCAAGCTATACTTTTTATATTTTACCAAAATTGTGTTTTGCTTTTTTTTCATAGAAGATTATATAAACGTTTGCTGCTAACTAACCAGTAATTCTTGAGCATTGCTAAGTAACCAGTTTCTGTGGCTTTTTTATTTCAAGCCAAACCTGGGGGGTCCATATGTGACCAAAGTGACTGCAAGGCCATCCATTATAGGTTTTGGACACTGATAATTCTCAGAACTGAAAAAAAAATTCTTACATTCAGAGTTTTTGTACGGTTCATTGTAAGTTAGGTTTACATTTTTTTTTCCATGTGAACTGACATCTGTTGCTGATTAGTCCAGATAAAGAAAGCTTTGTACCACTTGTGTATTTAGCTTGTGTGCTAGGAGTGCTGTGAACTGTTACAGAGTACTAGTTCTCATCCATTTACTTGCTCCACAGGTGAGGTGAAAACTCTAATGATCCAGCTGTTACGGGGTGTCCGCCATCTGCATGATAACTGGATTCTTCATAGGGATCTGAAGACCTCCAATTTGCTGCTCAGTCATGCTGGAATTTTAAAGGTACTTGGATGTTTAAGGCTCCTATAGATAGGATGACTTTTGGCCAGATTGCTTTATAAAAGTGGTCCTCTATGGAATGATTGTTAGGTTTTTAGACTAATTATGTCATATATACAATATAGAAACATGGGGGGGGGGGGGGGGGGGGTGTTCAGTTAGAATGATTGTCTATTTTTAGGTTAATTAACTTAGAAACTAAAAGATAGGTATATTTCTAGCAAGTATTATACAAGTATTTTGAGGTAACTGATACAAGGATGAGATTGAACAAAAAGGCTATATAGAATAACGGTCTTCCATGTAGAAACATCTGAACGATACACTAAAAAGACATTGTATTGATATATGGAATGAGGAAAATGGAAGATGAGTTGCTAGATGTTCCTAGTATTATTTTCCAATAATTTTATTTGGGTATTAAGCTGGCCATGAATGAATTAAAATTTGACCGCTTCGGCCAAATTTCGATCCATGTGTTGGGTGCCCCTGTTCAAAAGAAATAGGTCCCCTTTTGTGTTGGAAAAGTTTAGTTGACCAGCCGATGGGGCATTTGATCTGCTTTAAGTGGATCTGCCATTTCTATAGACCAGTGGGAATGCAAAACCGACTTGAAGTAAACAAAAGCCTGTCTACACAGTGTCTTTGAATGATACAATATTTTTAGCTGATCTCTGTTGTCTGAGATAATGCTGAACAAAATGAATCCCTGTGTCCCTGTGACTTCATCCTCAGATGGTCTTGTTTAAAATTGTTTTATTGACTGTTTTTAGCGATTTGTGGACTCTCTATGTAGAGAGCTCTACTATACTAAGGGACATTGTAATGCGCCCTACTCCATTCCTTTGTAGGTGCATGAACAAGCCCACTGAGGAGATGCAAGTTCATGTACACACTGTTTAACCACCTCATTGCTACCTTGTAGTATATTTAAACAAAAAATGTGTATTAAAGTGATAATAAAGGTACTTTTTTTATGTTTAAACAACAAACATGTGCTACTTACCTGCTCTGTGTAGTGGTTTTGCACAGAGCAGCCCTGATCCTCCTCTTGTCGGGTCCCCCCCCCCCCCCCCCCCCCGCCAGCTCTCCTGGCCCCTCCCTCCTGCATAGAATGCATGAATGTAAAAAACCTTGAGCCTTTTCAAACACTTTAACACACTTTTTTTGTATAGTGACTTTATATTATAAAGAAGGAAGATTATTGATTAGCCTTTAAAAATTTGGCATTTTGAAGTGGACAGCAAATTTTTTTTTTTTTTTTTTTTTAAGTGAGATTCACTCCGTATTCATCGCACATTTAGCAAAGATTTGACCTGTCTATATTGTTTGAGTAATAATTGTTCTTACAGGTTGGGGACTTTGGTTTGGCCCGTGAGTATGGTTCTCCTCTTAAACCTTACACCCCCATCGTAGTGACTCTGTGGTACCGAGCCCCGGAGCTTTTACTTGGAACTAAGGTAAGTACATTAAACCTGTTGGAATTTGACAGCACAACATGCCTTGTTATTGTGGTGTTTAATTTATAAAGTAATAAATACATTTATTAAATTAATACATTTATCGTGTAGTGGACATATTACGTTTTTTGTCCCGAACTGATTAATAATCCATGCGCCCAGGCCCCTAATCTACATGCAGGCCGCCAGACCCATGGATTTTAATGGGTTTTTTTTTTTTCTTTTTTGAAGCACATGATTAAAACCTGAGGCTCTAATTGTGACATTAGTGAATTAACTGGTGCCTTTTAGCATAGATGGGTTAGTCTTTAGCGTGGAGGATCTTGGTGAGAGGAGTATGAAAACAGGTTAAGTTTACATTAGGAAGGTTATTAGGGGTTAGGTTACAGAGAGGATTAGCATTCAGGTCAGGGTTAGGATGGAGCTTTATTCTCAGTGCAAAGAGCTGTTCTCTGCACCTGTCTTCTGGTAATGTAATGTGTTGAGAGAGACAGGCACCCTTTTTGGGCAAATGTTATGGGTTTTTGTTTGGTTGGTGGGTCTCAATTCAGACTATCAGTAACACCATGAACCAGTGAACGATCACGAACAAATGAAAGTGATGATATGATTCATATGCTTCATTGAGAACATAAAAGACTGCAGATAAACCCTCAGGCTGCAGTTAAATCGGCAATGTATGACATTTAATACTTGTATTTGTCCGATACAATTACAATATTAAGAGAAATTAAAGCAAAAGAATATATATATATATATATATATATATATATATATATATATATATATATATATAATATATATATATATATATATATATACACACTTTTTTAAACTTTTTTCAGCCTAGAATATAGGTATGCTTATTAATTATATAGTTATCGTTAAGCATTTAGGTACAAACATTAGTCATATAGTTATTGTCAAGTTAACCTGGGCTCGCTTGTTGCTAAATTTGGCCTGGGCATCTAGGCGTCAGTGAACTCTGGTCATAAGGGTTAATAGTGGCAAATCCATTAAATATTTTGTGGCCATAATAAACAAGTTTGGAGCCTGCCTTCTAAAAATACCCCTTCTCAGAATCATGATGATTTCTGTAGTACAGTGCTTTTCAACATTACTGCTTTTGATTTTGTTTCCTAACTCTACGTTGTCTACCATTTTCTTCTCCAGGAGTACTCTACAGCCATAGACTTGTGGTCAGTAGGATGTATTTTTGGGGAGCTGCTGACCCAGAAACCTCTCTTCCCAGGAAAATCCGAGATTGACCAAATTAATAGGATATTTAAGGTAAGGTTCAATGTTTGGATGTAACCTGTTCCATGTTCCAGTACCTACCCGATCCCCCCACGGGGCTGCACACACATAGCCTTATCATTCATCCGCAGAGATTTGGGAATGAATAAACTAGTCCTATATGCCACTGCAGCAGACAGCTTGTATTTTGCGCCCTTGTAGTTCATTGACACTTCCTCTAAATTGTTAGCAGAAAGCCTGCACAGACAAGAAGTTGGAGGATGTGTCTGCAGGAGCCTGAGATTGCACCCATGATCTGCTGCTCTGAGTGCAGTGCTTTCGAAGCTCCTCAGGGAAAAAAATAAATGTCAATTTTTTTCAGTGTAAAATTCTGCATTTATTACTTTCTCCTTATAGGTGGACTTGGCCTTTAAACGGAAAGGCGGTCACTGGCATTCATTTTAGTTAAAGGAAATTATTTTAGTTTGTGTGACAATCTAGTGCTGTACGCAGGCACCTCCGTTCTTTCCTAAGTCCCCTTTCACACAGGGATGACTCCGTTTTGATCAGCAGGGGATCTATCTGATGGTCCCCCTGTAGATCAGAGCAAAGCGGGCAGATGACAGAGCCCGCTCTGCTCTATGGGCGGTCAGGTGCAAGCTAACTCCGCTGTCCATGTACACCTGAATACCCTCTGATTTGGAGGAGCACCAGATCCTCTTCCATTGTTATTTTTTATAGCAGATCAGAGGTAGGTGGGTGTAAAACCCACTGGTCATTAGGGGTGTATGGACTGTCTGATAAGGTCCGCCTGAAACACTGACAGGCATACTTGTTCGGATAGCCCATGTGAAAGGGGCCCTAATGGTAACACCTCTATTGTTGGGAATGTTTTAGTTCTCTTAAATACACTTAATGATTGAGTCATTGGGGTGAAAGCCTGTCCCATCACAATAGCCCAATATTGTGATGAGTATCCCAGTTGGTCCATAGTGTTAGGTTTAATCATATTTTTGCTTTTGCAGTCAAATTTGAGAAGACCCCACTATATATGTTTGCATTCCCATTCACACGACATACCTGAAAAAAAAAAAAAAAAAAAACGTTTTGATGTTTCTTAAAAGAAGGTTGGATTCCATTTTTGAACAGTGTCAGAGTTGATCCGGCCATAGAAAGCTCAAAATATGTCCAGATCAGCAGGAATCGGATTAATTTTGATCCATCTCTGGGCAGCCTGGTTGTACTGAAATTGAGCTTTCGATCGACTTCAATATAGAACAGCCTGTCAGGTTTTTTCATACGATCAGTGCCGGCAACCAAAGCCTCTAGCAGTGATCGTTGCATTCTGACGGAAGGGAAGCCTCCTGCTGTTAGAATACAATAGCGCCATGGGAGGGATTCCTGCATCAGCACTGTGTTGATGGGGAGATCAATTTTCTGATCTTCAACCCGTGGTTGAAAGTAAGAAAGTTGCATAATCTATGGCCAGTCTATGTCCATCCTAAGGACAAGATGAGCTCCCTCATTTAAAATACAATGCAAGAAGCGACGCTTCTAAACCTTTAACCCTTTGTTAGGACAGACAATGTTCAAATCTAGTTACAACTGATAATGAAGAACTGCAAGCACAGAACAGACAGGGTTAAAGCCATTGTAAAGCTTCCGTTTATTTTTTTCATTAAAATAACAAAACAACATGTCATACTTACCCGCTCTCTGCAATGGTGTTGCCCAGAGCAGCTCTGATCTTCTTCTTCTCGGGTCCTCCCGCCACCGCTTCTAGTTGGATGATCTGGTTGTTTTTGTGTTTGTTTTAAAATGTATTTTGGTAATACGTTTGGTAAGTGGCTTTCCAATGTGAGTAGGCAAATTGCACAGTCCACTTAAGGCCCCTTTCACACTTTTTTGTGTGACTTGTCCTGCGACTTGGGACTGCAAAGTCGCATGGCAAGTCGTACCCCATAATTTCCAATGAGTACTCTTCATATCTGTGCCACTTCAAAGTAGTTCCTGCACTACTTTGGTCCGACTTTGATGCGACTTGAGGTCCAAAGACCTCACGATTACACAGGCATTTCTTCAAATCGCACGACTTTCAGGCCTTACAAGTGTGAAAGGGGCCTAAAACGTGTTTCTTTGGCTTCAGGATCTGGGAACACCTAGTGAAAAGATCTGGCCAGGTTACAATGAACTCCCTGCAATCAAGAAAATGACGTTTGCAGATTACCCCTACAACAACCTACGGAAGAGATTTGGAGCTCTCCTCTCTGACCAAGGATTTGACCTCATGAACAAGTATGTTGAAAAGTTGTTTTTTTTCTTGTTTGTCTTAACCACTTGACCTCCAGAAGGTTTTACTCCCTTCCAGAGCACTTTTTTTGCAATTTGGCACTGCACTGTTTAACTGGTAATTTCGCAAACATGCAACGCTGTAACCAAACGAAATTTGCATACTTTTTTTCCCACTGATAGAGCTTTCTTTTTGTGGTATTTGATCACCACTGGGATTTTTATTTTTTGCAATATAAACGAAAAAATAAATATTTTCAATTTTTTTTTTATAAGAAATATCCAATAAACTAAATTTTTGTCATCCATTTTGGCCAAAATGTATTCAGCCACATGTCTTTGGTAAAAAAAATAATTCAATAAGCGTATATTTATTTCTTTGCGCAAAAGTTATAGCGTCTACAAACTATGGTATATTTACTAGAATTTACGTAGCTTTTACTTTCTGACTGCCCATCTCATTTCTTGAGGTGCTAAAATGGCAGGGCAGTACAAAAACCCCCAAATTGACCCCTTTTTGAAAGGTAGACACCCCAAGCTATTTGCTGAGAGGCATGTGGAGTCCATGCAATATTTTGTTTTGCCACAAGTTTTGGGAAAATTACGCCAATTTGTTCTTTTTTTTTTTTTTGAGACAAAGTTGTCACTTAAATGATATAGTGCTCAAACATGAAATGGGTATATGTGAAATTACACCCCAAAATACATTCTGCTTCTTCTCCTGAGTACAGGGATACCACATGTGTGAGATTTTTTGTCAGTCTAGCCGTGTACAGGACCCCGAAAACCAATCACTGCCGTCAGGCTTTCTAAGGGCATAAATTGCTAATTTCACTTCCTGGCCACCAGTTTCGGTGGCCATTAAATGCCAAGATGGCATTTCCCAAATGACCCCTTTTCAGAAAGTAGACACCCCAAGCTATTTGCTGAGAGGCATGTTGAGTATTTTACAGATCTCGCTTTTTGTCACAAAGTTTTGTGAAAAAAAATGTATTTTCCTTTTCTTTCTTCAGTTTCCAAAACAAATCAGAGCTGCAAAATACTCACCGTGCCTCTTGGCAAATACCTTGGGGTGACTACCTTTTGAAAAGGGGTAATTTGGCGGGGTATTGTGCTATCTTGGCATTTCAAAGCCTCAGAAACGGTGATAGGTAGTGAGGAAGTGAAATGAGCAATTTACGCCCCTTAGAGAGACTGCAGGCAGAGATAGATTTTTAAGGTCCTGTATATGGCTAGACTGCCATAAAGTCTCTCACATGTGGTATCCCCAGTGTGTTTCTAACTGTGTGGGGGGGGGGGGGGGGGGCTCACTGCATGGACACTCTGATCCGAGGGTCCATGCCTGACAGTGCGAAGGTCTGCTTGTTTAAATCAGCAGACCACCTTTCTCTGCGGGGAGCAATTGCGGGTGGCGATTTCCACCGGGCCCGCTGATTGGCTCCCCCTGTGGACAATCAGCACGCGCCCACCCAGTGGCTATTTGACATGTTCTTAAGTCACTTGCGATGTGACTCTGAGCTCGTTCCATGCTGGTTCCGAGATGATGAGACAAATGTCCGGCCAGTTGTTCCTCTCCTCTCGTGCTAACATCTACACACCACCATCCAGCAGAGACCCGCTGGGTGACCAAAGTAGTGTACTGTTATATGCCTATTGATCTTTAAATAAGTGTGAGTAGCCATTTGGCTGTTTTTAATTAAATATACCATTCATTGCATCTTCTGCTACACATAGTTTTTTGCGCACCTTGTTTTTCTCCCATCTAAAAAGTGGCTCACTTGTATAAAAATTGTCCACGTATAAATGGTACCCCTTTCGAAATGAGGATGGCACCAAGGCCCAAACAATATTGCCGCTGCTCCTTATGTAGTCTTGTAAACTAGGAAACTCCATGTATAGCCTATAGATTTTGCGCAGCCATGCAGCTCTGCTGCAGTATATGTACGTGGGGTGGTTCGGAAGTGATTAAAGTTTACTTGTACTGAAATCTTCATTTTTAAAGTAAGACTGATAATAAAAATTTGGACCGCCATTGCTGACCACCTTCTGGAAATGCAAGTTGATTGGCCGTTTTGCTGACCCGCTAACTTTAATACTTGATAGACAGGTATGATTTTAATATATAAAACACTAGATTGTATTTCATTTATTTTTTTATTTGCATAGTGCTGCTCAGTAATATTATTTGTATGTCAGTTTTGTTTGTGTTCGTAGCGACATTTGCGGTTTTCTTCATAAGCCACTTTGCCTACTTGATTACTTTCTGTTCCTACAGGTTCCTGACTTACTGCCCAGCCAAGAGAATTAATTCAGAAGATGGGCTGAAGCATGAATATTTCCGAGAAACCCCCCTGCCAATCGACCCTTCTGTGTTCCCAACATGGCCAGCAAAGAGCGAACAGCAAAGGGTGAAACGCGGCACAAGTCCTCGTCCTCCTGAAGGAGGCCTGGGCTACAGCCAGTTGGTGAGTTCAGCTATCAATATTAAAACATGCAGTATTTTATTTACTTTCCATTGCAGCTGTTTATGTAGTGCTGTCAATTTACACACCACTTTACATATTTTTCATTCACATCAGTATCTGCCCTCCAGGAGCTTTCAATCTAAGGTCCATGTCACACATGCACAGACATACTAGAGCCATTTAGACAGGAGTCCATGAATCTACCAGCATGTCTTCGGAGTGTGGGAGGAAACTATAGTACTTAGAAAACATGCAGACTCCATGCAGATTCTGTCATGGTGGGGGTTCTAACTGATGATCCCAGTGCTTCAAGGCAAGTGTGCTAACTGCTGAGCCACTATAGCATAAAGTGCAATGACGATGTAAGATATAGTGGCTTAACCGCTTCAGCACCGGGCCATTTTTTACCCTTCCTTACCAGAGCACTTTTTGCGATTCGGCACTGCATCGCTTTAACTAACAATTGCGCGGTCGTGCGACGTTACACCCAAACAAAATTGACGTCCTTTTTTTCCCACAAATAGAGCTTTCTTTTGGTGGTATTTGATCGCCCCTGCGGTTTTTATTTTTTGCGCTATAAACAAAAGAGCGACAATTTTGAAAAAAAAAACACAATATTTTTTACTTTTTGCTATAATAAATATCCCATTTTTTTAAAAAAAAACTATTTTTTTTTTTACTCAGTTTAGGCCGATACGTATTCTTCTACATATTTTTGGTAAAAAAATCGCAATAAGCTTATATTGATCGGTTTGCGCAAAAGTTATAGCGTCTACAAAATAGGGGATAGATTTATTGCATTTTTTTTTTTTTTTACTAGTAATGGCGGCGATCTTTTCGTGACTGCGACATTGCGGCGGACACTTCGGACACTTTTGACACATTTTTGGGACCATTCACATTTACACAGCGATCGTTGCTATAAAATTGCATTGATTACTGTGTAAATGTGACTGGCAGGGAAGGGGTTAACACTAGGGGGTGCTGTAGGGGTTAATGTATTCCCTATATGTGTGATTCTAACTGTGGGGGAAGGGGACTCAAGGGGAGGAGACCGATCATGTGTTCCTCCGTACTGGGATCACATGATCGGTCTCCTGCTCGCTGACAGGACGTGGAGCTGTGTGTTTACACACACAGCTCCACGGTCCCGTTGTTTTAACGGGCAATCGCGGGTGCCCGGCTGACATCGAGGCCGCCGGGCACCCGCACCGGGTCCCGAGCGATGCCTGGCGGCGCGCGCACGCGCCCCCCAGGCGGCCGGGAATGGGAGGACGTCATATGACACCCACCCAGGATGGTAGATCCATCTTGTGGGCGTCATATGACTATGGGCGGGTATTGAAGGGGTTAAGGAAGCCATCCGTTTTAATCTTTTACTTTTGCCCATAATAGTTGAACTTAGTTGTTAAACTGATGGAACATTTCCATTCTAAATGAAAATGTTACGTTAAAATGATTGTAAAGCTTCGTTTTTTTTTTTTTTTAAATAACAAACATGTCATGCTTACCTCCACTGTGCAGTTAGTTTTGCACAGAGTGGCCCCGATCATAATCTTCTAGGTTCCCCCGTGGCGCCATCAGCTCCTTCCTGCATCGTATAACCCCCTAGGTGAAGCACTCCACCAGGGGGTTACCTTGCGGGCACGCTCCCGAGTCCAGCATTTGCATCCATAGATGCAAAATGTAGGACTCGGCCCCTGCGCCCGCGTCATTGGATTTGATTGACAGCAGTGGGAGCCAATGGCTGCGCTGCTATCAATCTATATCTAAGGTGAAAAAACACAAGGGTTTACAACCCCTTTAAATGGCTAAGTTCACCTTTCACACCATGTTACTCATTACACCCATAATTTGTGTATAACATGTTCCAGACCTGCACCCCTGTTTCCAATGAATTTGGAACTGATGGCTTCTCAACAGTAGGGCGTCACAAATGTGAGGAGTACAAAGTAAAATTCATGGTGCCTACAGTGAAACATGGTGTCAGTGTCCTCCTATGGGGCTGCATGAGTGCTGCTGGTGTTTTGGAGCTAAATTTCATTGATGGTATCATAAATTCACAGATGTACTGCTCTATATTGAAAGAGAAGATGCTACCATCACTTTTCCAACATGACAATGATCCAAAACACACACCTAAGGCCACTGCTATATTACTGAAGAAGAACAGGGTGAAAGTGATTCAGTGGCCAAGTATGTCTCTTGATCTGAACCCAATCCAACACCTATGGGGAGTTCTAAAGAGACAAGTTGAGCATCTCTCTCCGTCCAGCATCCGGGCTCTAAAAGAAGCCGTTCTTGAAGAATGTAAAAAGATAGATGTTGCAATATGGCACCAACTTGTTCATTCCATGCCTAGAAGACTTGGTGCTGTCCCTACAAATCATAGTGGCCATACTAAATACTAGATTAGATGTAGTAGTTTTTGATGTGGGGTGTATTATTTTTTTTTCATCAACTAATTTGAGTAAACCTGAAGATTTTGTAATCCAAGTTATAATATTAGTTATAATATTAACCTTACTTTCATATAATGAGCTGAGCAAATGTTCTAGAAAACCCAGTTTTGTCAAAATTTTGGAAATTGTTCTTGCGTTCATTGAGATATTGATTAAAATCTTACTTTTCAAAGGGGGTGTACTCGTTTATGCTGTAGGTGCGCTCCAGGCATATTGTAGCTCTCTTAGAGCTAATCCCTGGCCAACTGGATGTCTGCTAGCACCCAGTTTACTGTATAACAATGAGCTGTATGAGTGCATGCAAAAATGGAACAAAGAGGGCTCTGACTGCATCATTTTCCCAGAGAAAGGAAAAAAGGGTAAAACCATAATAACGTTACATACCCTCATTAGATCTAAACAGAGCCTAGGGTTAGTACTTGTAGACCAAGGGGTTGATTTACTAAAGGCTCAAATAGACTGTTCACTTTGAAAGTGAAGTTGCACTTTCCAAACAAATTTTCCCCACATCTTAGTGAATTAGGTGAGACTTTGCTGACTTTCAACATTCAGTGATGTGCAAGCAAAATGCAGTATTTTCTTTTATTTTCCTTACACATTATTGGGTATTCTTTGTAAAGTGGAATTTGCACCACATTCACTAAGCTCTGGGAAAGATTCCCTTGCAAAGTGAACAGACTATTTGCCTTTTATGAATCGACTTCCCAGTCACAAAGTAAAATTTCTACTTTTCGCAGACTCCTAGGCTACATATTACATCATAAGCCGTACCTTTTCAGCTTCTCTGTGTGATGCCACTTCTCTGTAACTGATATATAAGCCAACGATTAGCGAGTGACTACTACCTTTTGGGGCTTCTCTCTTGGGTATATTGTTATCTGACTGATCCTATTTACCAGAAGTAAATTTATGAATACAAATATTTGATGTGGTAAAGTGGAGTATGAGCGAAAATGCAACATTCTTCTATTATGAAGGTCCTAACTATTTGAGCATTTTCTTGAATAAGACCAGTAGAGGGCACTGTGCAATTTGATGGTTTCTGACTTTGAACTACGCTGAAAATATTTTGACAGACCTAAACAAGACAATATTTCCTTCTCCTTTTTATATCCATTTATTTAGAAGAAGATTAAAATACAGCTTTTTTTTTTGTTTCCGTGCTGTAACAGAGGCATATGTGTGCACACTCACAGCCTGGACCCACGGGTAATCAATTCCAGATGTTTAATCCAGACGTTCATTTTCTCCAGGAAAAAAAATTATATAATTAGGACTCGCAAGTAAAACATTCTTGCAGCTTTATTCCCTTGTTGCATCCATGTACGGCCTTGCCATTACGAGTTTATTACAAGCTGACTAGAAGTTCACAGGCCGGTCAGTGTATAGTTATGAATGAATATCATAACCTTTTTTGTCTAATATTTATTTTGAAAACTTTCCTCTCATCATTCAAGAAAAAAATTAAAACATTAGGGGCAATAAAATTTGACAACATGTACATGCATACATCATGATGGGATTGCAAATTAATTTCCACTAAGATTGCATATGATCTTGATAATCCATACATCATGACATGATGTATAGGCTTTACAGTTGCCCAGACCACTTCTATTGTATAAGATGACACTCGCAGCTGATATTGCATCTCGTTTACATCACATTACTGCCCCACCTTAGTACTTCAGCAGTGGCAGTAAGCGGATTAAATAGCACTGCATTCATCTGTTAATGGACCACATTTTTTGCTTTCACTAAGCAGTATTCAGCTGGCGCCCAAAAAAGCTGATCACTCCTCATCTTCATACAAAGTCTCCCTTTACTCCAGTTTAATTCATTTTGTGTATGCTGCTCCCTTTCCCAAATGTTACTCTTTATTTTCTCTTTCCAGGGAGATGATGACCTGAAAGACACCGGCTTTCACCTGACTACCACCAACCAGGGGGCATCGGCTGCTGGGCCCGGCTTTAGCCTCAAATTTTGAACCCATCACAGTGAACAGAACTGTTTTTTGTCTAATGAAAGAGTTATGGGCAGTTGTTAAACTTTTAGTACAGACGAACAATTTGCATACTGCGCCTAACTCGCAACAATGCAGACTGTTGCTTTCCAAAGCAGGAACATGAGACTTAAGCAAGGACTTGGAGTCTTATTTATTTTTCACACTTGTATATTTGTAGAATTAAAATGCAATTTTTAATGGTATAATCTGTGTTTTGCTGCTTACGTTTAATTTTTCAATTTTGGATGTTATTTTTAAGTGCATGTGACCCAAGTCTGGTCATGCTTGTGTCCTTCTCTACCCTCTAAGCCCGCTCGTTCTACATTTTCCAGTTCTAGTATGTAGCCCATCTTTTCACATGGACTGTTTTGGCTCAGATGCGTTGGATGTCACAAAATACCAAAACGGTTGCAATGGTCCAAAGCAGGGGTGCCCAAACTTTAAAATGTTGGTTTTTTTGGGGGGAAATTTTTGTAAAAATGCATTTACACTTAGCTCATGCAGCTGAAGAAAATGTTGACAGTGTCTCTTTACTGGATTTTTATATTTTTATCTTCCAGAGGAAAAATATCCCACTCTTCACAATAACACCTTATTCATGTTACCAGTTTTTGGCAGCACCTATATATGTGCGCAACTATTCAAGGATGAACCAACGAAGGGCAGAATTAGAAACAAAATATCTGAACACCTTGAGAATTGTTACTGCATCACTTGAACCAGATATTGATGCGTTCATTTATCAAAAACTCTGTCAAATATCACACTAGTTTTATGTTGCCCTCTTTTATTTTTATAATAAAAATTAACAAAAAAAAATTAGTTTTATTAAGGTACATGATTTATATTTGTGATTGTTAACTTGTGATCTGTGACTTTTTCTGCTATCCATGTTGGTGTATTTTATGTGTGCCCACAGATAATTCCTCTTCTTCCAATGTGGCCCAAGAATGTCTAAAGGTTTGATGCTCGTGATCTAAAGTATTAGTAGTATATTGTCATGAAACATTCAGTTGAAATTGGCATGAGTATCTGGCCATTGGTAGCGGTTATGCTTAAAGTGTATTGCTAGCCAACAGTTTTTGCTTTTTTTTTTTTAAGTTTTGGATGGAGTGTGGGAGTGTTGAAACCCATATCGTGTAATGCCACTTTTTTATGCTGGAAACAGCTTTGCCAATTTTTAGACCCCCTACCATATTTTTATGCTGTCTGTTAATGCTGGGGTAATTCACCTTTTGTGGTCTGTCCTGGTTGCCCCTTGTCACTTGAACAGAAAGTGATGGTTGATCTAAAACTTTACAGCTGTCACTGTCACTGTCACTGCAACATAAGGTCTAGAGAAGTCTTTCAACAGGGGCACCTGCTCAGGTGATTAATGTGTGTGTTGGGATTTCCTCCCACTTCTTGCTGTGTCTCCGTAACTGTAAGTTAAGGGTCAGTGGGTCACAGACTGCAAAATGGATAGAGCTTTTAACCATTTTCTACTCTAATCTATACAAAAAAAACTTTGATTTGAGAGGAAAGGTGTGACATGAGACATCAATATCCAAACCAACAGCTAGAAATAGTAAGGAAAAAGATCAACAACTTTAATTACACTGCCAGGCATTTTAGTGTCATTGTTTCCATGACCCTGTCATGTGTCGAGTGTACAATTCTCCAGGGAGGGCCAAGAACGCTTTTACTGCCATCCCTGCTTCATGTTAGGCTACATCTACATTTAAACGTTTACATCGCTATAGCAAATTACCCCCCCCCCCCCCCCCCCCCCCAAAAAAAAGACATTGCCTAGTTAGACATATATTGTATGGTAGCAAATATATTTCATTGTGGTATGCACATATATTTTCATGCTGATATGAAAGCATCTTAAAGCGGAGTTCTGCTTAATAAAAAAAAATTCAGCAGCTACAAATACTGCAGCTGCTTACTTTTAACAATCGGACACTCACCTGTCCCAGGGTCCAGCAATGCGGGGGAAGGAAGCCCCACTCGTCTCCCCCTCCTCTCTGCGGCGCCGGCATTGTAACTGTGGGAGCTTGCATCCACTGCGCATGCCCGAGCTGCGCACCGTGACTGGCCGGGCAATCATCTGGGACCTGTGTCCTGTCCTAGATGTCTGCAGAGAGGGAGGGGGGAGAGGTGATCTCCCTTCCGGTGCCACGGTGCGCCGGGAGGAAGTGGGAGCTGGGACCCTCTAAAAAGAGGGTATCCGCTCTCCCCCCCACCCAAAAAAAATGACATGCCAAAATGTGGCATGTCAGGGGGGTCACCTCCCTTAAAGCATTTTTGGGTGGAACTCCGCTTTAAATTCATGAATTTAACATTTTGTGCTCTTGCATACAATAACGGTTTCTTAATCGTACAGGATACAGACATGATAGCTTATATGGTGAAGCACTCAGGTGGGGACACTGGCAAACAAAGTTGTTAGGGATAGCCTGTATAAACCCCTACTACGCACAGCAATCAGTTTTTGCCAGTGGCCTTAGGTGATAGAGGATCTCTCATTAGAGCATGTTTCTAGCAAATAATCCTGACATTACTGTCAAAGGAACTGGAAAAGTCTGCTTTTTGCTTCACATGGAAGTCCCCCCAAGCTATATCAAAGTCACTGTGGCAATATGATTGCAGCTTTTGTATCAGTCCTAGACCTTTCCACATGGAGGCTGTGGGACTGACCTGTAATGTTGCCTTTTGCAATGGAGTCTCAAAACTCTGCACTAGGGTCTTTGGACCTCAGTCTCAGTCTCTCCTTATCTCCTTGGGTACTTCTCAATCCTCCGTTTTAAATAGAAATTTTCAGACTCTATGGCAGACCTGATGGAGAAGTTTCTGCTCTGATAGAGACCATGGGACACACGAGGAGTAAGCAGCACTAGTCGGCGTCCTGACCCTAGTTATTTTCCAACTTGTCTATCACAGCAGTGTTTTTCTGATAAAGAATGGGAACACCTCCTCGGAGCCAGAGAACTCCTCTTGGGAGGATAGGCAGTTGCCTCAGTCACCCCTAAACTGAAAGAGAACGTTAGGGTTCTCGTGTATGAGGTGCGCTCCTGTTGAAAGCTAGATCTGTCCCCACTTGCTTGACTCCAGCTCACCAGTATGCGCTCTCCTCCCAAACCCAAGAAATCTTACTAGCTCCTTTCCAGGTTCATTAACTAGTATAGGAAGTTTTGTTTGAGGATTAGCCATGGCAAAACAAAGTGTACACACCTCACAGGAGGTCTGTGCTGCAGTACCCAGTGAAGAAGGCCTTCTATAAAAAGTGAAAAGTGCCTGTGATGGATCTGGCCTTTTGATGCCTCCAAAAATCTCTTAAGGCTGCAGTTAAGGATGTCCGAGTCTGCAAAGACCAAGTAGAAAAAAGGTCAGAGGCACTCCACAAGGCCTCTTTTGCCTTGTTGATATCAGTCATGCAGCCGTTGGTGATGTCTTTTGGCTATTTGCCAAACTCTGGCATTTTAAACCTAGAACATGGCGCACAGCCATGGTTTGATCCCTCAGTGCTCCAAAAAGTAGAGCTCCTCAGAGTAGCCTTGCAGACAGTTTGGCTGACTTTCTGTGTCAGAATTTACACCTGTTGTTCATATTAGTACAGAATCACTTAATCCTCTGGCCGTAGAGTTGATCTGTAGAGACAGTTTGTTAGAAACATCTAGAAAGAATTCTGATTGACAGAGAACAACTGTCACTTGACAGCTTTACAGGAAGTCACGGGTGGATAAAACACTTTATTATCTCATAGGAACTCTAAGGTGCAAACTGTGTCTGTTTCAGAAGAGTTCTTTTTGTCCCTGCAAGTCCTTCACTCAATTTCATCTCAAGTCCTGATCATTCAAGCTTGCTAACCTCGGCTCCAGTTACTCTTCACAATGAAGGGAGACATCTGTTAGTCTTTTCGCCTGCCTGAACTAAGAGCAAATCATATCTGTGGGTTTGGGACAGGCTTGAGTTAGCCTTCTTGCTGTATGACCTAAAGTCTCAATATAAGGAAGTTACATTTGCTCTCCATATATATAGTAATACAATTATAACTAAAGAACTGTGTTTGTGTCCATATATTTTTTTAAACATCCATTAAGGAAAAAAAACAAAAGTCCAAAAAAAGTAAAATTATATATATATATATATATATATATATATATATATATATATATATATATATATATATATATATATATATAGACACAAATAGTTATTTCCAATTTGTGCACACATCATTTGCGTTCACAGGTGATAATTGGAGCATGCACGGTTGTTTGCACTTTTATATTGAAAGAAATATTTATTTCAAAACAGCTGTTGCACTGATTAGAGGAAATTCCATGGCGCTGTTCATTATTACTTGTGACCTAAAACCTGCCTGCCTCTTGGACAAGATTGCGTGTTCACGTTTCCTATGATTAGCGATATAGGAATTTAATTCAAACCTGTTTACGCATCTGAAGTCCAGGGGCAGGGTCCTCAACACCTTATTGCAGGGCCAAATGTTTTGGATAGAATTGGCTAGGTCTGTAATTGCTTCACTGCAGCAAAGATTGTCTTGCATTGATAGACATCGACCGCGTGAATGTACATATTCCCATTTTTACTGCATCAGTGTTTTTTTGGGGGATTTGTGGAGGGGGCGAGCAACACTTAGTTTGTGGCTCTTCCCTTTACCAAGGCGCTTGCCCCTATTCTCGCACTGCTGCACTGTCAGGGAATCCACATTGGATATTGGTCAACTCTCTTTTGAAGGATCACTCTGGTAGCTAATGTGCAGTGGATGACACACCCTGGCAACCAATATGCAGCGGATGATACAGACTCTTCAAAGCTTTAGGTGGATGCTCAACCTACAGAAGTCTGTGTTTGGATCCAACCCACCGATTGGCGTACCTGTGCCTAGTCTTGAATACGGCCCAAGCCGCCTGGTTGTTTTATTTCCGAGAATGGGTATCGGACCCTGCTCTCCAAAAAGTGTCCAGTGGTCCAAATTTGCATGAGGGTACTGAGCTGCATAGTGGTCTCATTTGAGGCAGTGACGTTCTCACAGTTTCACTCCAAGCCTCTGAAGCTCAATGTGCTGCGGAGGCGAGCTCCTTCAGCACATATGTCCTAAGGCCAAGATATCTCTGACCTGGTGGCTAACCAGCCATGCCCTTGTAATCAAGGATGTTCTTTCTCCTGTTAACCTTAATAGTTCTTACAATAGATGCTGGAGAAACATTTGGCCTTGAGGACCCTGAAGTATCAAGTCTTGACATTAGCCATTCCCTTTGAAAAATCACAGGCCTCGTTCTTTGATAAAGGCCTTTGTTCAGGAGGTGGCTCATATCACTTTCCCAGTTTGTGCACCTGTCTCACCTTGGAAACTCATTTGACCGACAGCTCTACAAAATGTTCCCTTTGAGCACATTCTTGATATTTCCTTGGCTGACCTTATTTAAAAGGTGTTTTTACTCTTGGCTATCATGCCAGAAATACGGGTCTCAGAATTGGCAGCTGTTGTACTTCATACAGGTTTACTCACAGTTCGTGTAGGGTGCTTTAGTGAATAGGTGGGTGACTCCTCCATACAATCATCGTAAAATGTGAATCTTCACAGCAGATCTTGGTATAGTGATAATTCAAGTAAAGTAACAGGTATCACAGACCAACGTTTCAGGACCTTGTGGAATCACTTTGTCTTGAAAAAGGGTTTCTGCAAGGGCCTGACATGTCAGCTTGTAGTGCCTGGTACTTTTGTGATTAAGACAAGCCTATCACTATACCAATGTGTGCTGGTGAAGGTCCTTGTGTTGTAAAGAACACTTCATTGTTCTTTATAAAGATAGGGTAGTTATTAGGCCTGGGGCCTCCTTTCTCCCTAAGGTGTTTTGTTTTCTTCCATCTTAATCGGGAAGCTCCAAAGCACTGCAAAGCGATATCTAGTACACGAAGTGTAAGTTTACCTCTCAGGTGCTCACAAATGCTCTCCTGCTATCCCCTTTCACCATCTCTAGGTGGATTAGACAGGTTAACAGTGATGGGAAAATGTCATATTTCCTTATTAACCACTTGACCACTGGGCACTTAAACCCCCTTCCTAAAAGGACCAATTTCCAGCTTTCGTTACTCTCACATTTTGAATGACAATTACTCAGTCATGCAACACTGTACCCATGTGACATTTTTGTTCTTTCTTTCATACAAATAGAGCTTTCTTGTGGTGGTATTTAATCACCGCTGGGTTTTTTATTTTTTGCGCTATAAATCAAAGACTGAAATTCGTAAAAAAAAAAAAAAAAATCTTTGTTTCTGTTAAAATTTATTGGCAGAGTACTGCACATTATTGCAGAGTATTGCACAGTATTGGCACAGAGCAGCGCTGTGGGCACTACAGATCCAGTCCACAGCACTGCTAAAAAGATCTCTCCCCTCGCGCTGTACAGATCGGTACAGAGAGGGGAGGGAGCAACCGGCGTCATGACATGACGCTGGTTTGTTTACAAGTGATCGCTCCGTGATTTGACGGAGTGATCACAAGCGCCCATTTACCCGGCAGTCATGGATATTTGCGGGAGCAACATTCTGGGAGGACGTCCATGGACGCCCTCCCAGAATAAGCCGACAGCGCTGTAGCCATCTTTCGGCTATAGCTAGGTCGGCAAGTGGTTAAAGTTGGCTCACAATATCCCGGTTACCTTAGCTGACTTCATATCAAAGGAATGTCATTACAAACTGACCAAGTCCCTAAAAGGTCATGTTGCATGCAAGGGGAGTTGGCCATTTCCTTATATACAAGTCCTGCATATTAAACAGGTAAAAACCTGGAATATTCAGTCTCTACCAGGGCGAGCAATGCGACTGGGTCTGATCATCTGTGCCATGCCATTTAAAAGCAGCATCTATAGGGAAGCATTCTTATATTTTCTAATGGTATTACGTTTGTATCTCTGTCATTAATTAAATGTTAAACCTACAAGTGTTTGTGTGGTCTCTCTTTGCACATCTCGAATACAACCCCAAAACTGTAAAACTATTACGTAACCGTGATAAAACAGGTAGCAGAAGTGGGATATTCGATTTGTGTGAACTAGAGATACAAATAATAGAATGTGAAATCGCAGGATTGGGCTAGATTGTGCAGGCTTTAATATTGTGTTTTTGTATTGTGAGCCATAGTACATTTTTAAAGTGTGGAAAATGCATCAAATATTTAGCTGGGTTAATTGAGGTGCTAGATGATCAGGTGAAAGCCCATTCTCAGTTGGGTGGAATCCCATTGCTTGCGATCTTGTTTTGGTTTGATAAAATGGAGCGAAAGACTGATTGACAAGTGGTTTAATTGTATTGTTAGGACTCTTAAGTTTGTAATAGTAAAAAGGCATTGGCCTCTGGGCTGCAGGCAGTTTCAGAGCAGTTATCCTTTTTGAGGTTTGGAAACAATGAGCTGATGCTCAGGTTGTGATTACTGCAGTAACATAAGATGTGTGTATGTTCAAATCTAAATCTTGAGCTGCTTTGAGGTGTTTGTTTTTAGCTAGCTAATTATGCATGTTGTTTGTCTGTGGTATAGGTAACATTATCACATTTATTAAGAGAGAAAGGCGACGCTAAGTACTGATAATGTGTAAAATAGTCTTGCTACTTACAGTCCCCCCATTTCAGTGGGTAGGAGAATCTGTCACGGAGCCTTACCCACACTCTCCAGCTGGACAGGTAAGTAGAACTGTCCCCTTCCTTCCCCGGACAAATTGTGGGGCGTGGGTACTCCCTGGAGTGGTCAGCCCTGCGAGGTTCCCTCCCCTTCAGGCTTAGGTGGTTTGTCCGCTTCCCCCGAGAACAGGGACTCGCCTCAGGTGGTAATTCGGCCTCTCCTGCATATGCTGTCAGCTGTATTGGAGTGGTCCCTGTACTGGAGGGGGGCGCCTATATAGAGGTACACCTGTGAGTGCGTTCTCCCCCTTTTCTATATCTTGGTATGCCTGGCAGCTGTGGGAGGGGGGAAGGTGTCTGAGCCGGTCTTCCGGTCTCCCTCACACTACCTCCGGCAGCTGGATGATCGGAGGGACGTGTTTTGGTGGAGCAGTGTTTATAGAAAGGTCTGGGTTCTCCCACAGTCAAGCGGGCCTACTGGAACGCCGCCATTTTACTTGTGGGCTTTGCCAATTTATCCTGCCTTTCCCACCCGAGAATCCGGCGCCTTTCTCTTGGGGGAAGGGCGGTTGCTTTACAGGCTGCAGCGCCCCGATATCTTACGAGCGGCCATTCTCCTTTATTTGTACCCCTACCTGGTGGACGGTGCATGCCCCTGGATGGGCAGGGCTATGACTAGAGTGACTGGGTGAGTTTCAAAGCCGCCCTCTTGCCTTCAGGCTGCATAAAAAAAAAATGCACCCTCCCTGTGACTACTCTTTGGGGAACTAAGGGGCGTATTTGCTGTGCCCCGTTGTCCCTTGTCACTGAGGGGCTGCTCCAGACGCTGTTCAAATGGGCTATACGACGAGTGTAGAAACTTGGACTACTACCCAGAGGCAGCATCTTGCCAGTGAGCTACGCCCCCCTTCCATAAGGTGTTTCTGAGGGGAGCCATATGCCTCTGCAGGGCTATAGGGAGGGGAACTGGGTTCCCGTCTGCAGGCTTACCCTGTGGTCTCCTGTCTGCATTTCCTTCACAGTCAGAATGCTATCTGCTATCGTGCCTGCACCCACTGGTGGTGCACTAATTGATTGGGGGGGGGGTACTTTTGGACCCGCAGACATGGCTGGAGCTGACAAAAAGGGGGCTGTCCCTTTCGATGTACTCAAACCAGCTACACCTGCTTAGGTTAGGTTCCGTGTGCTGCATCATTTTGTAACTAATTGCAAGTTAGGAATTACCGCCATGTCCTTTCGCTCCAAAGACAGTTTTTTTTGCTTAGTTTTTTGTGTCTTAGGTGTTGGTCACGAGTAAAGATGTGCTGTGCTGAGCTCCACTGGAATATTCCTTACTGAGGCAAGCCATGCAAGCGGATCCATTCAAAGTTTCTTTTCCAGGCCAAATTGAATGGTACCCGTGCCTCGTGTCCGAAGAAACAAGGTTTTACCCGTAATGCTTCTCTTTTTTGAGAGCTGGACCCCGGGATCCAGTATCTGTTTTTTTTTTTTTTTTTTTTTTTTCAGCCATATTCCTGGCGGGGTGCTTTTTACAGGCCCAGGGCTATGGATGAATTGGAACCTTCAAAATTGTTTGAATATGAAGTAGTGGAAGCTAAAGGAAATTTTTATTGCCAGTAAATTATGAGAAGCAAGCTGAGACTACTTTACTTTTGAATCATTGATGTTGTGCAAACTAAGCTTCGCCTAGCAGCACGTGAGTCTCTGCAGGCAAAATGACCCCATAAGGGAGACTAAGGGAAGCAAAATCTCAAAAATAAATACTACTTAATCGTACAGTCGAGGACACAAGCAGAGTATTCATACAACATGGTTTATAGGTGTATACCTTAAGGTGATTAGACACTGGCTAAACTTTAGAGGATATGCCCCCTAAATGGCCATCCTGTAACCCTGCCCTACGCTGCGAGTCCTCAATCTTGTGTTTAGTGTCTGTAGGTGATGGACCTTTTCTCTTTCATAGAGAAAATTGCCCTTTACTTAAATAGTTTGGTTTTTATTTTCAAATTCTTCAATCAACCCCAGTGCCAACATAGGAGTGTATCCAGATTGGCACAAGCCTTTTCTTGTATTGGACAAGGTGGTCTTGATAGCAAGAGCTTCTTTTCTACCCTAGGTGGTCTTTCCTTTCTACCTTGAGGATATTGTCCTTCCTTCCCTCCTGTCCTGCTCCACAACACACCAAATACATTTACCTATACTGCTTGAATGTTGTCAGGACTGTTAGTGTCTACCTTTGAGCCACGGCTTCACAGAACTGTGACCCTTTTTGTCCTACCCACAGGCTCTTGGACCTCCTGCCGCACTATTGCCTAGGTGGATCAGACAACTTATTTTCACGGCCTTAAAGTGGAAGTAAACACTTCTATCGGTTTCAGCCAAGTGATCTGTTATGATACCAGCCATTGAATGGTTTGACAGTTTGGTTGAGAGCAGAACCAATGTGACCGTTATATTTCCGGAACGTGCCAGAAGTTTCTGTTTTTTTTAAACTGTTCAATTGATGGGTTTACTTCCGCTTTAGGCCTTTTTCACACCATCAGCCCACTCGGATCCCCCTGTCTGTTTTTCAGGCGGATCAGAGCAGGCTACCTATTGACTTCTATGAGCAGGCGGATGTTAGCGGAGATGTGTCCGCTGACACCCGCCTGTCATTGGATCCGACAAGATCCGCTCAAAACAGACAAATGGTGATACGTTCGCCATCCCTCCAGCGGATCGGGTGAAAACGGACAACCTGTCCGTTTTTATCCGATCTCCCCGTGGAGAACAGTGAGGCTCTGCCAGGTCTGTCCCTTAACAGTGAGAATCTGACTGCTCAGCGGGGATCAACGGAGCGATCCCCCGCTGAGCTAGCGGAGTTCGTGTGAAAGGGGCCTTAAGGAAAGGGTTTTTCCTTTCGCTATCAGAGTGTGTTCCACCAGATCTGTTGGTGTTCCTTGAGCTTTCAAACATCTGTATCCCAGAGGGTTTGGGCTCCTTAACCCTTGTTTTCTGGGACTCTGGCAGTTTTGTTTGCTATGTTGCTGCTCACCCTTCAGGTGGGGCTATCCCATGGTCTATGAATTCAAACTCTGTGATCCTTATCTTGGAATACAGTGATGAACACAGACCCTCTTGCCCTTTTTCTTCGCTGATCACGCCTTTTTTTTTTTTTTTTGCAATTCTTTAACATTTTTTTTTTTAGAAGAAATTACAGAAAAAAACACAATCTGTGAGATCAAGACAATAGAAAACAATCACAAAATTTCCAGAAGGCGAAATACACATTATGCAAGACAGAAAATCTTCCATTGGGAGTGTGTGGGTTAGCACAGCATCAAAATTAGCAGAACAG
This sequence comes from Lithobates sylvaticus, assembly GCA_028564925.1. Taxonomy (NCBI): domain Eukaryota; kingdom Metazoa; phylum Chordata; class Amphibia; order Anura; family Ranidae; genus Lithobates; species Lithobates sylvaticus. Next base: position 142,141,395 of record CM053035.1, on the reverse strand, counting down.
CATACTGAAATAGCGTGCAGTGACCATGGCTCCAGTGCTCCTGCAGATTAGGCTAGTCTGGCCTATCATCAGTGAAAAAACAAGGGGGGCAGTTTATATATGGGGTAATCTGGGAATGTATGGGGGGGGGGGCAGAAGGGACAAAGGGCTTGATTGGCCGAGGCTATTAATTCCTCCATTCTCCTGAATTCAATAATCCTTGCAAACCACTGTTGTAGAGAAGGAGCAGTCGTTTCTTTCCAACAGACAAGTATGCATGCCTTTTGCTGCATTGAGGAGGTGAATCAATAAGGATCGTTTATAGCATTTCAGTGACAAAGGTGTCAAATGTAAAAGATCACTACTGGGTCATCGGGCATCAGAGTATCAGTAAATTTAAAGATCCGGTGTTTACCTTGAGACCAGAAATCCTGTAGATCCTGACATGACCAAAAGACATGGAGAATGGTGCCCTCCTCCTCCTGGCACCTCCAACATGTTGGCAAACTCTGTGGGAACAGCTTATGGAGAGTCTTGGGGACCCTATACATCTAGATCAGGGGTCTTCAAACTACGGCCCTCCAGTTGTTCAGGAACTACAATTCCCATCATGCCTAGTCATGTCTGTGAATGTTAGAGTTTTACGATGCCTCATGGGATGTGTAGTTCCACAACAGCTGGAGGGCCGTAGTTTGAGTATCCCTGATCTAGATAAACAAATGTGCACACTGTGCATAAACCCCCTCATGGACTTTGAAGGCAGAACCACATATAAAGTAGTATTAAAAATATATATATTTTATTTAGATAAAATCAGATGGAAAAAACATTGACTATAAAAGAGGGAACATAGTCCTCATGATATGACATTGCAGTAGCACATCAAAACCTCAATATACTCATATACCCTAGTACATCATTAGATGCATCCAAAGAACTGCCGATACTGGAGACCTGGTGCAGTCCTTGGGGATAGAAAGGATTAAGACCTGACATGTTTTGGACTTGTAGACCTTCCTCAGGGGTAGTTGAGGGTAATTGAGACCTCTAAAATATAGACATATGATAGTCATTGATTACATAGAAATATATCATTACTTAGTTTTAAATATGCATGATCAAAACTCTGAGTACATATTAGTAGGAACTGCTGTTATACTTACAAAAATTTGTCACATCGTCAACAACAATGTACATAAAACCAGATTATATCCTGCTTGTCAGATTGGCTGTGCAAAATACCTCAGACGGACATATAATGGGGTGTGTTTACAGCGACCCAAATGGGGCAGAATATGCCCTTATGACGCCAGGCCCAAATAGAGTCTGTAATCAAAAAGTATATGTATATTGATAACCAATGTATGAGAGTATATAGTGCATCCCTAGAGGGACATACAGGCAGTGATGGGGCCCATTGTAATATTGATCTTATGAGATTATACATGTACAAATGTTATTATCCCCCCCCCCTGCTGGACTTGGGGCTGCCGAGGTGTGGGTGGCAGAGCTGTCACCCGACATGTCATATCCCCCTTGGCCCTGATTGGATTGGTGGGATTTTGTTTTTGGCCACAGGGGGAGTGGGCACTTGACTGCCTCAACCTTTGTCAGAAACCATGAATCAGATAATCCGTCCCGGCGCCTTTGACGGATTCAGAATTTTAATGGCTGCTACTACTTCTCCTACTGTAAATTCTGCTTCCATTAAATCGACATGATCTCGAGCCAGTGTAGGAAGTGGGATATCACGCAGGAACTCCTCCTTATCTTTGTGGAATAAGTTAAGGGAATCGTATAGTTTGGAATAAAAAGTGAAGAATTCATGTAGTATTAACTGAGGATTCTGGGTTGTTTGGCAGTTCCGTAATCGTAATTTAGGCAAAGCAAGAGTAAATGGTCTGGGAGTTATATTCCTTGCTAGTAAAGTATTAGGTTTATCCCCTATGGCATAGTAGCGGTGTCTGGACTATCTAAGGTATTTTTCTGCTTTTGTGGTAAGGCTCAAGCTCAGGGCTGTTCCTGCTGCATCAATCTGATTTCTAAGATCGAGATGCTGATTGGTTCGTTGGTCTGGGAGTTATATTCCTTGCTAGTAAAGTATTAGGTTTATCCCCTATGGCATAGTAGCGGTGTCTGGACTATCTAAGGTATTTTTCTGCTTTTGTGGTAAGGCTCAAGCTCAGGGCTGTTCCTGCTGCATCAATCTGATTTCTAGGATCGAGATGCTGATTGGTTCGTTGTTCCCGCATGAGACGCCGCAGCTCCCCTCATCCTGTTGTCGGATCGTTTGTTCCCACACTCGTTTAACTCTGGAGGCTATTTGTTTTAATTTGCCTCGTATGGTTGCCTTATGGGCTGCCCAGATCATAGTTGGAGAAGTGGCTGAGGAGGGATTGTCCTGAAAGTATTGTTGAAGAGCAATTTCAACTTCTTTGGAAATAATAGGGTCACTCAATATGGATGCGTTTAATCACCAGGACGATGGCTGTGGTTTAGACCATAAGTCCACTAATGTAATTTGGACCGAGGAATGGTCAGACCATGCCATGGGGAGATCTTAGCCGATGAGACATACAGAAGCAGAGGGGATAATGTAAATAAATTATCCATTTGCAAATACATTTTGGGCACATGGGAGTAAAACGTGTAGTCCCCAGTGGCGGGATGAGCATCTCTCCATATATCAATCTAATCGTAGCTATGTAATAGGCATGCTATTCCACCACTCTGTTTCAGGGTGTGTTTTAAAACTACCTTCCTAGGATTAGATTTATCTAAAATTTGGTCTAAGGAAGTATTGCTATCCCCTCCCAAAATTACATGTCCCACCACACAAGGCATAACCACTTCAAGCATTGAGCAAAGGAAATGTGCTTTACCCATGTTAGGGGCATAGTAGGAGAGTAGGGGGACTGCGTGTTCGTTGATTTTCCCTGCTACCATAACATAGCTGCCGTCTTTATCTTTTATTACTGTAGTAGGTGTGAAAGGAATCTTTTTAGCAACACATATAGCTACTCCTCGTTTTTTTATCCGGTCTGTTTGACAGAAAAAACGTAGGGTATCTTGCGTTCAAATATTTAGGGGCAGAAGTCCATGAGAAATGCGTCTCCTGTAATAGCAATATATCTGTCCCCATTTTGTTGTATTGTTGAAAGGCCTTTGCCCTTTTAGTAGGGGAGTTAAGACCCTGCACATTGTGTGCTAGAATACTGTAGTTTGTGGAGGATCTACTGGTCATAATGGTTCAGTGGATTTTACTTACCTGTAAGGAGCTTCAAGAATTCCGTTCGGGGGCCTCTCGACCTGTCGGATCGCACACATTCCTGGAGTGGGGGTGCAAAATATATATTTTTTAATGATACTACTTTATATGTGGTTCTGCCTTCAAAGTCCATGAGGGGTTTATGCACAGCGTTCATGTTTTGTTTTTGTTCCACTATATTTAGGATGTTGGGAGACTGCAAAATATTGCTTACCAAACTATATCCCTAAACCAGTTTTTGAATATACCATCTAGATAGGCTTTTATAACCCATCTCCTGGACATTACGTGAGATAGACGCCTTGTGATTAATTTCTAGAATTCTTTCAGGTCTGTAAAGGTACGTTCCAGTTCCCATTGGGCCAAATATTTCAGTGGCGGTGGGTTCGGTGGGTGGGACAAGGACAGACCGTGTGGTGGTCTCTCTTCAACAAGGCATAGTTGTTCGAACTGATCATTCCTTATTGCGTGCATAAAAACTGGAGTCTGACGTAGTATGTGGGATATATGAGCGTGCATGGCCCTAGCAAGTTTTTTTGCCAGTGTCCAATCACCTGAACGTAGCCTGTATATAACCTATGTTCTATAAATACAAGCCCTGTGTCCTGTACTGTAGTCCAATAAAAGTAATTTACAGATAAGTCAAAATTACAATTTTTTTTCCACTTCCTGGTTGATTGAGGCACTGGTGATGTAACCCTGGCCTCAAAGATGCATTTTGGGAAGGCTACATTAGCAGGGCCTTCCCCCTCAGATGATGTTGACTAATTTTCCAGGAGGCAGAACCTGAGTTCAAGGCAGAGGTCCAGAAAGTAAAGAGATGGATTTATCCCCCCCCCCCCCCCCCACTGTGAGAAAAATACGGAAAATAAGCTATACAAAGAAAAAAAACCTGCACATATCTACAAGTATCTGTATATTGCCATTACTACATATGTCTAAAGTTGCCTGTGTTGTAGTTTTTAGGATGAGCGAAGTTCCTCTTTAATTGTGGTTATTTACCATCCTATAGCATGTTTGATGGGGGCCCATCATCGCAGACGTAGCAGTTGACAGTGCAAAATCACTTGAGTATCTTCACCCTCTGGTAAGTAATATATACAAACATTCTTTAGTTGTTTCTTCTAGCTACAGGTCTGTAATCTCTCACAGGCCTCTAAACACTTGAAAGTAACTTTTATGACTTTAGAATGTATAAATCGGCTGTGAATGACAAGTCCAACTTAGGCTGAGTCAATAGCAATAATGGATGGATCCATGCTGAGTATTATAGCTTTCATCTGACAGGTCCACTGTAAGCCCACTAATCCCCCTCCTGACATGAGTTCATCTAGAAACCCCCATCCAGCTGTTTTATTTAGTTCCTTTGCTTTTACTTTCTCCTGGCTGATTTTTTTAATACTGGCAATGTCCTTAAAGACTTCAATGGAGCCTGGCGATGCTCTAGTACAGTTTAATTCAAAGTTCATGGGGCTAACTGAATAGTTGTGGTCAGTACCAATGAAAATTTCCACCTGTAGCTGTCTGTGGCTGTCACATTGAGGTTAGCAAGTAAGACCTCTTTCACACTGGAGGCATTTTTCAGGCTCTACAGCACTAAAAATAGCGCCTGCATAGCGCCTGAAAAAAAGCCTCAGCTGCACTGGCAGGGCATCACAAAAAGTCCTGCCAGCAGCTTCTTTGCAGTGGTATAGGAGCCGTGACTACACCGTTCCTGCACTGAAAACAATGGGGCAGTGCTGCCATACCGCCAGCAAAGCGCCGATGCGGCAGCGTTTTGTGGGTGGATTTAACCCCTTTTCGTCCGCTAGCAGGGGGTTAAAACTGCCCCGTTATCGGCCAAATAGCGCCGGTTGGCGCCCGATGTGGCTCAGTGTGAAAGGGGTCTAACTATGATCAAGCTTTTTAGGTCAGTTTGGGTTAAAGTGGCTAGTGATGGGTAACTCTAAATGTATACTTGTCTTGAACAATATATATTACAGCTTGATGGTTGTTGCTTTCTTTTACTGTTCAACAATGACATTATATAACCTGCCATTGCTAATTGTGGCATTTTTGTTAGTGTTGCATTACGGTAACTTTTAACCCTGCATATAAATACTTTGCGTTTAGTATGTTCAGTGCACATGTATATACACTAGATGCCAACTACCACAAAAGTTGCACTGTTCTTGTAATTGTAATTTGAAGTTTCTGTTGTGTTTCCTTATGAGGAAGGCATATACTAAACTAAAGGGGTCTCTTCAGAGGTGCTTAAGACTGGGGAAAAAAAATCCTTTATTGACCAATATATTAAATATATTCTTTATTATTGTTATGCCCAGTTTACATAAATCTACCGTACAATATATATAGCAAAAGCTAAAAATACTCTTTATTATGTTACATAAGGAAATGTAGCACCATACAGAGGAACTGAAAGTTAGGAATTGCTGAAGATCTCAGAAATTCTCTGCATGAACAGAGTTTGGATGAACTCATGACTGAAGTGCAGAGTGCAATCGGGTGCAAAACACTATCCACATTTTAAATGCATATTTTGTTGCACTGCTTCTGGAGATTGGTTACACCTGTTTTCCAGTGTGCAATAGCACTAACGAACATAAAAAGAGTAGCCAAGCTTCTAATCCTTTACAGTGCCTTGAAAAAGTATTCACACCCCTTGAAATTTTCCCACATTTTTGTCATGTTACAACCAAAAACTTAAATGTAATTTATTGGGATTTTATGTGATAGACCAACACAAAGTAGCACATCATTGTGAAATGAAAGGCAAATGATAAAATGCATGCCACACTTTTCACATATTTAGTTGTAAAAAATTCTAAATATCATTATAATTTTTATTCCACTTCACAATAATGTGCCACTTTGAGTTGGTCTATCACATAAAATCCCAATAAAATACATTTACGTTTTTTGTTGTAACATGACAAAATGTGGAAAATTTCAAGGGGTGTGAATACTTTTTCAAGGCACTGTACATTTGCTGTAGCTTGCTTTCAGCTAAGTTGTCCCTGAACACAGTTGATATTGCTTGAATTCTTCATTGTGCTATAAGCTGTGTCTACTGGCAGGAAACTGAGGTGACCAGTGACAAATGAGTGAGCATTAGGCTAGGGCAGTGTTTCTCAACTCCAGTCCTCATGGCGCACCAACAGGTTATGTTTTTAGGCTATCCATTATTTTGCACAGGTGATTTGATCAGTTTCACCGCCTTAGTAATTACCACAGCCGTTTCATCTGAGGGAAATCCTGAAAACATGGCCTTGAGGACTGGAGTTGAGAAACACTGGGCTAGGGCAACACTGGCAAATAAATGTCTCTGCTACTGAGAAATGTGAATGCTTACCAGTTATTGCACCAGGATCATTTTGATTCAGTGTGCTTCAATTTCAGTGACTGTCAATAAGTGGTTCAAGTACTTGTAAACCCATTAACTAAAATCTCATATATGCTGTAACATGGCATTTTCATTTCAAAAGTAATTTTCAGTCTTTATGCAGCTTTCAATAAAATAATTCCTGGTGCTCCTCCCACGAAAGCCCTTGTTTAGAGTGACAAAGGTCTGTCCCTGTCTCTTAAAGAGAAACTGCAGTCTGCTCACATAATTTGTAATAAAAACATCTTTGCCATTCTGAAGCTTCCCTCCAACCACTTTGCATATTATTTTATATATACTGTGATTCTGTACTTGCCAAATATGCTGCAGGAATCTCCCTTCACTAAGTCTGGCTGCAGCCATTTTAACTGTGGGCAGCTGAAGCGGCTGCCTGTTCACTTTCTGGATTTACACAGAGGCACACCTCCAGCTCTGCAGCCCTGCCGCTCTCATTGGCCCTTTTATGACTAATTCCCCCCTCCCTTCCTGGCAAACTCTCATGAGAGTGAGAGATATGTGCATGATGTCATAAGCCTAGGCTTTTTACCAGACAAGAAACGGGAAGTAGGCCATATAAGGTATTTACTGGCAGAATTATTATTTTTTTTTTTTTTACAAGATTAAAACAACAAAGACAGAAGATTGAATAGATGGAAAGTTGAAAAAATTACTGAAGGTCCGCTTTAATTGTTTGCTTGTTTTTGTCACCTATGGGCTGCCGAAGGAGACCACAGTTGGCTGTTTCAACACAGATTAGGCAGGCATGGTCCACTGTTGTAACCATCAGCAAACCCATCCTGAGAAATGCCATGCAGTTATTGCTGGAGTGCATGGATGTAGACAGGAAGTGGCTGTAAAAAAGCTGCAGGATATCAGTACTGAGATAAAACAAAGGATGGGAAAAAAAGGTGAAACAGTATTCCATAAAAAACAAGGCATTTGCTTATGATACACAGCTCTTTAAAAAACTGAATGCCCATTCATTTAAGGTTTACATCACCCTTAAATCATTCAGTAGCAAAAGGGATTTAATCACCATGTAGTCATAACCCACTGGAAGCATTACGATGGAAATCAAGTAAAGAATTTCTACGTGAATTTAGAGACAACTTGGCTCAAAGCAAGCTACCGATTTAATGTCCAAATTATCGCTTGCAGTGGATCTGCGCCCATGCCGCTCATTTTGTATAGGGAAGAGGAGAAATAGTTAGACCCCTCCTCCCCAATGCTCCAGCAGTGGGCTTCCCTTGCTGTCATCACATCCAGTGCAGGGCTATGGACCCTACTGTGATCTTGATGAGATCAGGACCCTAGAATGCTGGAGTGTAGGGCCGAAGAAGCTGTGGGGATGGGTCTGCGGGGAAAAGCAAGGATCAGGTAATCAAAACAAGTAATTGACCCTTGCAGGGCAGGCACAGCCCCACTTCAAAGGATCATTTTTTTTAGTTGTCCGGAATTGGGCTTTAAGCATAAACTATATTTAATGTATTCAACAGCAGTATACAAAAGCCATAGTAAAATACACTGTTCATCTCCAGTTTTTAATAGTCATTACATATGTGCCTGCACAGAATTGTTCCCATAAAGGTTTCTACAGATTTGTAAAATTTACACCTTGTCAACTAAACATACACATTTGTTGTGCCGCTTCAAGAATGGGTTGAACCAATTACACAGGAACATTTTGGCAGCTCATAGTTAAAATTAAACCTAAAAACTAAAACTCATCAAATTGCAGCTTACCGATTCTTAGATGTGATGGCGGCATTTGTTTTCTTTCTTCTTTTTTTTCTTCTGGTGATGCAGCCAGTAAGTCTGTTATTTTAACACTGATAGCAGTGCTTACAATGATCAGCTTTTATTCATTTATGTAAAATCTATATCCCAATGTAGCGCCCTCTACTTAAGGGTAGGTGTGATATTGTAGAATTGGTAGCGTAGGATTTAGTATAGGTAAATTTAGCCAGGCCTGCAGTATTTTTACCAGGCCTGGTTGTTTTGATTCAGGGTTGGAAGTGTTAGAATAGTAGGAGGTGTGGCCACCTACACTTGGGTTCAGAGATACCTCCCCTGCCTGACGGTGAATAGTACCAGAAGGAGAGGATGGGCTGACACCTGAGTGGCAGGAAGTTTATGTGGGAGACCTGACCAATCATTAACTTGTGTGGTCGAAAGAAGGTCTCCTGTATAAAGGAGGGTCACATGCTTCCAAGAGGGGAAGGGCCTGGGGGCCCGAGCGTGGACATAGGGCCTGGGGGCCCGAGCAAGCGGAGACGAGAGGGCATGGGGCCCGGGAGAGCAAAGAAGGAAGTCGAGTGCTTCAGGAGATTCAGGCCGGACGCCTGGAGTGCAGCGGAGCCAGCATGTAACGCTGGGAAAGAGCCGGACATCCCCACGCGTGGATGTGCCGGGCAAATGAGGAGAAAGTAGGAGTAAAGTGGAAGAAGAGAACTGGGTGATCGACTTTCTGTGAGTGAAACATGGACTGTTGATTGGGAGAGAACAGGTTAGTGGAAGCCCAGAGAAACTAATGCAGAAGTGCTTGGAACCATATATTGTGAGCCTGAGGATCACAGTATAAACCATAAGACAGTACTTACAATGACTGAGGGATGTTGGCGTGTGAGTCATAGAAATAGGCAGTGATGGCCTGTGGCTCTAGGTCCAGCACCCAAAGGAAATCTATCAGTCTGGCGGAGGGAATTATTCAGAGTAATGCCCCTTTTTTGCTTAACTTGGGAGTGCTGCACTAAAGGAAACGATATAATCAGAAAGGATCACTCTAGGGGAGCCCAGTAACAAAGCTACGGCTATGGATCACACGCTCCATATAGTGGGGTCTGGTGGAGCATCTCGTATCTCTCAGTGAACCACCCCAGACTGATTCCACGAATAAACAGTAATAAAACTTAGACTTTGACTGTTGGTGTCATGTGCGTGTAATGGGACTTTGGAAGTGGAGTGATTGGCAAGATGATGATGAACAACCCAGCAGCCCCTAAGGGGGTACCGCGCTACACCAATATGAAGAAAACAGTTTGCTGTGACTGCTTAGCTTAAAATGTTAGCTGGAGTTCAGCTTCAATTTGTTAGTCAAGTCCATCTAAATCTGCTAGTCTAAGGCTGGATTCACACCTATACATTTTGAGTACTTTGTGCACTTTGCAGATTTGCGCTACAGAACGTGTTCCATAGGAAACCGCACTAAATGGACTGCAGTGCAAATCTGCAAAAAGCACTAAAAATGCATAGGTTTGAATCCCGCCTCAAGCTGGCCACACACTACAATTTAAATAAAGAAAACAAATGTAGCCACCACTTCAAAGAATTGGTAATCTGCAATATATTACATTTTTTGGGGTTTATTACAGCTTTAAAGTGGTGGTAAACCCACCTTTTCTTGTTTTACCTTCAGGTAAGTCTGTAATAAGGCTTACCTGTAGGTACTGTGAATATCTCCTAAACATGCACTGTTTAGGAGATATTCAGAGTACATGCAGTCAGTGACTTCACTGGCACATGCTCTCTGAAGGTCCGACATACTGTGCCAGACCTTCAGAGCCCGTGCCAAAAATGGAGGCTTTTTCCTTTTCTTTAACTCTGGTTTACTACCGCTTTAAATTATATTTCTAGGCAAAGCAATAATACTTGGATAAAATACATATTTGTGAGCTGTTATACCTGGCCACATTATTTTTACATGTATAGTCTGTCATGTGATCCAGACAGGACAGCTAAGCAGTGACTTTGCTTTTGTCCACTGCAGCTTGGTCAAGGCTGCTTGCTGATTGGGCAAAAATGAGCTGCAGAACATTGATAAATTCATCCTTCTGCTCGCCCCTCATCTAAGCATGTTCACATTGTTAGACAGACAGCACTGTGCAAAGTAATAGAGACTCCAACCTCCAACTCACAGTTCTGTTGTGTAGAATATCAGGAAACAAACTTAGTCAACAGGTAAATTGTACCAGTTGTAAGTAAAAATACATTAACGCTAATTCACGCTGTGTGTTGCATAATGTGCTTTTGTGCGTCGAGGCAGCCCAATATCTATGCCTTTCTGCACCATTTGTTTTTCAATTATGTGCAACAAAATCACAGATGGTTCCCATGTGAATTGTGCTGGCTAGGTGCATACACATGCTACTCAAATTGAATGGCACCACACTTTGTTCTGCACATTAGGGCACTTTCACACTCATCCGTAGCAAAAAAACACAAATTTTCCTGTGTTTGCCATGTGTTTTTCACAGGATATGCTATTCAAAAGACGCGTTTTCTATGCATTTCTGTGGGAAGGTGAGTTTTTTGGTGCATTTCTTTTTTCACCGCACCAAACCTGCACCAGAAATGCAGCATGCAGGATTTTACTAAATGCGGGTGGACCCACAACGGACCAGTGTGAAGTTTCATAAGATTACATGGTCACACGTTTTTGTGCCGCTTTTTTTTAATGCAAAAGCAGAAGAAAATTAGATCAGTGTGAAAGCAGCCCTAATGTGCTTTTCATAACGCATTTTACCACAATGCGTGTGCGCGAATGGGCCAGGCCCTTCATTTATTAGTATTAATATATAACTGGACTTTATTTTTTTTTATACCTGACTAGAGTTCAGCTTCAACTAGTAATTTCACCTTTTCTTCCTGTACAAAATCTAAATTGTAAGGTTGGACAATGAGATAATGCCCTTTGTAAAACGTATTTACTGCTTGTCCTGCTCATGTAAGCCAGTATAGGCTGTTTGTTTCCATTGTGGCTGAAGGGAACTGTCTAAAGGCTACAAGAGAACGTTTGTGCAGACAATGAACCATTATACATCGGTTGATTGGAAGAAATGTTCCTTTTGCAACTCAATTCTTGAATTCATTCATCCATTCGCTGGTAATGTGAATGCAAGAGCAAGAATGTTTGCTCTCGGCAACAAGAACTGTTCTTCAGATGCCTTTTTTATTATTATTATACAGTATATAGACAGTTCCCACCTGGCAACAAATGAAAGATTTTGAATTGGCCACAACCAGTTCTTGAAAAGCCTTTATAGGTAAAAGGTCAAATGTAAATTAATAGGAGTTCTGAGTTGGGAAAGGTAATTTAGTATGGAGCTATATTGGCCCGGCCGCAGGTTATACCTACATCAATGCCTCAGGTGTTATCATGGAAATTGGAATATGTGCTGACTGGCAGTCATGATGCGCCAGTCTCAATTGTATTTGTACTTGTAGCATTCCTATAAAGTCACACTATCAACTTCTCTTTTGACTGCAGGACACTCAGTGTGCATGTTAATTTCTGAATTGTTTAGTGCAAAGTAACTGAGGTTTAAGCCAGTGCTCATTGTACAGATCACCTCTTTAGTGGCTCCTCTCTGCACAGCTGTCTTCAGTCTGACTTCTGGCGAGCTTCGTTCAGACCCCGCTGAACTGGACAATGCAAGAATAACATTGATGTGACCTTCAGGCACTGAGTTCTGTATATATAGCATATGCTTTGATGAAGGCTCCTTAGCCGAAACGTGTCAGCATAGCCTGTACCCATGTACCCATGTAACCAAATAAAGGACTTTTATTCAAGAGCATCGGAGAAGCCAGCCCTTTTCTGATTTAAGTACTGCATTTTGGGGCCTAAACGTCCTGGCTAGAGCACCGGTCCACAGTTCATAGATCATCATATTGGCAGTGGAGCTGGGGTATCATTTTGCTTCTACTGAGTTCTATGTAAGGTGCTTTCCAGACTCCCTGCTGGTAACAAGTTGGTTGAGGAGTGCTTTCCAGGTCCAATCTGTTGGCATTGCATTAGCACTTGCCCTGTATCAGTCCAGAAGTCTTAGTGGTAGTGGCACATTTTCCGTGCAGATGACTTGGTCATTGGAGGAATCTCATCTCCCAACATCCTGGCGCTTTGGCCAAGTTGGCTGTCCCTGTAATTTTGGACCATCCTGCTGGAGAGTCATCCGATCAGTCAGACAACGTCGCAGCAGTGGTGGATATCAACCATTAGGAAGGAACCAGAAGTCTTGCCATGGCAAGAGAGGTAAATAAGATCCTGTCCTGGGCAATACTTTGTGTTCCAGGCTTGTCTGCCATTTTTATCCTAGTACAGACAATGGGAAAGCAGGCTTCCTCAGTTGGCAATGTCTGGACTTGAGGGAGTAGTCCCTACATCTAGAGGTGTTCCAGGATCTGTGTCACAGGTCAGGGATGCTGGAAGTTGATCTCCTTGCCTCCAATTTCAACAACAAACTTTTCCCAGAAACTCTTGCATTCTCTGCATTACAGGATAAAATGGAGGACATCCTAGTGATCCTTGTTGCCCTGGACGGGCCCAGGCAAATGTACTATGTCATGGCTGGGTTTGAGGGCTCTACGGGATCTTCTGTCCAAGGAACAAATTACCATCCTGCTGCACAGTCACTGGCCATAACAGCATAGCTGTTAAAGCTCAGGTTCTGGAATTTCTGAATCTGTTATTTCTACAATGATAAAAATTGTATCCTCTCCTTCCTACAGCTGGATCTAGACCAGCATTTGCCTTTTGGGTCGGTTTTCTGCTTCATCTCTTTTGTTTTAGAGACTGTTAGCCTCTCATTCTTCAATTAAGACCTTTGTACAGGGAGTCTCCTGTATAGCTCCCCCTGTTCATTCTCCTGTCACTCTGTGGGATCTGAATTTTGTTCTATGCTTTGGAAACCGCCATTGGAACCCGTATCCTGCAAGGAACTCTTTCTGATTTGCATAGCGACAAGATGGTGTTGAGGCCTAGGACTTCCTTTTTGCCTATAGTAGTTTCTGACTTTCACCTCAACCAGGACTTTGTTCCTCCATCCCTCTGGTTCCAGTTCACTGAAAGAAAAAATTCCCTTTATTGTCTCAATTTGGTCCAGATTGTGAGAGTTTATCTTTCAGCCACTGCTTCTTTTAGAAAGAAATTTGTTTTTGTCATCCAAGGATTGTCCCCGTAAGGGTGCGGCATCGTCTTTTTACACCATCTCTAGGTTCACCGACATACCGTTATCTAAACTTATAGTCAAGACAGGCTCTACTAGATCAGAATCAGGCCATGTAGTGGGGATGCGTAGCATATAGAACGAACGGCCTGCATGACTGGGGGGGGCAGGGCAGGCTGTAGTTGGGCAGATTTTAAAATGTAATAATGTAATATTTAATACTAAGGGTCAACAGCTATTGGTACAGAGCGAGGTGTGGCAGGGTGGAGCAGGTCAGGTCAGGGTGGAGTCAAAAGAAGGGGTAGGCAGTGTAATAGGAGTCTTGGGGTCAGTTGGAGATAGGCAGAACGAGAGAATTTCCCTCCCGCCCTCCCCTTTTTTAGGTTTGCGATTGGACGATGGGTTGGAAAGGGGGGTTGTATGTCGTTTTGGTGTTTAATGTTTTGGGGGGGGGGGGGAGTTTTTGGTGTGAGGTCTTAGTTGTAGCAGGGGTTTCAGAGTTTTGAGGGTGGGCATGGTCAAAATATTTGAAGTGGAGTATGGTGGGAGGGGCTCAGTTTTGGTATGGGTACCTTCCCAAATTGAGTGACGTCATTATGACGAAATGGGTATTGAGGCTGTATCAGCGTAGAAAGGCATTAAAATTGTCCTCGAGCCGGCGTATTCGCGGCTGAGGGCCGTGATATTGAAAAGGTAGCTGATACAGCAGAATTTTCTTTGATAGACCATGCTCACCTCAAAAATATAACTGTTCAATTTTTTCTGTTATTTTGTTAATAAAAGGCTGCTACGGCCATTTTAAACCCAAAGAAGTCTAGCGTGGTTATTATTTAGATGGCTAAGAAGGGTAAGTGGTCATGGCAGCCGGTAAGTCTGCAATACACCAGTCATGTGAGTGCTTGTGCTTTTTGGCATCAAGCAGCCGCTTCTTAGATTTGCAAGGCTGCAACCTGTTCACCCATTCTCCAAGTTCTACCAGGTAAAAGTGGGGGCTTTATCTGATGTCCGCTTTGGGCGTAAGGTCCTTCAGACAGATCTTTGTGGTGGGGAGCTCCAGGACGCCGCATTGCTGGAGTGAAGTTGAATATAGTTCTGCTTTAATGTAGGTTGTGTTAAGGCAGCTTTCATGATGAATCGGCTGCCAATGCACCACGACAGATGGAAAAAAAGAAAACTGTGTTAGGCCGGCCATACACGGTTCGAATTTCGAAAGAATTTTCTTTCGAAAATCGTATCCATGAATTTTCGTATGAATTTCTCACCATTAGTGGGCTGCAGTAACAGCCGATTTTCGTTCGGAAATCAAATTTGAGGAATCGGACATGTTGGAAATTTTTTGAAAAACGACCGATTTTCTAATCAATGATGGGATAATCGTGCGAGAAATGTAATAAGAAACGAAAATTTACGGAGAGAAAAGAATATTCCCAGAAAAGAAAATTCTTTTCTGTAGCAACATGAGGTGAAATTGAGGCCTGGTCGGCCGAATTTCGAAAATCAATGGTGGCACAATCGGATCACAAAAAAAACGAACTTTCTGATTTTGAAAAGAAAATTCGTTCAAAATTCGACCATGTATGGCCTGCATTATGGTGCATTGTGTGTTGGGCTCTATTGAGAATGAATGCCATCATAACACATTGCGCATAGAGCAAGTAACATGCAAGTGTGACTGGGCCCTAAAAAAAAAAAAATACATTTTTATAGTGTGTGTTTTACTTAGAACATGCACTGGTATGGCTCAGAGCCTCAAACAATTGACATTTTTATGTAGATTAATAGTAAAGAGGACATTAGAGGTAGTAGCTCCTGTGGACCATTTTAAGGCCTTGTACAATCAGACTTCAGCATGTAAAAGAACAATGGGTGCTGCAAGCATTACAAAGTATTTTAAAAGTTTTCAGCAAGCTTTGTAGTCTTTGTTGAATTCTTTAAAGTATTCTTTAAAGTAAACTTCAATTCCAGCACGGGGTTGTTAGAGCTTGTTAAAATGACTATCAGCAAGCCCATTAAGATCTGTGTTTAAACTCCACAATATTACTTTACAGGCTTCAACAAAGCTTCTTGAAACTGTCTGAAAGCTTTGCAAATGACTTGTTAAAGAGGAGTGCCCACTAAAATTTTTTTTTAAAAGTCAGCAGCTACAAATACTGCAGCTGCTGACTTTTAATAATCGGACACTTTCCTGTCCCAGGGTCCAGCGATGTGGGGGAACGAAGCCCCCCCCCCCCTCGTTCCCCGCTCCACTCGCGGCACCGGCATCCTTACTGTGGGCACCCAGCTGTGGCTTCACAGCCGGGCACCCACTGCGCATGCGCGAGCGCCGCTGTGTGCTGTGATACGACACTCAGTCATCTGGGACACGTGACAGGTCCCAGATGACTGTGTGGCTCCCAGGGGGAGTGATGTCAGTGCCCGGGCACTGAAGGTGGCAGACTACGAGGTACCCCCTAGAAACAGGCATTTAGAGGTGAGTAAAACATTTTTTTTTTCAATTATTTTTTTTAATGATTTTTAAGCACATTTTTTTTTCGGGTGGCAACACCACTTTAAGGCTTTCTGTACACACTGTCCTTCTACAAGCTGAAGCCCAAATGTACAATGTCTTAAGTGCAGAACTTGCCAAGAAGAGAGCTGCTGCTATACAACAGTGTTGCACAGCTCTGGGACATTAAAGCAGCATGCTGTGAAACCACTGGCAGTAAAACAGAGTTAGAGAACCTTGAATTGGGCCAAATTGCAGCTGTGATTGGTACCCGTTTCCGCAACAATACATCAGTTTTAACATGCCTGCTCTACAGGCATAACTGAAAATGTAGGTAAAGAATACTTTTCACAAAGTTCATCACTTTCCTTCTTTCACTTTTCAAATCTGTCAAACAAGAAGAAAGGAAAAATTATACTTTGGAACTGAACACATTTTCCTATCAAATTCCAGGATTTATTAGATATATTATTGAGAAACACATCTTGTGGCATAAATAACACTTGTAGTTTAGTCTCATGACAAACCAATTGGTGAACTTATTCAGTAAGGAAAGAAGTGGTAACCCACAGCAACCAATCCATATTAATTTTCTATCTTCGGAAATCTAGTTGTTATGAGTGACCACATTCCCTCTCCTCTTTGCACTGCCATAATAAATAGGCATTTTGGAGTTCTAATGTTAAAATGTTGATCATAATGCTGTACAAAAATACTACTAAATCCACCCCAGCAAGGGGTTTTGTACCTCCCTAGCAATTAGACGTTTGTAAGGGCTAAAATGTGCAAAGCTCAATAATAAAATGATTCCTCAGTAGACATGTTCCCATTCTATCACCACCATACCCAGCCAAGTTCAGAGAGTCTTTAATTAATTAGACAAGGCATGTGGCTAGCTGCAAAGAAATGGTGGTGCCTCCTTTTCAATGGTGGAACTGTTGGTCCCCTGTAGTCCAAATCTGCATTTACCTACAAGAGTTCTCACAATGGTACTCTGATATTCCAGGAATACGTTGTCAGCACTCGGTCCCTCTTCCTCACAATGCAGGTGTAGAGGCCTTCATTGATTGCATTGGCAATTATACTCATGTGGTCATCGTTTAGGGACAGGTATCCAGGATAAGAGTATTCTAGGAGCTCGTTATCTTTGTACCAGCTGCAGGGATAGAAGAATCTTTACTAGAGCGAGCTTCATTCGTGGAAACTTAAAGTGATTGTAAATAATCACCTTGTAAAACAACCCATTACGTTTAAAATAGAAATGAAAGGCAAACATTTTGTATCGATATTAAAAAAACATATAAATACTTTTTTTTTTTTTTCCTTTTTTTTTTTTTTTTTATAAGTGATCACAGATCCTCTGTTCTCAGCTGCATAAGACCCCTTTCACACTGAGGCAGTTTTCAGGCGTTTTAGCGCTAGAAATAGCGTCTGTAAAGTGACTGAAAACTGCCTCCCATGCCGCCCGAATATGAAAGCCTGAGTGCTTTCACACTGGGGCGGTGCACTTGCGGGATGTTGGAAAAAGTCCTGCAAGCTTCATCTTCAAGGATTTCATCTTCATTTCAGGATAGCCATGAAATGATCTCATATTAGCAAATTATGAGAAATTTACCATAAATCAAAGCCCTCCAGCGGCGCACTGTCACAGCTAACAGGGCTTCCATCTTCACCTAGTATTTCTTCCAGGTTTGCGGGCTCTGGCCGTTTGAATGGCCGAGTCGTGATGACTTCACTCCCACGCATGTGCACCAAAGCCACAACCATGGTACAGCGATCTGAAAGGACGGCATGCGGTCCCTTCAGAGCGCAGTGCACGTGCATCGGTGATGTCAGCAGCTGCAGAAGTAGTGAGTACCTCCTAAACATTGCACGTTTAACCTGCGGGGCGCTCTGTGATCGCTGAGTTCTCGGGACTTGGCTGATCGCAGAATAGAGTAAAGGGCCGATGCTGGCCCTTTACCAAGTGATCAGCTGTCAGCCAATGACAGCTGATCACATGATTTAAACAAGCCGGTAATTATTTTTTTTATGCTGACAGCGTGAGGAGAAATAAATAAAGCTTTTGTAAGAGGGACATCTGTCACAGAAAACCACTGCTGCTAACCAGTGCCACCTACCAGTGCCCACTAATACTGCTAATCAGTGCCCACCAGTGCCACCTATCAGTGCCCACTAGTGCCACCTCATCAGTGCCCTACAGTGCAGCGGCATCAGCGTACATCAGTGAAGTTTGCAAAATTGTATAACAAACTATGAAAACAGTTTTTTTTTTAGTTGTTTTTTTTTTGTTTCTTTAGCAAAAAAATTAAAACCCCAGTGGTGATTAAATACCACCAAAAGAAAGCTCTATTTGTGTGAAAAAAAATTATAAAAATGTAATATGGGTACAGTGTTAACATGACTGCGCTGAATGCTAAAAAATGGCCTGGGCAAGAAGGGGATTTAAGTGCCCAGTAAGCAAGTGGTTAAGAGAAATTCCTTGTACCTACAATTAAGCCTTATTATAAGCGTACCTGTAGGTACAAGTGAGCAAGCAGTGTTTACTACCACTTTAAAATATTTTAATTTATATTCTTCAATACATATATATTTTTTTAACAGCTTCCCATCTCCTTAATATATGTCACAATATGTATTTCCATCTGCAATTTATATATATATATATATATATATATATATAATGTTTGTATTCATTTGTCTCCAATGCAGCAGAGTGAATATTGAGAGCAAAAGTGCCAATGATTGATTTTGCCCCTCTCACTAGTGCCAATGATTGCTTTTGGCATCTCTAGTTTACTCCCATCTGTTTACAGAGCGTCTTTCGGGTATGACGTACTTCCGGGGGGTGATGTGCTTCCAGGTTTCTGTTGTGCTCCAATGACACAAAGCGTGGCTGGCACTTGTGTCAGACATAGAAAGCAGGGATGATGGAGGAGGATGCAAATTTGTTTACAAATGGGTGACATTGAAGCAAGTTCATCTTTACCGATGACTGTTTTTTTTCGGACACATTTGTAATCTTATTGGGAATAAAAAGGTATTTTTCATAGGGGGGTGATCACCTTTATTCTGTTGTCCAATTTAATATATGTCATATGTCATAGCGACTTACCATGAGCAACTACAGCCATACAACAACCCAAATATTTAATTGGCATTTCTGATTGGGGTGCAGAATATACTTACTAAACTTTCCCTTTTTTGTGGATAATTTTTTTCCCACATCGGAAGGTCATGTTTCTGCCTTCTGGAACCAGACGAACTTTGGTTCTGGGTGGTATTGGTGTTGGCACTCGTGTAGGAAATGGAAAATCTGCATTAAACATTAAAATATTATTAGATACATTCTAAAAAAAACTCTGGTCCCAGACTGCTAAGTTTGCCTAGTGAAGCGATTCTCAAAAATGTTTGCCATGCCCCGTTCTTGACCCCCCCCACCTCATCCCACAAAAAGCAGATTTTGCATACTTAATTTATCAATATAGTATACAGGTTGCAATAATAATAAAGGCATATCCTATATAGAATATTAGTTCACCCACCGAAAACTGTTCACACCTGCAAACAACCAGCTGCGTTGGCTTTTCTTTTCCCTAATCCCACCCGCTAATGGACAACCTGCATCACATGTGTCACCTGCATTAGATTTTTTTTATGCATTTTTTCAGGTGCTCCCTTTGAAGTCTGTTGAGGGCAAAAATGCTTGTAGCTCATATGAAGCTAATGTACTTTTTGAGCTACGAGCCTCAAATTACATTATGCCCAGATGTGAACATGCTCAATTGAAAACCATAAGATTTTGTATGTTGCACATGGCGCTTTCAATCTACAAAACACTCAGGTTTGAATGGGACCTTAGATGTTAGCTTTTATCTTTTCTGGTAGATCATAGACAAGTTTATTAAAAATCACCTTTCCATTTCTGTCTGCAGTGAGCTAGGTTCTTCTAAACCTGGGGTCCTCAAACTACGGCCCTCCAGCTGTTGCAGAATTACATACACCTCCCATGAGGCATTGTGAAACTCTGACATTCACAGACATGACTAGGCATGATGGGAATTGTAGTTCCTGAACAACTGGAGGGCCGTAGTTTGAAGACCCCTGTTCTAAACTGTCAATAAATAAAATCTTCCGCTACTTGTGTATATATAGCAATACTGGGGATATGATGTACACTGCATACAGAATCCCTTCTTCTTGCTTACTGCTTTTTTTTATTTATTTTTTTACACTAGGACTGCAATTATAGCACAGTCCCTCCCACTTCAAACTCTAACTTCCTTTCGTTTGGGGAGAGGCCTTTCTCAGTATCACTAGACCACAATCAAGTGTTGAAGTGAGATTTAAAATAAATAACAATTATATTGAAGGGATTGTTTTTTCCTCAACAGGAGCTTCACTTTATGGAGACTAAAAAAAGATCTGTAAAGGGCATTGGCACCCTAATTGTACCCAGGCGCAAAAATTGTGCACTGGTGCCAGTGCCAAAAAGAACCAAACACAATGGGCAAGTCATGATAAATGAATGTGAGTCATTTTAATCCTTGAGAAAAAAAACTGTGGCATGAAATTCACCATTATGGCTGCGTCAGCAGTCTCTCTTCCAAGCAGGATCTGGGGGAGGCTCCCACCAGCAGACCATATATAAACAGATAAAAGGAGAGAAAAGCTTCACTACCTAAGTTTTGACTTAGGCCACACTCCCAAATGCATAACCATGCCCTTCGACACCACACATGACATCATCAAGGCCAGTTTGTGTGCCTAAAACACTGCTGTCCACAGTGGTTCTCATCCATGTGATATACACATTCAGTCTGCTGCTTTTGCAGGCTCTTTCTGGTGTTCCTCTGGTCAACTTTCTGGCTCCAAACACTTTACATCATATCCAGGGGCTTTCTCACCTTTGACTACCTGGAAGATTGCCACCTGCTGGAGACTTATTGATATGCTTTTTAATGTCTCAAATGTGAGTGCATATTTACTGTTCTTCATTTTACCAATATGTTTTAATAAATGCTACACTTAGGTAATGGCGCTTTTCTCTTCTTCTTCATTTTTTTTTCACTTTTAGGAGACTTCTACCTAAATCTATTCTAATGTAAAATGTGCAATTTCAAACAACATCTAGATATGTGGGTCCTGTTTAATGAAGTTTCTGACCGATTATTTATGCTGCCCACAGAAACCACCTCCTCCTTTTTAATATATCAATTTATCCACAAAACAAAAATGGTTACCGTAACAGAAATCGCAGCTGTATGGGCAATACTTCTTCATAGGTTTTCTTCTGGACTCACAATACCCTTTCTGTGCCCAGCTGGCACATACCAGATATCTGTCCCTGCACCCTGCAATATAAGGAGGAATGTGTTAGTAGATTATAATAGTTTGTTCATGATTATCTGTCCCAGAACAACACATGCAGTATTTTGACAATGTAAAAATATATGGTTGGCATGTGTATTGTGTTTTCTCAAGTCACTTTTTTATTTTTTTAAAGTAAACCCATCATTAGAGAAACATGGGAAACGCCAGCTGTCCTATGCTGACTTATTGACTTTGAGTCACTGATCCAAAATAAATATGGATGTAGCGAGGTCTCGGGGCCCCTGAGGCCTAATGGTGACCTCCAGCCAACATCCTTCTGTGTAGAGTGGGTTACAAGGCATGGTGGGTATGATGCAAGGTGGTTTAAATGGGCACCAGACACTTCTTGAATGCAAAGAGATTTATTGTCTCTTGAACAGAACTATGGGAGAGAGGGTTGGGGCCAGGACACCCTTAAGTAGTTGCAATGTTAATTGGCAAACTCAGAGACTTCTATAGGCAGACAGTCGTGCAGGGAAAGGCATCCAGCTAGACACCACATGTGCATGAGTAGGACCGCTGTCTCCTATGGCAACAATCTTGAAACAGTTTCTAACAATGGTTGTCATGAACTTCTACAATCTCCTATTGTAGATCTTCACTCAACGGAGCTCCCAGTCTATCACTTAGACCTGCTGATCCACTGCCACTGGATCCCCTGAGCTCTTCCAATCTTCCCACTCCAGATCTTCCTCAAGCATCATCCCAGCGTCCCTGCTTGGTCCCTAGCTTGGCACTCACAGATACTCCTCAAGCGTGACCCCGCTGGCCTGCTTGGTCCCTGGCTTGGCACACAATAATGCTCTGCAAGCGTCAACTCCACTGGCTGGGTCCCTGGCTTGATATCTGCTGAAGTTTCCCAATTCTTCACCGTACCTGGTTCGTGAGAATACTGCTCTGGTACTTGCTTCAGCTACTCACAGTGGTCCCTGGCTTCCCCTCTACCTCCGACCATGACAGATACTCTGGCCAGCAGAACCATTACTTCTGGTTGGACTGCAAGCCGTAATCCAAACCCTATGCTGCTTGCTTGCTTCTGGATAGGTCGTCAGACAGCTTAGCAGCCAGATGTCCATGGGATAGGCCTCAGGTCTCTGGCCTAGCAGCCCAGGGCAATACAACACACGTCCACTCAGACAGTCGTCTAGGTGGCACAGAACACCGATCACCTGACCTCACCCAAATAAATAGGCTCTCCCAGCAGGCCAAGGGATCCAAGAAAATCCCTGCCCATTGGATAAGACACCCTACTCATTTCTAATCTGTCCTTGCAATGCCCTTGTCTTATCTAATGCCAGCAGATACCCGGGCATCTAGTGACAAAAGAGAGAAGGGAAGTGATCCCAGAATTAGGGTGAAATAAATTGACCTCCTATCAGTTGGCCAAGGCAACTATAACTTGGCAGATAAATTTAATAGCCACCCTGCCTAAACATCAGGGTGCTACATGCATATTGGAAATGTCGGTGAAAAGTCATAAATCCTGATCCCAATACATGTTATGGAATCAAAGTACTGAAGCAGAGGGTCCATTTCACAGAAAGGTAATTCAACGTTTTAGAGTAGGTTGACAATGGCAGCCTTCTGTGTCTCTCTTGTGTGACATTCATATTAAAGATGGACATGTCTCTTAGAAAGTTGGTGACTTGCTGGTGACCAAGTTGGTGAGCTGCCCTAGCCTGATGATTGGATATTGAGGGGAGCCAATGGATCAGGGCAGTGATGAAGTGGTCACTATGCAAGCTGTTTTTCAGAAAGCTCCCAGTAGACTGAACACTGTGCAATGCAGTGAAGCATGAATGACCCGAACTGCTGCCCCCCTCACAACAACAAAACTGTCTTGTGCAAGGGTTTGCAGGAAGCAAATACTGTATAGTCAGATTCTGATATGTATTCTAGTTTTATGCAGTGATTTTTTAAAAATGAATATATAACTGAATTAAATGGTAATCTCTTGTACCCGACTGGAGTTAGGGGGTTGTAAACACTCACCATTTTTCACCTTAATGCATTTAATTTTTCACCCTGATTGGATAGATTGATAGCAGTGCAGCCATTGGCTCCTGCTGCTGTCAATCAAATCTAATGACGCAGGCACCAGGGGGCGGGTGGCATACATTCGGTGGCTATGGATGCCGAATGATGGACTCGGAAGAGTGCCCTCAAGGTAACCCCACCGGGAGAGCGCTTCTCCTAGGGGGTTATCTGATGCGGGGAGGAGCCGCGAAAGCCGCCGGGGGACCCCAGAAGATGAGGTTCGGAGCCACTCAGTGCAAAACGAGCTGCACAGTGGAGGTAAGTATGATATGTTTGTACTGTAAATTTTACAAAATTTACAAATAACAATGTTGCCTTCATATTGAAAAGTGTAGGGCCGGTTCACACTGCTGCGATGCCAGAGATCGCATGTGATTTGCACCGCATTGCTGTGCAGATCACATGCAATGTCTGTGCGATGCAAATTCAGCCATACAAACTGATCTGGGGGTGTCATTAACTTTGTATTGACACCCGCAGCAGTTCGTAGAGGGAAGTGTGAACTGCCTGCGAGTCAGGTGCGATGGGGGAACCGACAATGGATTTGCAGGGTTTCCCACATCACACCAGTGTGAACCGAGCCTTAGAGGTCCCTGCTATAGATTGTTGGATTGTGAAGAATTAAAAAAAAACACATGTACAGTTGAGAATGATATATGGTTTAGGAAAAAAAAGGATAACATAAGAATAACAGTGAAGGAATTAGGGAGGAAAAACAGTAAATGGGCTGGTTCACACCAGGAAATGCACTACTTTTAAAAACGCACTGCTAACTGATCGTATGGTACTTTGGTACTATGCAATCCAGTGCAGGCAAATGCACTGTATTTGCAATCTGCGTTGGTGTATCGTTAACTTTACACTGTTAATACTACAGAAATGGCTCTCACCCACGCTCCCTCCCATCTCCCATGATGCAGTTAACTTGAACCGACGAAAGGGAAGAATTGACTTCTAAACATAGGGGTTGTCTCAACAAGTATCATAAGGCTGGGTTCACACTATCTGCAGAGCGGCTTGCAGCAGGGGGTCCGGTGCGTCCCCGTTCACCATTTTAGGTCCCAATTAGTTCTGAACTTTTGCCTGAATTCGGACCTGAAACAGATCCAAAGAGGCACGGAACCCTTCTGCAGCCGCCCCAGAGATGTGTGAACCAGCTCCATTGAGAGCCTGTCACACTCTCCTGTTATGTGAATTAGATGCAGAAAAACGCATCCAATTCACATAAGTGTGAACCCAGCCTGAGACATGGTCTCCCATACCTTCCCACTTGTAGATGCCAATTTAGAGTGATAGAGAGTTGCTCTGCCTGTACTGTAAGTTATGTGGACCTTATATCTATTGTAAAGTTCGGGGGACCAGCTAGACCGCAGGACACAGGCTTTTAGTTCAAAAGGAGGTTTTATTAAACTTAAACAGCTTCACAGCAGCAAAACAAAAGAAAAAGGTTTCAGTCTCACCGACTATCAAAGTCCCGAATTGCTATCGCAATCAAACACAGTCCTGGGGTGCTGTCGCAGGTGACGTCAACTGCTAGGAGGCTTCCAGGCCGAACGCTGCTGTTGACTTTGGTTGCTGCAAATCAAATCAAACCAAACACAAACCACTATCTCCTCTACACTCCTCCACACCCATCTGCAACTTCCTGTCTTGTTTTTAAACCCACTTCCTCTGACAGGTGAGTTAACCCTTTTTGTTCCCTTAAAGGGACCACAGTCCAAACAGAGGGGAAACATAGCGTCCTTCCAGGACCCAGCCACGGCGTCCTGTACATATCCCCCCCCCCCCTGTGCCCCAACGCCAAGGAGGTGGAGGCAACAGTGGAGCTCAAAGAATGGACTCGGGAGAGGGCATCTGCATTTTGATGCAGTCTCCCGGGCCTATGCTCCACTACAAATTTAAATTCCTGGAGTGCCAGGAACCACCGAGTAACCCTGGCATTAGTCCCTTTACCTTGTCTCAGCCATGTTAAAGGGGCATGGTCAGAAATCAGCCTAAACTTCCTCCCCAGAAGGTAATATCTGAGGGATTCCAGAGCCCACTTAATGGCCAGACACTCTCGTTCAATTATAGCGTAGTTTTTCTCCGCTGGTGTTAACTTCCTACTGAGGAAGACTATTGGGTGCTCCTCGCCATGAATAACCTGTGACAACACCGCTCCCAATCCTACATCGGAAGCATCAGTCTGTACAACAAACTCTTTTGAAAAATTGGGTGCTACTAGGACAGGGTGTTGGCACAGTGCCGACTTGAGCTCCAAAAAAGCCTTCTCAGCGTCTGCATTCCACTCCACCATGACCGATTTCCGACCCTTAGTCAGATCGGTCAATGGAGCTGCCAACGTGGCAAAGTTGGGTACAAACCTCCTGTAGTATCCCACCATACCCAGGAATGCACGTACCTGTTTTTTTGTGAGGGGGCGGGGCCAATTCTGTACAGCCTCTACCTTGTTGACCTGAGGTTTTACTACCCCTCTACCCACAACATAGCCCAGGTATTTCACCTCCTCCATTCCCAAAGCACATTTTTCCGGGTTTATTGTAAACCCCTCCTTCCAAAGAGAGTCCAGTACTGCCTGGACTTTGGGAAAGTGTGATTCCCAGTCTCTGCTAAAAATGACTATGTCATCCAAGTATACTGATGTATACTCCTGGTGAGGACGTAAAATCCTATCCATTGCCCTCTGAAATGTGGCTGGAGCAGTTTGCAATCCAAAAGGCATTCTCTTGTACTGAAAACTTCCCTCTGGGGTAGAAAAAGCAGTTTTCTCTCTAGCAGCCTTAGTCAACGGGATTTGCCAATACCCCTTGGTAAGGTCTAATGTAGTTATATACCTGGCTGGACCTAATCTCTCAATAAGCTCATCTACCCGGGGCATGGGATAGGCATCAAACCGTGAAACTTCATTTAGTTTCCGGAAATCATTGCAGAATCGCAGAGTCCCGTTGGGCTTTGGTACCAACACAATCGGGCTTGACCACTCACTCTGTGATTCCTCAATAATCTCCAGGTCTAACATCTTCTTCACTTCCTCTGAAACAGCCTTCCTTTGGGCCTCTGGAATGCGGTAAGGCCGGACAAAAACTTTGACTCCTGGTTCCGTGACAATATCATGTTCTATGACACTAGTGAGCCCTGGCAAGTCTGAAAATTTCTCTTTATTTCTCTGCAAGAACTCCTTTGCCTGCTGACTTTGGACTCTAGACAGGGTATTTGCTACTTGGACACTCTCCACCCCAACCCGAGGCTCAAGTCTTACACCAGCCAGGGAGGTCACCGGTTCCCTGTCTGTCCAGGGCTTTAACAAGTTTACATGATATATCTGATAGGGTTTCCTCTTACCTGGTTGGTGGACTCTATAATTTACCTCTCCTACTTTTTCTACAACTTCAAAGGGGATTTGCCACCTGGCCAAGAATTTACTTTCCACAGTGGGGATCAACACCGCTACTCGATCCCCCACTTGGAAGTTCCTTATTCTAGCAGCCCTATTATAGACCCGTCGTTGAGCCTCCTGGGCTTTTTGCAAATGTTCTTTGACTAGAGGCATCACAGTTCGGATCCTCTCCTGCATTTGGGAAACATATTCAAGAACACTCTTATGCTGAATAGGTTCACTTTCCCATTCCTCTTTAACAAAATCCAGTAGTCCGCGAGGTCTCCGCCCATATACCAACTCAAAGGGCGAAAACCCAGTGGATGCCTGGGGCACTTCCCGGATAGCAAACAGGAGAGCGGGTAACAGGCAGTCCCAGTCTTTCCCATCTCTTTGTACAACCCGCTTGAGCATATACTTAAGGGTCTTATTAAAGCGCTCTACCAACCCATCCGTTTGTGGATGGTAGACCGATGTGCGCAGCTGTTTAATCCGGAACAGCTTGCACACATCAGCCATAACCCTGGACATAAACGGGGTGCCCTGGTCCGTGAGTATTTCCTTGGGAAAACCAGTCCGCGTAAACAACTGGAATAATTCCCGAGCAATAGCCTTAGAGGAGGTATTCCGCAGAGGTAGCGCTTCAGGATATCGGGTGGCATAGTCAAGGATCACCAGTATGTAGGAGTGACCTCGAGCTGACTTAACCAAAGGACCCACTATATCCATGGCTATCCTCTCGAATGGGACCTCAATTATGGGCAGAGGGACCAAAGGGCTCCGGAAGTGGGTCACCGGCGCGGTCAACTGACAGGTGGGACAAGAGGCACAGTATCTTCTTACCTCTGCTTTCAGACCTGGCCAGTAAAACCGGTCGGTGATCCGTGCCTCCGTCTTTTCAACTCCCAGGTGTCCCCCTAAAACATCATCATGGGCCAGGTCCAGGACCTTGCGTCTATACTGTTGGGGTACCAATAATTGTTCTACCACATTTTCTCTCACTTTGGTAACCCGATAAAGCAATTCATTACATATTGCAAAGTGGGGCCACCGCTCATTCGCACCTGGCTCTTGGGGTACCCCATTTAATACTACAACTTGTTCCCGTGCACGGGCCAAAGTGGGGTCCTGCATCTGGGCAGTACCAAATGTCCCCTGGGGAACACCCAAATCCGGCATGGCAGGTGTAGAGGCCACTTCCTCATCCTCTTCACCCAGCATTACCTGAAGTGGGGAAGGTTCCCCCTCCTCAGTGTTCAGGTAGGTCTGTGAACCACACATTTTGACACCCTTAACAGTATCAGCACTACTTTCATCACCATTAACCCAATCATTAGCATTTGTATCAACTGGATCCATCTCGACAAGGAGGTTCACTGTTTTGGGGTCTCCATGGCTGACCCACCGTTGAAGGTCGTCTGGCAGTGACCGTAGGTATCGGTCCAGCACGACCCGCTCCACGATTTGGGGGCCCGACAACACTTCGGGCTGCAGCCATTTTTTTACCAGTTGCACCAGGTCATGCATTTGAGACCGTGGTGGACGATCTGGACAATACTTCCATTGGTGCACTCGTTGGGCCCGAACGGCCGTAGTCACCCCCAAACGAGCCAGTATTTCGCACCTGGCTCTTGGGGTACCCCATTTAATACTACAACTTGTTCCCGTGCACGGGCCAAAGTGGGGTCCTGCATCTGGGCAGTACCAAATGTCCCCTGGGGAACACCCAAATCCGGCATGGCAGGTGTAGAGGCCACTTCCTCATCCTCTTCACCCAGCATTACCTGAAGTGGGGAAGGTTCCCCCTCCTCAGTGTTCAGGTAGGTCTGTGAACCACACATTTTGACACCCTTAACAGTATCAGCACTACTTTCATCACCATTAACCCAATCATTAGCATTTGTATCAACTGGATCCACACTAGGAACATTTGGCATCTCAGGGTTATTACCCTCAACCGTAGGAATAGAGGAACTAGTTTCTCCCCAGTCTTGGGATCGTTCAGGTAGTTCTCCTTGTCCCCACAGTTTTTCAAAAAATGGACAGTCTCGTCCTATGATAACATCATGTATCAAGTTCTTTACCACCCCCACCTCTTGAGTACCAGTGCCATATGCTGTGGAGATGGACACCGAGATGAGAGGGTACTCTCTAGTGTCCCCGTGAATGCACACAACCCGTAAAGTTTTTCTTACCGGACCGATCTTCCCAATTACTCTAGGATGAACCAGGGTTACCATGCTTCCGGAATCCAGCAAAGCCCAGGCAGGGAGGTGGTTCACTTGGACTACACACTCAAATTTCTCTTCTCCACGGTCAAGGTATGTGGTACATGCTCTATGAGCATAAAAAGACCCCCTCCGAAGAACCCCACATTCCATGGGCTCCTCTTGCAGTGGGCAGTGGGCCCGGGTATGGCCCCAGGAATGACATCGCCAACATTGTACATCCCCTCCTCTCCGAACAGGAACAGATCGCTGAGGAGGTACTGGGAGTGACTCTTGACCTTCCGGGGTGTTGATTCCAGGGCTCCGGGGGACATCCTTTCGAAGGGCGGCAGTCGATCGAATAGGCCTTGGCAGACTGGGCCCTTGGCGCTTGGTAGGGCCAAGCAGATCCTCCACCACTGTATATCGCTCTACCATCTCGACAAGGAGGTTCACTGTTTTGGGGTCTCCATGGCTGACCCACCGTTGAAGGTCGTCTGGCAGTGACCGTAGGTATCGGTCCAGCACGACCCGCTCCACGATTTGGGGGCCCGACAACACTTCGGGCTGCAGCCATTTTTTTACCAGTTGCACCAGGTCATGCATTTGAGACCGTGGTGGACGATCTGGACAATACTTCCATTGGTGCACTCGTTGGGCCCGAACGGCCGTAGTCACCCCCAAACGAGCCAGTATTTCTGCCTTTAGTTTTTTATAGTCTTTAGCGTCCTCTGGTGGCAGGTCGAAGTAGGCTTTTTGAGGATCTCCGGTGAGAAAAGGGGCAATTAGGCCGGCCCACTGGTCCTGGGGCCACCCTTCTCTCTCTGCCTTCCTCTCAAATGTAGCAAGAAATGCCTCTACATCATCACTCAGGGACAATTTCTGCAAAAAATGGCTTGCCCTCACGGTCACCTGGTTGCCAGGGGCAACAGCCGCTTGCTCACGACCCTGAGACAACTGCTGTACTACTTCTTTCAAGGCAGTCACCTGAGCCTGCATAACCCCTTGCTGGGTTGCTTGCTGTGCTGCCAACTGAGCCACCAACAGGCGAGTATTTTCTTGCTGTACCTCCAGCTGGGTTGCTAAGCGCTGATTAGCTTCCTCATGGCGGGTCTGCGCTTGTATATTAGACAGGGACAGTTGTTTAATTAGTTCCTCCATTGCTTCAGCTTTCAGGGTTTGGGCAGCTTTAACCCAGGACATAAATTCACTGTACTGTCCCTTTAAATGTCAGTTTTAAATTCAAATGCAAAAGCCAGCAAAAAAAAACACACCTGTTACTCTGTCCTGCCCGCATCCGAGCACCATTTGTAAAGTTCGGGGGACCAGCTAGACCGCAGGACACAGGCTTTTAGTTCAAAAGGAGGTTTTATTAAACTTAAACAGCTTCACAGCAGCAGAACAAAAGAAAGAGGTTTCAGTCTCACCGACTATCAAAGTCCCGAATTGCTATCGCAATCAAACACAGTCCTGGGGTGCTGTCGCAGGTGACGTCAACTGCTAGGAGGCTTCCAGGCCGAACGCTGCTGTTGACTTTGGTTGCTGCAAATCAAATCAAACCAAACACAAACCACTATCTCCTCTACACTCCTCCACACCCATCTGCAACTTCCTGTCTTGTTTTTAAACCCACTTCCTCTGACAGGTGAGTTAACCCTTTTTGTTCCCTTAAAGGGACCACAGTCCAAACAGAGGGGAAACATAGCGTCCTTCCAGGACCCAGCCACGGCGTCCTGTACACTATATATATATATATATATATATATATATATATATATAATCTTTTATCTTATATCTTACCTTATCTTTTGATAATTAGCACCCCATGGGTGCATTCATTTTTTGGCGGTGGTTCTCGAAATCGCTCTTGCTTTGATGTGTTTTTCTGTTTTATTATTTTGTACTACTCTGGATTGCATGATGTCCTCTCTTATACACTGGATGTATAACCTTTGTTATTTATCTTGTTTGTTTTATTCTATTTTTTTTTTATTTTGTGAAACATGGTGTCTTGTAAACCATGAAAAATCTTTTTCAATAAAAAGTACCTGATTTAACCACTAGCCAACCAGCCGACGTCGTTATACAGTGGCAGGTTGGCTCTCCTGCACAAATCCCGGCCCTTTAAATAGCCTTGCAGGCGCGCGCGCCGGGTGGCGTAGAAGCCGATGCACGTGGCCAGCGGCCGCGATGTCCGCTGGGCACCCGCGATCGCTCCCGGGAGAGACAGAACTGGGGGATCTGTCAATGTAAACAGACAGATCCCCGTTCTGTCAGGTAGAGAAAAGAGATCTGCTGTTCTTAGTTCATAGAAACAGCAATGTTTCTCTGCTCCCTGTCAGTACTCTGCCCCTACAGTTAGAAACACCTCCCTAGGACACACTTAACCCCTTGATCGCCCCTTGTGTTAACCCCTTCCCTGCCAGTGACATTTACACAGTAATCAGTGGCTATTTTTTAGCTCTGGTCGCTGTATAAATGTCACTGGTCCCAAAAAAAGTGTCCGATCTGTCCCCCGCAGTCCCGCTAAAAAAAAAAAATGCAGATCACCGTCAGTAGTAGTAAAAAAAAAAAATAATAAAAATGCCATAAATACTGTATATACCCTATTTTGTAGACAATATAACTTTTGCACAAACCAATCAATATACACTTATTGCAATTTTTTTTTACCTGATTTTTTACTAATGAAAAAAACTTTTTTTTTTTTTTTTTTTTTTTATTGGATATGTATTATAGCAAATATTTGAAGATATTGTTTTTTGTCTGACTTTTTTTGTTTATAGCGCAAACAATCAAACCTGCAGAGGTGATCAAATACCACCAACAGAAAGCTCTATTTGTGGGGAAAAAAAGGACATAAATTTTGTTTGGGTACAGAATCGCACGACCGTGCAATTATCAGTTAAAGCGACACAGCTGTATCACAAAAAATGGCCTGTCATTAAGGGGGCAAATGCTTCCGGGGCTGAAGTGGTTAAAGAAAAAAAAAGAAAATGTTACACTGACCCTCTCTGTAGATTGCAGACACAGCATGTTTTGAACGCAGTGCGGGAAACACACATGGAGTGCAGGTTTCCCACACTGTGTTCCAGTGTTAAATGGCAGTGAAAGAGAATATGAACTACATTTGAAATTAAAAGAATAAAAAGTATTATCCAGGCAAAAAATAGAACTACATTACTGACATTCAAATACAGTTAAATTGGAGCATAATTATAAAGCATTGAATGTGATATTCACCAAACATTCACTGCAGGGTAAATCACTGTAATTTAATACACATTCACATGCAGCGCATGTTTGGTGAATGTCACGTATTGGTTTATGCATATACATAAGTGTGTAAAAGAAAATATGCTTAACACATATTATTTTAACCCACCATATAGGCTGTAGATCCCCCACATGTCATCCTGGGAAATAATCTTCTTCCCAGTCAACGTGGCATTAATATGCATCAGAGCTTCTCTGTTCAGAGAGTGCATTAATCCCAAAGAGTGTCCGATCTCATGTGCTGCTACATGTACCAGATCTGTTAGCCACACTCCTAGAAAGACACAGAGTTTTTTAGTTACTCCACATCGCTTTCATTGTAAAATATACATTTAATTAAAAAAAAGTATGGGATTTGTTTTTGTTTTGTTTCTTTTAATCCTACTTACCTAGCTGGATGCAGATTTGGTCCAATGCTGCATCTGTCCCTCACCATCTCTAACACATAAAAACCGAATGATCAAACACTGCCGATCGCTTGGTTCTCAGCTCCGTGAGCAGAGAGCTGCTGACTGTCAATCACTGGCTCTCTCCTCTGCCCCCCACGCTCACTGGAGCGCTGGGCTGTGGAGGGGGCGGGAGTGGCCAGCTCAGGCTTTCAGCAGCTCGCTGAGAGGCTGAGCTGAGTTCAAGTCTAAGCATGTGGGCGTCTGGACCTTCTCTGTGACGTCAGCCGACAGCGGGCTTCAGTCTGCTGTCTGCTAAAAAAGGGTCAAAAGAGTCCAATACGAACTGCACTCCTTTGATCCACAGGAGAAGTTCAGCCAAGCAAGCTTTGGCTGTACTTCTCCTTTAAAGCAGAGTTCCACCCTGAAAACGATTTTCACATTTTCCCAGTCCTTTATTAATATTAAAAAACATTTGCAGTGAAAAAAATGTTTAAACTTACCAGTTAACTTAACTGTTGCTAGGTGGTGGCTTCTAAACTGCCACGTTTCGCAACAACGAATGGCGTAGCTGCGTCCGTCCAGACAAAGCTACGCCATTTGTTTTTGCGAAGCGCCTTGACGTCATCACGGTCACGTGACGCCGTTCAAAGATCCCCCTTCACCAGGTATCAGGAGAGCAGGAGCCTGATTGGTGGCCAAAAGAGCTCACGGACTCGCTTAGAACTACCGCGGCACATTCCACAGTCATTACATGAATCTTCTGTCCGCACCTGCCATCAAGCAGCACTGACTCTTCACCTAGCTATGGATAGCCTGAGACGCACAGTATGGACCCCATGATTGTGAACGTGAGACTGGAAGGTAGTCAAATCACAAGCTACAGGATTTGGTAATGTAGGCTCGATCCTTGCCTCAGAACCGCTATGCACCATGGCCAATGCCTATCTGTCTGCTTGCTAATCTGACATACACTCTGTCCATCAAGTGGGACTTTTTTCTATTGTGGTCAGCACTTCTGGGCATTACTAGCTGCTGACATGCATGTGTCTATGCTTGACTGATGTGCATATGACTATATGTGACATACCAGTAAATTCATGAATCAAAAGAACTGCACACGTGTAGGCATTTACTTTGGGATCTAACACTGTTTGCCTTCCAGGAACCAGCAGTCAATTCAGTACACATAGGGATTCAATCTGAGGCCAACGATTTACTGTCCATCAGAGATCAGTAGCCATATCAGCAGCAACTTTGGTGCATCTATTCAGTGGTCATTATAATATGCAGAACATTACCTGTTTGTTGCAGGACTATCTTAAGTGACAGGAGCAATTTCTATGCATTTTCATCTGACCACAGTAAATGCATCTTTGAAACATATCGACTTAGAGGCTTTATGCACCGATTAACAGTTTGCAATCCCATCCCAGGAAGCCCTAGTACTAGATACCTTCCGTCTGGCATACAGCAGGCTTTTCACATTTATAGCTTGCCCATATACCCCCCCCCCCCCCCCCCGGGGGCCATATACACATAGATCACCTAGATAGGATTTCTCATTTGAGAACTCTTTTTTCTTTACACCCACTAGGCGGTATTTACCGCCGGCGATCTCTTTGTGTATGGTAATCTGGCGTTCGGACCTCTTGTTATTTGTTTGTAATTTGTCTTTACATGTCTGTATGTCCGATGTCTGTGTACCACACTCTATTCTAGTAGTGTGGGACTTCATAAACTGTAACCAGTGTAGATGTAACCCTATTTCTCAGTAACCTGAGCCATGCTTTTATTCTCCACATTGTTGAATTGAATAAACTCTTTTGTATTTTTATCAGTCTCCAGTATTGCCCTTTGCTGCCTCAGTAGCCACTTTATCTCCCGGGGTTCCCTCACCCGAGGTTTCCCCCACTTTTCTTTTTGCCAAGTCTGCTTGGCTACGGCAGCAACACCTGATAAGGGTGAGTGGCATAGGGTCTGAATTAATTCACATACATGGTAGAGGTGCCATTAGTGGACCTGTCACTTTTTTGTTTTGTATCTGTGCCTAGAAAAGTAGCTGTTTAATACTTACCTGTCCCATCTGCTTACACAGAGGGGCTTATTTACTAAAGGCAGATCCACTTTGCACTACAAGTGCACTACAAATGCACTTGGAAGTGCAGTCGCTGTAGATCTGAGGGGAAGATCTGAAATGAGGGGAAGCTGTGCTTTTATCATCGAATCATGTACAAGCAAAAATTCTGTTTTATATTTTCCTTGCATGTCCCTCTCAGATCTACAAGGACTGCACTTCCAAGTGCACTTTTATTGCAGAGTGGATTTGCCTTTAGTAAATCAACCCCAGAGTGTTTGGCGGTGGCATTGATGGAGAAAGGAGCGCTTGCAAAGGTGAGTCTCTTTCACACAGACATAATAATTAAATGAGGTTTATATGCAGCATCTTGCTGGCATGATCTATGCTTCCTAAATGTGCATATGAATATACACGTGTAAAATTCTACTTCATTCTCTTTTAGCTGCCAGTGTTTCAATTTACAAGTATATGCTTGTATGTGCTTGCATATACATGTGTATATGTGTAAATTACTGAACTCAAACATAACATTTTCTATTTTTATTTTACAGCTCAATGCATTATTGCACTAAGGATCTTTAGGCAGCTGTTTGCATTATCTTGGATGTACACGGCTGCAAACGCATCATTTTTTCACCCATGTGCAAGAGCTAGCATGATGATGGGCAAGCGAGGAACTCACTTTAAAGCAGCCCACACATTATACAGTTTTTTCGTTCAACCAGCAGATTGAACGAAAAAACCTGACCCGATTTCCCCCATCCACAAATTTGAGGTGGATGGGGGAATCACTCCCACTGAGCTATTGTATTCTGACAGCAGGGAGACTTCCCCACCGTCCGAATACACTGATCTGTTCTGCTGACTATAACTAGCTATAGACGGTAGCATTGATCACACAGCATTTT
This sequence comes from Lithobates sylvaticus, assembly GCA_028564925.1. Taxonomy (NCBI): domain Eukaryota; kingdom Metazoa; phylum Chordata; class Amphibia; order Anura; family Ranidae; genus Lithobates; species Lithobates sylvaticus. Next base: position 142,105,694 of record CM053035.1, on the reverse strand, counting down.
TCCAACAGGCTGGTTGTACAGAAGTCGGTCGGTGGATCAACTTCTGTACATTCAGGGTGCGCATACATGGATTGATTTTCGACCAGTCCCTGATAAAATGGCTGAATTTCGATCCATGTTGGTTAGGCAACCTATAGAGATGACAGTCTATCAATATGTTTGCTTTTCGATGTTTGGCGATAGAACGATGATCTTATGTCAGTAGTAACAATCTGCCACTAAGCGAGTAACAATGAGGCAAATTAGAAAACTTGGCTTGTGTACCCCCAGCCCCAAGATGACTAGTGCCAGCCACTCACTACCTCCTGTTCCACTGACATAAATATGAAAGTGTATGAGCATATGACTGTGTTTAGAATATCTGCTACCCTGAAAGCATACTGTATATTCCACATGTCTATAGGCAGCTACAAGCCTCCAAAAACATTTTTCTGGTTTTAGGCAGAGTGAAAAATTGTTAGAATCTCTGCATACATTAGATTGTTGTCTGGGGAGATTCCTTTTAATGGGTGCCAGACAGATATTGTAAAGGCTTACTATTTACAGTGCCTTCAAAAAGTATTCATAATCCTTGGATTTTTCCACATTTTATCATGTTACAACCAAAAACGTACATGTATTTTATTGGGTTTTTTGTGTGATAGACCAACACAAAGTGGCACATAATTGTTAAGTGGAAGGAAAATTATAAAGGGTTTTCCAATTTTTTTTGCAAATAAATATCTGAAAAGTATGGTGTGCATTTGTATTCAGCCCCCATTACTCTGATACACCTAACTAAAATCTAGTGGAATCAATTGCCTTCAGATATGTCACCTTGTTAGTAAATAGATTCCACCCATTTTGCAAAGAAGAATGGGCAAATGTAAATGCAGTGAAAGGTGGTTCTACAAAGTATTGACTCAGGGGGGTTGAATACAAATGCAAGCCACACTTTTCAGATACCGTATTTATTTGTAAAAAATGTTATTTTATCATTTTCCTTCCACTTCACAATTATGTGCCACTTTGAAAAATACATTTCTGTTTTAGGTTGTAACGTGGCAAAATGTGGAAAATTTCAAGGGATATGAATACTTTTTCATGGCATTGTATGTATATCTTAACTGAAACTGTGCTTTAACAGTTGTGGGACATCATTAAAATATATTTACACCTTGAATAAAACTGCCCAATTTTAAAACATAGATTGCAGATGAGCATATTGGTAATACAGACATTTCTGGTTATACCTTTACAGTATATTTAGCAAAACAAAGCAAGTCAATGCCAACAGGGCTCACAGGCATCCAGGACATTTGGAAGAAAATGGCTTAAAGTGGTTGTTAACCCACTTCTTTCAAATCCTCCCATCTCCTCTGTACCATAAAAATAAGTGTCCCGGTGCCTGTGTATTGTAAAAAATATGCTGGATTGTACCTATATAAGCTCAACTCCCGGCGCTCAGTAGAGAGAAAGCCGTCAGCTGAGCGCCGGGAGGTACAGATGGGCAGATTTTTTACATTACACAGGCACAGGGACACTTTTATTAATATAGTACAGAGAGGATGGGAGGATTTAGCTGCAGATGTGAGAGCAACAGGAGCCGGGGGGGGGTGGGGGGGTGGTCGGTCACTGGTACGGGCAGACTCAGACTCGGGAGAGCAGGGCAACGTATGATGAAGGCACATACGCTGACAGCGGTGTCATGGCTCAGCAGCCCTGATATATCGGAATCAGCTTACAGGGGGAAGGGTATAGCCAGGCAGGATCAGCTAGGTATTTCAGGTGTTACAGGGGGCCAAATTACACAGGACAAGCACTGTGCTGTATAGCATGCTTTAAAGGAACAGGATCAGTTTTTTTTTGGTTAACAAACGCTTTAAGATGACATCTGGATCTATGAGACTCACGCAATACAGATTTCACAATAGTGAGTATTCCAGCAAGTAAAACCACAAAGAACAGTGATGACTCCAACAAAGCATTATTCTGTCTTTTGTAAACATCCTGTGCATATCTGACCTACTTTTTATATTGCGTGCGTGTGACTGTACTAGTGTATCTTCCACCTGGTTCTAATACTAAATTCCCTGCATGCGAACCCAGAACCCAAAGGTTAAACTCAACAATCAGATTTTAATCAGAAATGTCAAATGATAATTATCACATAGGGAGGAGCAATGGAAAGGTCCCTCCATGTTGTCTACACTGAAGTTATTAATGTAGGTGTTTTTTCTCTCAACTTGGGGTCTAGGGAGGTCTGGTATAAATTACTCTCTTCACTTTTGAATTTTAGGAACCCCTGTTTGTTGTTTATAGGGACTCTTAGTTTGGATGCTTCCATTTGAAGGGCATATGGTATATTTTGCAAAGCTAAGGAAATCAACTAATGTGGGTAATGCCACTGAGCCTAGGTCTCAAACAGATTGGCTACCTTTAAACACAAGAAAGTGTGCACCAAACTTGAGAACAATCATTTTATTGCTCCATAATCAGTACTGGTCTTCTCTGCTAAGATGACCATTCTCTCTAAAAATACATAGACATTCTGATATCAAAAGGATGCTTCCAAGTAGAGAAATGACACATACAAAACAGCCTTTATGTAGAAATTGATAAAGTGAAGTTCTCAACTGGGTTGAGCTCATACCTTTCTTCCAGCTGAACCTGGTGTTCCCCACAATCCAGTATTCGCTATCATCAAAGTGAATTTCTCCAGTCTTTGGAAAGTAGGCATGTGCCAACTCCCCAGTTGTTCCATCAAAGCAGTAGTGGATGGTTGACTCCAGGCAGTCTGTGTGATTTATACCATAGAAACCTGGTACAAGGAAAGCAATTAGGTCTTATCAATGTCCTACTCAAGAATTGTCTGTGCTGCTCAATCAGATCTACCCTTCCCTTGTATAGTGCAGTCGGGGCTTTTATAACTTCCCAGAAAAATGTCAAAGCGTTATGCTGTGGCAGTTTTTTCCTAAGTAAAAGGCTAATAATTTTAATGTTTTAAACAGAACTTGCCACAAGCCAAGGTAATTTAAATCAAGATAATTAAAGTATATGGAGAAAACTTGAATGGCAGAAATTAACTTCAGTGAAAGCAATCAACAGATTCAGAAATATTGTAGAAGCTTCATGAAAATCTTGACTTTTCATGTAAAAGTCAAGCGTGTCCCCACGCCTTCTCAGCTCCCAAGACTCTGTTAGTCACCTTAGTGACTTAGTGATAAGTGGCTAAATTGACCAAAAGGAAAGCTTGAGTGTTAGAAAAGATAGGACCAAGCTCAAATTTTTTTACAGGAAATATGTATATAACTTCAGATGCCTCTCTGAATCCATTGATCATTCTGACATGCAGTTTTACTTAGTTGGAATTGTTCATCTTTTGGGCAGATCATTTAGGAGCACAGGTGAACTTGTTTGTAAAATTTCCAAAGGCAAGCCATTAACTATTTTACCTTTTGTCAGGTTTTTAATGTTGTCTGTGGCCACAAATGTTCCTCCCCTACACTCCCTGTCCTTGTGACTTCTGTACAAAAATAGGAGGGCTGCGGTTGTCATCTGAGCAGGAAGGCAAGGAAAACAATAAAAGGTTGTCAAAAAAACGTAGTCTGGATGCTGAAAAGGCCTTTCCTGTTTGCTACATTACATCATATGGGCTTTTTTTTTTTTTACGAGCACTTCAACACCTATATCTCAGTCCAACGTCTCACAGGAAAACTCCTTATGCCCTCTCCTCCTCTTTCCGAGTGACTAATGGTAGCCGTCAGGGCTGTCTGCTCTTGCCTTTATTATTTGCACTATGTGTTGAGCCTCTAGCTGCATCTATCCGTAGAAGCTCGGACATTCAGGGCATTTCGGTTAGAGGGAGGGAATTCAAAATCACACTGTTCGTGGACGATATTATTTTTACCCTGACTCATCCTAGGGTTTCCTTACCAAACCTGCATTCTGAACTTGACCATTACGGTGCCTTTTCAGAATATAAAATTAAAGCGTCTAAGTCAGAGCCCTCCCCATTAACATAACCTTTGGATGAAGTCAGACATTTACCTACTTGTTTCCCTTACTCATGGAAATCCACTGCTGTAAAATATTTGGGGGTTCATATTACTCAGATTTTCACCACAAAGAAAATTTCCCCCTCTCTATCAGCAGATTAGATCAACCATACAACAATAGAAGCATCATATTTCCCTACTGGGGCGTATTGCTTCTGTTAAGATGTCCCTCCTTCCGAAGCTCCTGTACCTGATCCAAATGATACCAATTCCTGTCTCCCTAGCACACATTAAAAAACTGCAAGCAGATCTCCTGCAATTTGTTTGGAACTACAAGGGGCACAGAATACCCGTTCGGTACTTCTGGCCTCGTGAACTGATGGTAGCCTATCATTAGGAAGATCTGGCGCGTATTATCCCGCCAATATGTTCTTGCTTTTGAAGCATCACTGCTGACCTCCTTTCTCTATAATCGCGTTTCTGAGGGTGTCAAGGAACTAATTCAATTTTGGTCATTTGGTGGATCCTAGGTCTCGTAAACTATTGCCATTTACTGAACTTCAGGATAAATTTGATTTGCCTCACCGGGTGTTTTATGGATACCTACAGATTCGCCATTATGCCCAAACCATAACTCCAACTTTGCTATTCTCCTCTCTGTTGGCCTTTGAATGTCTAAACTTAGAAGGCACCGCACGGAAGGGTCTGATTTCTACTCCATTCAAGATCAAGGTAAACACACCTACATGCTCTGATGGGAGAGGGTACTGGATGAGAAAATCCCTCTGGAGGCATGGCAGGTGATCTGGTCTCAGGCTGGTAGAGAATCTCTCTATAAGGAAAACGCATATAAAATTCTCTACTTTTGGTACCTGAACCCAGATGTACTCCACGCCATCTATCCTACTAGTTTTGACCGTTGGTGGCGTTGCCACAGAGATAGGGGTACTCTCTTCCATATCCATATCTATTGTGGCTGTCCGCTGATTACTCCTTTTTGGCACCCAGTACAACAACTACTGGGTTGCCTCTTTGAGGTATCTATCCCGATGACACCTACATTTTTCCTGTTGGGCCTATCCCCTCTGAAAATTTCTAAACCCTACAAGAAGTTGCTGCGCCATATCCTTACGGCTGCGTGCTGTCTTATAGCTCTTAATTGGAAAGAACGCTCCCCTCCTTCCTTAGATGCCTTGTATGCTAGGACAAAAGATGTGGAGTTGATGGAGAAACTGATAGAATATAGGACAGACTGGAGGGTCACAATCGTGTTTAGGAATTATGGTTTACCTAGAATGGTTTACCCCCCTTTTTTTTCCCCTCCCTTTCTTTGATACTTCTTTGTGTTTCTCTCTTTTCCTCTTACCTTTTCTTTTTATGCTTTTTCCTGAATATTATCATTTCTTCTTTCAATGAAGATATCCTTCACTATAATGTTCTAGCAGTTTTATAGCTTTAACTAAGAACCTGCTACTTAAGTTGTTTTTGATAATTTTTCAGCTTGGGTATTGCAGCTGCCACTCCTGTGGCTCTTTCAAAATGTCTTTCCTGCATTATGAGTGCTCTTTACTTTTTATGAACATAGTGCTCATATTCTTGAATGTTCTTTGTCTTTGTTTTTGGAAAAAATTATTAATAAAAATTGTTATTTGAAAATAAATAAATTGAAAACTAAATTTTGTACAAAAAAAAAAAGTTGTCATTAAAAACTGTTCTTCTATTGTTATATTCAATAAAGAAATATTAAAATAAAAATAAATCCGCACTTTTGATTGTATACTACTATAGGGCATTTATTATTTAATATGCTTTACTATATCAAAATGGTTTATATCTTTACCTGACCTGGACATGTTGAAAACCTGTTCTTCTCATGTTATATTCAATAAAGAAATATTGAAATTAAAAAATGTCAGAAGTTCTAACCCTTTGCCATTGTACTAGAAATGTATACTTCTTTATCGTACATCACAGGACACAGAGCAGCTATAATAACTAACTGGGTTATATGCCACCTACTGGATGAACGGACACTGATAAATCAATCAAACAAGAAGTCCTCCCCTATATAACCCCTCCTACACAGGAAGTACCTCAGTTTTTTTCACTAGTGTCTGTTAGGTGGATGGTCACTGATGTGATATGTGCTCTTAGAGCATACTTGGAGGTCTGGACGGTTCTATTAAGAATCGTGGACTTCTTTTGGATCCATTTAAAAAAAAGCTATCAGCCATAATGGATGGTACCCAAGCCTTATTGAAAGGAGAGAACATTCCTCTAGGTTTTGCCTGTAATGCAGCCTTATGGCGCTGGACCCTGTGTAATGGAACCCTGTGCAGTGTTCTGACCAATGTGCTTTCCTGCAGGGTGCTATACAGGTCCAGGGGAGTGGACCCCAGATTAAGGGGGACCCAGTCTCTGAAGGTCTTTTATGACAAAGCTTGCTTTGAGGCGTGAAGATTGGACTCCTGTTATGTTCAGAGTCCTGCAGCAGCAGGAATGGTAAGTTTGCATTTTTGCAGTTTCTCTTTTTTTAAAGAAAAGAAAAAGAGAGATTTAACTGTCTCCCGTGGCCACTGGGGGCAGTGTGCTTTTTAATCATGCTGTGTACTTTTTAGTCGTGTGGGCTGCTGTTTCTCCTCCCGCCACTAGAGGGCAAAGGCTTGCTCAGTATGGCCTATTTTCATATAGGCAGGAAGTGGAAGGGCGGCCATGTTGCCATGTGGTCAGCAGGGACTCTGACGATATATCAGCAGCCCACAGCTAACAAAATGTGAGTACTTACAATGGAAGAACTGTGTGGCAGACAAGTCATGATTATATGCTGCATATTTACTGCTTATCTGGGGAAACTGTACAACTGTAAGTCAATAGACCCCTGGATGGATAACAGTTCACTTTAAAGTACTGTTGACTGATCGGAAGGCAGGTGCAGCGTAGTATACATGCTTGCAAACTTGTTTCTTAAATGCATGTTTAAATATACATACGTTTGGAAAAACATGAGCCTGGCTCCAGTAAAATGGGCATATGGTCTTCAGAAGCTTGTTTTTCCTTTTTTCGCTGCTCTGGAACAGCATAGAGGCTGCATTGGATGCATATGTGCTTGGTTAATCCTGTAGGACTAGTATGGAGCCAAGTGCAGTTAAGCAGGGCATGCTTGCAAACTAGCTAAAACGCACAGTGGCAGAAAGGCAAGGTTGATAAAACACCCTTGCATATAAATACATGTTTTTGCATAAAGATAATGTTTGTATAAAGATACATGGTTGCATAAAGATAAAGGTAGCATAAAGATGCATGTTTATATATATTTGCATAGATACATGTTGCGTAATATATGTTGCATAAACGCAGGCCTGCTTATTGCTTTAATGCATGTTTCCATGGGCAGGTATTGCATAAGTGCGTGTTTTGCCTAATCGCATAGTTGCATAAGCACATGCTTACATGCTTCCATAAACGCATGATTCCATAAATGCATATTGCTTAAATGCATACTGGCATGTTTTAATGCTTATTTCCACGAAACTGCATACATATCTGCTTATTTACATTAAGCTGTATACATGTGTGCCTATTTGCATAGGATTACATGCATATGTGCTTATTTGCCTGGGACTACATGCATATGTGCTTATTTGCCTGGGTTTGCATGCATATGTGCTTGTTTGCCTGGGACTACATGCATAACATACAGAGCTGCATACATAAATGCATGAATGGCAAGAATACTTGTATGCCTGCTAGGGTGCCCACGTGTCCCGGATTTAGGATTTATGTCCCGTGTCCCGGGGAGCTTCATTCCGGGACAATACAGTGTCCCGGAATGAAAAAAAAAACAGTGACTGACCACCAGACTTAATCTGCCCGTCCGCCGCCGCCACCGTTACTTTACATTACATTCTCAGTCTGACTCTGACACAGTCCGGTTGCTAGGCTAGCGGCCGCCTAGCGTCTAGTAACCAGTGACGTCAGCTCAGCTGAGGCCTCAGGGGCTGGCTGACAGTCACATGGGCAGTTTCCCAAGTCAGTGTGGGCAGTGTACCCGCCCGCAGCGCGCAGCCCCGCACCCTACGGGCGGCAGGAGAGACCAGCGTGCGCGCCCCCAGGGAGATCAGCCGCCGCCGCACGCCACCGCCAGCCAGCACAGACTGAGTGACGCCAGTCAGCAGAGGCAGAGAGAGACACGAGCTGAGCAGCCAGCCAGGCTAGCCTGAGCCTCGTCCAAGCCCTCCTCCAGGCTCCTCCCGCCCACGAGATCCGCACATTTGCACCTGCAGTCAATTTCAGACATTGACCAACTTCCAGGACAGGTAGGTTGGTGTACTGTCCCCCCTCCATTCTGCTGCTGTCCTGTCCCCCTCTGTTCTGCTGTCCCCCTCCGTTCTTCCTCTGTGTCCCCCCCCTCCGTTCTGCTGTCCCCCCCTCCGTTCTGCTGTCCCCCCCTCCGTTCTTCCGCCGTGTCCCCCTCCGTTCTTCCGCCGTGTCCCCCTCCGTTCTTCCGCCGTGTCCCCCTCCGTTATTCTGCCGTGTCCCCCTCCGTTCTTCCGCCGCGTCCCTCTCCGTTCTTCCGCCGCGTCTCTCCCGCCGTGTCCCTCTCCGTTCTTCCGCCGTGTCCCCCTCTGTTCTTCCGCCGTGCCCCCCTCTGTTCTTCCGCCGTGTCCCCCTCTGTTCTTCCGCCGTGTCCCCCTCTGTTCTTCCGCCGTGTCCCCCTCTGTTCTTCCGCCGTGTCCCCCTCTGTTCTTCCGTGTCCCCCTCTGTTCTTCCGCCGTGTCCCCCTCTGTTCTGCTGCTGTCCCCCTCCGTTCTTCTTCTGTGTCCCCCCCTTCGTTCTGCTCTCCCCCTCCCTTCTTCCGGCGTGTCCCCCTCCGTTCTTCCGCCGTGTCTCCCTCTGTTTTTCCGCCATGTCCCCCTCTGTTTTTCCTCCGTGTCCCCCTCTGTTCTGCTGTCCCCCTCTGTTCTGCTGCCACCCTCAGTTCTTCCTCCGTGTCCCCCTCTGTTCTGCTGCTGTCCCCCTCCGTTCTTCCTCCGTGTCCCCCTCCGTTCTGCTGCCCCCTCTGTTCTTCCTCCGTGTCCCCCTCCGTTCTGCTGCCCCCTCTGTTCTTCCTCCGTGTCCCCCCCTCTGTTCTGCTGTCCCCCTCCGTTTGGGCGGGTGCGGGGGGGGGGTGTTGTCCCTGAATGGCAGTTTGGAAATGTGGTCACCCTAATGCCTGCATGTTTGTATACTTGGGTACCTACATAATGGCATGCCTTGGTACCTGCATACTTACATATGTAAGGGGTTGCATAGCGGTAAACCAACTTTTTTTTTTATGCCTGCATCCCTGGAGGACTGTGTATTAGGTTGGCTAATATAGTTGCTACGTTATTTACTTGTTATACCAGTTTAATGGTTCCAGAAAGGGGAGGCAGGTGCACTGCTCTCAGGTTCAGGGATCTGGTGGTGTCCACGTCCCCCGATGGATAGTGATGTCAGATGCATCTGAGCCACTATGGTGTTTGGAATTGCAGTATTTTCCTGACACATTCATTTTTCATCAGATGGACTGTGACCGCATTACCCTGATCATGCCTGATCTCTGTTGATTGAAGCCTAGGCAGGATCAAGCCTGGTTAGTATATGCATGTGAGACTGCCTGGGAATACCAGATGCTGTAAGCTTTTCCCCACCTGTGTGAGGGAGGCATCTGAGGCTGTTGTGTTTTGAGAGTATCTTAGGCCAGAAGATCTTAGGGCAGTCTCTGAGGTGGTTTTGCTCCATCTTTAGCCAGCAAAAGCTTGGTAGGTTAGGTACGCCTTTTTTGGCCTTCAGGGTCTGCCACAGAGACATCAGTCTTTTGCCTTGCATTTGACTCTTAGAGCAGAAGGTATTGGCTCATTATTAAAGCAAAGAAAAAACCCTCAACCAGTAGCAGTCCCAAAACCAAATGGGGACGTAAAGTCTAGCTTATAGTTTAAAGGGGTTGTAAACCCTCATGTTTTTTCACCTTATTGCATCCTATGCATTAAGGTGCAAAAACTTCTGTCACTGACCGGCCCCCCAGCCCCCTGTTTTACTCACCTGATCCCCGTATTTCCCATGCTGGAGACGCGCTCTTCCCCTCTTCCCGTTGTCTCAGCTCTTGATTGGATAGATTGATAGCAGCGCAGCCATTGGCTCCTGCTGCTGTCAATCAAATCCACTGACGTGGGCGCCGGGGGGCGGTGCTGAGTCCAGCATTCTGCTTCTATGGACGCAAATGCTAGACTCGGGAGTGCGCCGGCAAGGTAAGAGTGCGCCGGCAAGGTAACCACTTGGTAATGCACTTCTCCTAGGGGGTTATACGATGCAGGGAGGAGCTACCAGCGCCGCCGTGCGACCCCAGAAGTCGAGGATTGGGGCCACTCGGTGCAAAACGAACTGCACAGTGGAGGTAAGTACGACATGTTTGTTGTTTAAAAAAAAAAACAATTAAGCCTTACAATCACTTTAAGCTGCTGGACATCCTTCTGTTTCAGATAGGCTCTTTCCATTTAGTGTTGACCTCTGCGAAAGGTAGATTTCGGGGTCCATAGTCATCAATGACGCCTATCTTCATGTGCCGTTTTTTTCAGGCTCATCAAGGGATTTTGCAAATTGCAGTGCAAAGTCATCTTTTTTATTTTTGTGACTCTGCTCTTTGGGCTGGCCACAGCTCAGAGGGTTTACAAAGCTTGTAGCCTAGTGCTGGACTTGCTGAAACCGCAAATAGGAGCCCGAGCAGAGCTGGTAAGTAAGGCTGCAAAATAGGTGAACTGTTTTCCACTCAATTCACTCAGTGGTATTAGGAAAGCGAATGACTATTCGCTTTCCTAACACTGAACCGCTTCTCTGCCAATCAGGTGCTTGGGTCTGTTACTTGTCACCTGATTGACTGAAACCTCAGGCGCCACTATCAGGAGGCAGGAGACACATGAAGGACCCCACTCGTCGCCATCACCCGCTGCCCCACAGACACAGGGTAAGTGCCTGGCAGACGCCGAGCGGGCGGGGGCACACAGGCAGCATTTAATGGGCATACTGGCAGCATTTGATGGGCACACTGGCAGCATTTGATGGGCAGTTGGGCACACTGGCAGCACATGATGGGCACACTGGCAGCACATGATGGGCAGTTGGACACACTGGCAGCATTCGATGGGCACAGTGGCAGCATTTGATGGGCAGAGTGCCTGGGTTTGAGCACAGTGGCTGGGTTTGAGCACAGTGGCTGTAATTGATGTTTCTTTTTTCAGTTTGTTTGCGCCCCCCAAAAATTTTGACCACCAGCCGTCACTGCATTTGGACACAGTGTGCTGCAGGCTGCAATATAGATCCTGTTGTTCTGATGGTGTTTTTTTGGTCATAATGGGTTCCCTCCCCTCAAAAGCATTGTTTTTGGGGACATCCCAGTTAGTTATTATGGCTGCTCTGTGTCCCGTGATGTATGATAAAGAAAATAGAATTTTTTTCTACAGTTTACCTGTAAAATCCTTTTCTTGGTGTACTTCTTCAGGACTTCTTGTTTGATTTACCAGCGTCCATTCCCCAGTAGGTGGCGTATAACCCAGTTAGTTATTATGGCTGCTTTGTGTCCCGTGATGTACTCCAAGAAAAGGATTTTACAGGTAAGCTGTAGAAAAAATCCTATTTTTTCTGTGTCCCTATTATAGAGATTTCCCATCACTTCCTGTCTCTTTCCTGTCACACAGGTGACAATAATAAGTCTCTAATCCTTCATTGTTCAACTTTAAGTTAAATAAATGTTTGGATGGCATATACAATGCCGATGTAACTGAGATAAAGTTTGAGTCTACTCAGTTTGTTTTATATAACACTTCACATAAATTCAGCATAATTTTACAGTGTTGCTGGATAGAATGACAGCCTATTGTCACGTTTCTTTCCTGTGAGCCTTGAATTTAGCAGGTACAGAGAGCAGTTCTCTGTTTAAACTCATTCAGTGGCACAGACTGAGTGTCTCTAGTTCATTCTCAATATTGTTCTTCTGCAATAGGCTGCCCTGCTAGCTAAGCCACTATAGTCACCAGCATTTTAATGTTCTCAAGCACTGTAAAAAGGGGCTCGGTGCTCCCTGGTTCCTGGCACCAACCTCATTGTGAGCTCTCTTCATCGGTAACTCACCAATCTTCAGATCGCTTTCTTGGTCTGCAGGGACTTCTTTGAAGTGGAAGGGAGTCACATCACTCCACATACGGAAGGCAGATGCTATGCCCCTTCTTGTTTCACTCTCATTAATTAGATTTCTTGGAAATGAGACAATTCTGTCAGGAACAAAAACTATGTTAAGGACAATCTGAACCAATGCTGTGCAACCAAGGACCAATTGCCATGCCCATATTGGGAGGGTAGCAGCTACAATACCTAACGCCACTGTAATCCCTAACTCTGAGTATTTTACAAGAATAGTGTTGTTAGGTCCTGGCTTATGAAGTGTGGCAGGAGTGTACATTGAAAATCAGGCTTATTTTACTGGGCAGCATTGGAAATACTTCATTTAGGAACTGTAATGAACATTTAATGCCATGCAGGCAAAAGATTACACATTATCTTAAGCGGAATTTCCACTGTGGGATATTTACATTAGATGTTATCATCATCCTGCTGCATCTGTTGTGAATCACTGCAGCTGTTATCACTCCCCAGATATACAGCACACGCCAAATACTTCCAACAGGGAGGATATTTTACACAGTGCTTTATGTCAGGCATGGCAACATTATCTGCCACTATACAATTATATTCTGGCATGTTCAATAAAACAAGGTCAGGTTTTAGGCTCGGTTCACATTGGTGCGATGCGAGATCCCTGTGAATCCCGCATCGCACGGGACTCGCAGGCAGTTCACACTGCCATATGCGAACTGCTGGGAGTGTCAATAGAAAGTTAATGACACCCCCAAATCAGTTTGCATATCGCAGTGTGAACTGTCAATTTGGCCAGGAATTGGATCACATGGGTGTGCACACCCATGTGATCCGATTCTGGTGCGGACCAAAAAAAGGGTCCTGTGCGAGTTCGGTCTGAATGCGATGAGAATGCGTATGGCTGAAATCGCATCGCATGTGATTTGCACTGCAGTGTGGTGCAATCTCACACAACCAAGCCTTATGCCGCATACACACGGTCGGAATTTCCGATGGAAACAGTCCAATGGGAGCTTTTCATCGGATTTTCCGACCGTGTGTATGCCCATCGGTCTTTTTCTGTCGGAATTTCCGACGGTCTTTGGATTGAGAACCTGTTCTCAATTTTTCCGACGGAAAATCTTTCTATCGGATTTTCCGATCGTGTGTATGCAATTCTGACACGCAAAATTCCGACGCATGCTCGGAAACAATTTGACGCATGCTCAGAAGCATTAAACTTCCCTTTTATAGTGCAGTCGAACGTGTTGTATGCAGTGGTGTTATTGACGGAATTTGGTGTGACCGTGTGTAGGCAAGACAGTTTGAGCGAAACTCCGACGGGAAAACCATGAGAGCATTTACTGACGAGAATTACGACCGTGTGTACGCGGCATTAGAGTAATTTAATTTTATGACATCAACATTGATTTCTGATTGGTTTGTTATAATTGCACTTTACATTCACTGGCCTACTGAACACTGGTGAGTGTTAAATGTGAGTTGTTTATTGGGATTGCTCACTGCAATAGCCTATCATGGTGAACCACATGCATTTATTCATATCAGAAAGCATAGCAATTATTTGACAGCAGTAAACTAAAATATGTCTGACTGTCCTGAACTACTGCCCTCTTCACATTCCTCATAATATACTTTATTTGAAAGCGTAACTCCACTTTTGTTAAGAAAAAAAACACCCTCTGGGTGATCTATGTACATTGTAAGGATTTTAACAAATTTTGTTGCAGATTCCTGTCTTTTGTTATTCTGAAGAAATCACTGTTTGTTCCTCTGTGCCCCTATACTGAGTGAGTCTAATGGGAGTGGTTTCACAATTATCAAACAGCTGCTGCATAATCAGGGCTCTAATGAGGAAAATTGCAGGGCCTGCAACCCTTTAGACATTATTTCCTATTTGGGAGTATCTTACCAAAAATGAAATTTTTGTTGCAGGGAATGCCAAAAATCTGACTTGTATCTTAGACAGACTTCTGGGAAAATCAGTGAGCCAATCACACAAGCAGGAAATTATGTTTCTGGGGGGTGGTCACTACACATTCTGTGTACAGAACACCTCCAGGTAGCCATATTGCATTACACTTTACCGAAAATGACAGTGGCTGCAGATTGAAAAGGAAAGATAACTTTTAATAACATTAGATTACAATATGACTTGTGTCGCAATTATATATTCTATATTATTTTTTTCTTTATTTGCTATTTATTTTCCCCACGAAAGTGGAGTTACAATGAGGGGAAAAAAGTATTTGATCCCCTGTTGATTTTGTACGTTTTCCCACTGACAAAGAAATGATCAGTCTATAATTTTAATGGTAGTTTTTTTTTTTTTAATGAGTGAAATAAGTATTTGATCCCCTATCAATCAGCAAGATTTCTGGCTCCCAGGTGTCGTCTATACAGGTAACGGGCTGAGGTTAGGAACACTCTCTTAAAGGTAGTGCTCCTAATCTCAGCTTGTTACCTGTATAAAAGACACTAGAAGCAATCAATCAGATTCCAATCTCTCCACCATGGTCAAGACCAAAGAGCTGTCCAAGGATGTCAGGAGCAAGATTGTAGACCTACACAAGGCTGGAATGGGCCACAAGACCATCGCCAAGCAGCTTGGTGAGAGGGTGACAACAGTTGGTGCGATTATTCGCAAATGAAAGAAACACGAAATAACTGTCAATCTCCCTCGTTATGGGGCTCCATGCAAGATCTCACCTCATGGAATTTCAATGATCATGAGAAGGGTGAGGAATCAGCCCAGAACTACATGGGAGTATCTTGTCAATGATCTCAAGGCAGCTGGGACCATAGTCACCAAGAAAACAATTGGTAACACACTATGCCATGAAAGACTGAAAGCCTGCTGCGCCCGCAAAGGTCTCCCTGCTCAAGAAAGCATATGTACAGGCCTACAACTATAGTCTGGCGGTGCTTTAATTAACTTTTGCCCGCTTTTGTAATTTATATACACAGTAATTGTGTTTATGGTCTCACTAGGTACTTCCTGTGTCGCTTGTGATTGGACCCCAGTGGTTTCCTGTCAATTCTGACTGACTGCCTGTCCGACCTATAGCGCCGCTGTACTTAGCCTCAGACCACTATTGGACGCTTAGTGGTTTCCTGTCAATTCTGAGTGATTGCCTGTCCGACCTATAGCGCCGCTGTACTTAGCCTCAGACTACTATTTAAATGAATAGCGCGGAGGTGTGGGCGTACCCCTGATGATGTCACGCTGTGACGAAACGATCGTCGGGTAGTCACGCCCACACGCTCTGCGCATATGCGATCGCTTCTACACTCCCAGGCCAGGAGTTTTTATCTTTCTTAGCTACAAGGTAGCGAAACTGTTTTTATTTTGTATTGCTACTTATCTGTGCTGTACATTGGACCCATTGAGCCAGAATAAAGGCATCCCTTGTTTTAACATACTACACGATCCGGACCTTTTTTGTTTTATTTTTGGTATCCCTGCGGGACTCTGATCGGACCCCCCAGAGGGGGTATATAGGCACTTGGTGGAGCCTGATGCACGCTCTGATGAGCGAGGAATAGCCCAGCTGATTCGCTGTACCTGGAACCTCGTTTGATGGGATATATGCGGTAAAGACCAGACATCTGGTAAGCCTCCTTTTCTTACTTTATATCTCTTGAAGGGAACTGCGAGGTCAATTTTAAGAAAATCTTATTACACTCAGAAGCGCTCTGTGTAGGAGACTGTCAAAGGCTACTGAACACTGAGGACTCTGTTTGATTGTTTTTTTTGCGTTTTTTTTTTTAAACTCTTTATTTTAAAAATTTTAAACAATACATTACATCTTTTACATTTAGCTCATTTTATAACATCACAACTATCAAGGGCATATCTCTGACTTATGATTAACATCCACTGTTCTTTTGGGATTCCCTCTAATCCCCCTATTACCCTTTTAAGACAAAAAAAAAAAAAAAAATAAAACAACCAAAACATCAACCAAAAAAAAAAAAAAAAAAAAAAAAAAAAAAAAAAGAAAAAAGGAAGTAAAGGGTCTTCCCTTCATATCAAAGCAAAAAAAAAAAATAAAAAAAAAAAAAAAAAAAAAAAGAAGCTCCCACTCTCGTCTCTCCCCCCCCAGGCGTCACCCGACCCTGCCCCCACCCACCTCTCCCCTATATAAAAAATAGGGTGCCCATGTCGCCTCGTACTTCTCCTCCTGATCTCTTATAGTCATTGTCAAGTTTTCCATTTGTTGAATTTCTCCCACTTTAGCCCACCATTGTGCCCTCGTAGGAGGTACATCCTTTTTCCAGAGAGCGGGGATACAGGCTCTTGCCGCTGTGAGAAGATGTTTTAATAATGATTTTTTATATTTTTCTACCGACATTGGAACATCATTTAGTAAGAATGCAACCGGGTTATCTCCAAGAGACACCCCTGTAATTTGCTTTACTGTTTCCTCCACCATCTTCCAGTATTCTCTGATTCTGTCGCATTCCCAAAAAATGTGCAGCAATGTGCCCTCTGCTTCCCCGCATCGCCAACATGTACTCGGCGTCTGTGGGAATATGTCATGTAACATGCTTGGGGTCCTATACCACCGGGTGAGAATCTTATACCCCCCCTCCTGGAATCTGCTTGCTATTGATGTTTTGTGCACAGATCTCAATATTTTTTCTTTTTGTTTTTGAGAGAACGTAACCTTCAGCTCTTTTTCCCAGGCACATATATAGCTTAGCTTTTCGGGTGCTTCGTGTCTTGTAATCATTTCATAAAAATATGATAAGGGGTGCCTCAAGTTTTCGCCATCCAGACAAATCTGCTCGAACTCCGACAATCCTCGAATTTCGGGGTATTCTTTACTTTTTGAGAGAATATAAGCCCCCAGCTGCATTGCTCTAAAGTAGTCTAGTTCTGGGGTAAGTTGGTTTTCTATCTCCCTTCTTGTCAATATTTTTCCTTCTTTTGAGAAATGTATAATCCTATTTATCCCCCTATTTCTCAACTCAGAGAATTTTTGATCCGATAACCCTGGCTCGAAGTCATATGTACCTAATATGGGTAGCATAGGGCTTGGTTCACTTGAAATCTTATTTTTATTAAAAATCTTTTTACTTATATTTAGGGTTGCCCCAATCAGTGGGTGTTTCTTGACTGTCATTGGAATATCCTTTCCAGCCATCCATGCCAATCCCTCCAAGGGGGCTTTACTTAACGTTTGTTCCATATTTACCCATGGCTTCTTTTTTTTAGCACACCACTCCTTTATTCTAACTAAATGTGTGGCTTCCTGATACTTACATGGGTCTGGGAATCCAATGCCACCTTTCTCTTTGGGAAGGGCCAGAATAGATCTTCGTAGTCTTGCAGGCTTACCAGCCCATATAAAACTCAAGAATCCTGACCGCAGTTCTTTCATAAAGCTTTGGGGAATCTTTACTGGCATAGTTTGAAATAAGTATAGGAGCCTTGGCATTACATTCATTTTTATTATATTCGTCCTCCCAAACCACGTAAAGATTTCTTTATCCCACCTTTTCAAGTCTGACCTTATTTGTTTTAACATTGGGGCGTAGTTTAGTTCAAACACCCTGTTTAAGATTTTAGGTATCTTAGTCCCTAAGTAGTCGATATGTGAGTCTGTCCATCTAAATTTGAATTGAGAAGTTATCTGATGGGTTAGGGGCTCACTCATTTCTAGTCCCATGGCTTCTGATTTATTATAGTTTACTTTAAAATTTGCTATATCCCCAAATTTCCGTAGCTCCCCCAGGAGGGGAGGCAAGGATATGGCTGGAGAGGATATGAAGAAGATCAGGTCATCGGCAAAGGCAGCTAGTTTGTGTTCCTCAGTGTCTGTATTTATGCCTCTGATATCTCGATTTAAACGAATTTTCCTTAGAAATGGTTCCATTGTGAGGACAAAAATAAGGGGAGATAGTGGGCATCCCTGACGAGTTCCGTTTTGAATTCTAAAAGAGTCCGAAAGTCTGTCATTTACCTTTACTCTAGCAGTCGGTACCGAATACAAGTTCTCGAACCATCTCAGCATTCCCTCCCCTAGGCCAATATGTTGTAATGTAGCCCGCAAGTACAGCCAATCCACCCTATCAAAAGCTTTTTCTGCATCTGCTGAGATTATTGTTAAGGGTTTATGTTGACTTTGGGACCAATATATTGCATTTATTACTCTTTGTGTGTTCTCCCTTCCTTCCCTCCCTGGGGTAAACCCAACTTGGTCGGGATGGATAAGTACTGGGATATATTCAACCAGTCTGTTAGCTAATATTTTGGAGAAGATTTTTAGGTCCACATTTAGCAATGATATTGGCCGGTAGCTGGAACACTGAGATGGGTCCTTCCCCTCCTTCGGGATAACTGCAATATGGGCTAGTAGTATCTCCTCCGGTATTTTATATCCTTCCTGTAGTGAGTTAAATGCTGCTAAAAACCTTGTGACTAACTTCTCTTCAAACGCTTTGTAATATGACAGGGAATACCCATCAGGGCCTGGTGCTTTACCTAGGGGTAAGGAAGTCAGGACTTTCTTAAACTCCTCTGCCGTTATTGGCTTGTCAAGTTTCTTCAAAACTTCTTCTGTAAGTTTGGGCATTCCTGATGAATGGAGATATTCTCTAGCTGCCTCCTCCTTTTCTTTGCTTTTTCCTTCCTTTCCCGCTCCCTCCAACTGGTATAAACACTCATAGTAATTTTTAAAGGCCTGCGCTATTTTCACTGAGGAGTTCAGTATCTCGCCAGTTTGAGATTTGATACCCATTATTTGTCTCCTTACATTGGATTGTTTTAATGCTATCGCTAGCATTCTACTCGGCTTGTTCCCGTACTCATACATTGTTTGTCTGTTTCGCTTTATTTTGGCTTTAGCTTGCTCAATCAGCAGGGAATTTAAGTCACCCCTTAAAACATTTAATTTCTCCTCTATATTCTGTGCCTGGGATCTTTTATGAACCATTTCTGCTTCTCTAATGTCTTTAAGTAGGGTTTCTATTTGTTCGTTCAGCTTCTTTTTCCTGTGGGCTCCTAAGGAGATAAAAACTCCTCTCATAACACATTTATGCGTCTCCCATATGCCAAATGGCATTATTTCTTCCGATTCATTGGTTTGAAAAAAAAAGTCCAATTCGCACTCTAGTGTTTTTTTATATTCTTTATCCTTCAATAGTGATTCGTTCATCTTCCACTGCCATTCCCGGTACTCTACTTGCCCCAGGTCCATTTCGCAACTGGTCGGTGCATGGTCAGACAAAGAAAAAGAGCCTATGTCGGCCTTAATCAAAGACGTCAGTCCTGTCTGCGAGACAAAAACGTAGTCAATGCGAGTATATGTCTTATGCTTCGCAGAAAAAAACGTATAGTCTCTTTCTTGGGTGTTCAATATCCTCCATGCATCCACCAGTTGCATATCATCAAATAATAATTTTTTAATCTTTCTTATTTTTGTGTATGCCATGTGGGAAGCTCCTCTTGATGTGTCCATCAGGGGGTCTAATACCATGTTTAGGTCTCCACCCATAATTAGCAGGCCTTCCTTATGTCTATGTATTTCCTGAGTACTGATCTCTAGATAATTAGTCTGGTCGGTATTTGGGAGATACAAGTTCACCAGTGTGACCTTTTGTTGTCCTATTAGGCCTTTCACAATCAAAAGACGGCCCACCTCATCCTTTATTACTTTTAATTCCTTCCATGGAGTCTGCTTATGTATCAGAATGGCTACTCCATTTGATTTAGAGTTCTGGGATGTCCCATGGTATACACTGGTGAATCCGTGGTCTCCCAAGTTCGGTATTTTTTTCCCACTAAAGTGTGTTTCCTGTAAAAAAGCTACATGTGTTTTTAATCTTCTCAATTCGGCAAGTAGTCTGATCCGTTTTTCCGGGATATTTAGTCCCTTCACATTGTAAGAAGTAAACTTTATTTTAGACATTTTCTAGTAATTTTTGCTTTTTTCCTCCCTCTTTTCCTCCCCTTTTCTTTTTCCCCTCACTTTCTTTCCCTTTCCCCTTCCCGGGACTTGGAGGCGTGGTCCCACGGGAGGGGGGTGGGGGGGGAGGGAGGAGGCCAGTGAGGGGAGAGACAAGGGGAAAAAAAAAAAAAAAAAAAAAAAAAAAAAAAAAAAAAAAAAAAAAAAAAAAAAAAAAAAAAAAACCCCAGTATCCACTACTCTCGGGGGTGAAACAACCCTGATGCGGCCTTCCTATACCAGCGTGCACCCCTTCATAGAGGAGAAGAGAAAGAAAAAAAAAAAAAAAAAAAAAAAAAAAAAAAGAAACACACCAACAAAAAAAAAAAAAAAAAAAAAGAAACAGGATTCTCCTGTTTCTCGGTCGTCCCCGACTTATCCTCTACTCAGAGGAGGAACGATCAATATGGGGATATGTCCCCGGGCACGCCAGGAGCTCGCAGCAGGCCCCCAGCAGCTGCACATCTCTTAAGTTTGAGCACATTTATTTTTGTATCCCTCTGAATGATTACATTATTATTTTCACCGCTTAAACCAACCTCAAGTATCCAACATAAATAGGCCCCACATTTAATAGTCAGTCTAATATTGCTTATTCATATCATACATTTCCTATGTTCCTTGTTATTTTCCTTTTGGGCATTCTTAATCAAAACAACAAAAAAAAAAAAAGTTTGCATCCACCCCTCTCTTCCCCATCCTCGCTATCCTCTCCCATGTAGCCCCTATATTTCTCCCCCCCACCCACTCCGCCCCATACGGTCTAACATGTCTATCTTCCTCTCTTACCTTTAACTCCCTCTTCTTCATCAAAGTCCCTCCTCCCCTTCCTCCTCCCCCCTCTGTTGACCCTCCCTACCTGTGTAAGCATACCTTGTGTTCCTGTGTTGCGTGGCCTTAGTGCCTGTTTTAATTTTTCCCATCGGCCCCCCCAAAAAAAAAAAAAAAAAAAAAAAAAAAAACGTGTATTTAACTCTGTGTTGCATTCAAGGTGATATCAAGGTGATATGGCCTGTAGACTTTAAACTATATCAAGTGTGTACTATGTGTACTGTATATATCATATAAGTATGTGTCCCTATTATTTTAGGACCTTCCCTAAGTGCCCCTAAATCCCTCCTAATCCCCTCTTAATCCCATCTTTGGTCCCACTAATGGGGGGAAAAAAAAAAAAAAAAAAAAAAAAAAAAAAAAAAGGTTCAAAACACACAAAAAAATAAATAATAAAAACACAAGTAAAAATCCACTCCAAATTCACACTGGCCGTGTCCAGAGGGAAGGGGAGGGTTTGGGTCAGTTTTTCCACTTATTTCTCTACCCTCAGGGAGTCAATCAAAAATTCCCTTTCCCCGGGTAGTCAGGTATTTTTCTTCTTTGCCTTGTCCATCCTATAGAGTCGTTCTGCAGGTCTAACGGTAGCCGTTTGGGAGGGCAGCGTGGGGGGCCGGGGGAGAAAAAAAAAAAAAAAAAAAAAAAAAAAAAAAAAGGGGGGGGGGGGGAGAGCCAGTGGTGGTGGGGAATTCCGTTGCTGTAGTTGCCCTAACTAAGTGTAAGCCAAACTTAAGACACCATGTCGGTCTCTAGATTACTTAACCAGGTTGATTTTTCTTGGTCGTCGTTGTTTTATTCCCAAGATTAGCCCACCCCCCAGACTCCATAGGAACATTTAACCAGTCAGGAATTTCCACTTCTTCCGTGCCCAAAAATTCAAAGAGGTCTGGTAGTTGGTCCGGATTGCGTAGGGTAAAACCTCGTTCTCCTTTTTTAATGATCAAGGATAGTGGGTACCCCCACCTATATGTTGCTTCTGTAGCTCGCAGTAGGTCCAGCAGAGGTCTCAGTATCCGCCTCCTTCGCTTTGTCTGCCAGCATATATCCGGGAACACTTGTACTTCATAATCTATATGTGGCAGTGCCCCCTTTGCCCATGATGCCCTCATTATGTCTTCTTTTATTTTAAAAAAGTGAACACGGAAGAGCACGTCCCTGGGGCTTCCCCGCTCCATATTCTGTACTGTTGGGCTCCTATGGACTCGGTCCAGTTCTATGTATGACTCTGGGGGTTTTTCTAGGTATAGGTTGAGGATTGAGGTTACCACCTTCCTCAGGTCGGGTGTTTTAATCACCTCTGGGATCCCTTTGATACGTAAATTGTTTCTTCTATTTCTATTCTCAAAATCTTCGGCCTGCAATTGCAAATCTATCAACTTTTGATGCTGTATGAAAAGCTTAGTTTCAAGTGTGTCTAGACGCTTGTTGGCTGTGGCCTGTGTGGTCTCGCATCTGGAGAGTCTGCTGTCTACGGCTTCGAATTTGGCACATACCTCACTCAGTTCTTCTTTTACTGTGGCTTTTAAGTCGCCCATCCATGCTAGAATATCTTCTTTGGAGGGGAGTGCCTGTATAAGCTGCCTAATGTCAGGTTCCCTTTCATGCTCTTGTCCCCTCGTAGTTGGGAGACCCATCTCTCCTTCCAGTAGGATTGAGCTCTGGGGAGTAATTGGTAAACTTATATCCACCTCTTCCGTAAGCTCAGCCCGTATGCTCCCATCCAAGCTAGTGGCCATACTGCCAGCCGGTGCCTCCTCCACAGGTAGTTGTTTAAAGTTAGCTCGGGTGGGTCGCTGTGGGTATACTATAGCGCCGGCTTCTCCTGATACCCCGGCGTCTTTCCTCGTAAGGAATCTAGTAATATACGAGTGGGTCGGTGAACTATCCACTCTACCAGGTCCCCTTCTTCTCGGCATGGAGGCCACTCCCACCACCCTCAGCCTTAGCCCCTTAGCTCCTTATTTCACACTGAGACCGTTTCCTTATTTTACCACTTCTGGTTGCCAAATAATTAGATAGATGTCAGCTTAATGTTCAGAGACCGGCAATATTAGTTGTTCATGTGCCTCCGCTTCCTAGTCTTCCCGACAGGCTCCCCTCTATGGGGTAATCTATGGAGGCTATATAGAGGCTGTATAGTCCACCTGGATAAGTGTCTCTTTAGTAGCTCCGCTTGTAGTATTATAATACACAGCACAGTTTATGATGTAGTTTATAGAGTTCCCAAGCACTCATCTAATGCTATGGAGCTAGCGTAGAGCACACACCCAGCACATCCACTATAAAATAGTGTTTAGAGACCATACATTTTACCACTGTAGTCCCATTGATTCCCAGGGAGAGAAGTCATCAGTAGCAGCCCACAGTACGGAAGCACAACACAGATAGCCAGGGGTCCCCTCTCTCCCCTTTTTACTTCCCTCTCTCTCTTCTTCCTTCTCCCTCTCCCTTATTTTCTTCCAAGGGTGAGATTAACAAAAAGGCACGGCCAGAAGGTGTTTGGTGAGGGGTATGTAGTTTCTCTGAGGGGGGAGTTTTTCCTGATATGTACCACCATATATAGCCTCACATATGACATCCCCAGCATTCATATACAATTGTACAGCCCACCTCCATCGCCATATAGGGAAAAAAAAAAAAAAAAAAAAACTCCTTCAGCCACAATAATTTTTGAGGGCATCCACAAAAAAAAAAGAAAAAAGAAATTCGTTTGCATCAATTTTCTTAGCGACAGTTCCTAGCGGCAGCTACCTCCACAGCTACACAGCTACAGCTACCACAGCACACGCAGTCACACGCCTTCTGGCGTCTTACCCCCTTCCCGTGTGTGCCTCCGACCGTCCTCCACAACCGCCTCAGTACACCATAATGTGTAGGAGTATATAGAAATGTCACTCCTCCATCCTGTTCTGCCTGGTCTCCGTGGCTCTCCTTGTGGGGTAAGAGATGTGCCGGTTCTATCGCTGCGGCGCGGTGTTAGCGCTGACGTCACCGCAAGTATCAGTCAGTGATACGGAGCGACCGGCTTCCTCCCGGTCTCAGCACTCCTGGTTGCCGCTCTCCTAATCGCCGCTCTCCTCGGCAAGCCCCCGCCAACGAGCATCCAATCCTGCACTTCTACAGGCTGTGTCCTCCGAGCTCCTAATCGTGTGCAGCCGCTGCTTGCTCTCGCTCCTCACTCCCGCATACTCAGAGCACACATCCCCGGAAACGGAAGTCAAGAAGCCATCTTTTTTTTTTTGCGTTTTTCACTGTATGCGATTTGGATGCACTTATCTGTTTGAACCTATAGATTTGGGTATTCACATATATATTTTTTTTGCAAATGTTAGTTTATGTACTCAATATTCAGTACTGAGGACTCTGTTTGACTATTCTGATTGATCTTTTTGCGTTTTTCACTGCATGCGATTTGGATGCACTTATGTGTTTGAACTTATAGATTTGGGTATTCACATTTTTTTTGCAAATGTTAGTTTATGTATTTAACATATATCAACACATATTTGGTTTAGGTTTGCACTGTAATTAAGTTGTTTATAAGTTTATATGCACTCAAACTGTCGCAAGTACCAGTATCCATTCACATGGAATAGGACTTGATTCACTCACCTTTACCGTTATTGGTCAAGTTTTTTTATCTCATTTTTTATTTCATTTTTCTGAGCGCTGCACTTTTTCACATTTATATGTACAGGCCCGTCTGAAGTTTGCTAATGAACATCTAAATCATTCAGAGGAGAACTGGGTGAAAGTGTTGTGGTCAAATGAAACCAAAATCGAGCTGTTTGGCATCAATTCAACTCGCCCTGTTTAGAGGAGGAGGAATGCTGCCTATGACCCCAATAACACCATCCCCACCATCAAACATGGAGATAGAAACATTATTCTTTGGGGGTGTTTTTCTGCTAAGGGGACAGGACAACTTCACTGCATCAAAGGAACGATGGATGGGGCCATGTACCGTCAAATCTTGGGCGAGAACCTCCTTCCCTCAGCCAAAGCATTGAAAATGAGTCATAGATGGGTATTCCAGCATGACAATGACACAACAGACATGGCCAAGGCAACAAAGGAGTGGTTCAAAAAGAAGCACATTAAGGTCCTGGAGTGGCTTAGCCAGTCTCCAGACCTTAATCCCATAGAAAATTATGTGGCGGGAGCAGAGGGTTCGAGTTACCATACATAAGCCTCGAAACATTAATGACTTGGAGAGGATCTGCAAAGAGGAGTGGGACATCTACAAGAAATGTCTGACCTCTGTGATTGCCAACAAGGGTTTCGCGAAGGGGTCAAATACTTTTTTTTCCTCACTGTACCCTTGAGATAAAGATTTTATTAAAAAATAAAAAACTGTACTTCGGCCGCAACCTTTAGATCATCCCCCACAGCTATTACCTTTTGTACCACCTCCCTCTCTCTTTAGATTGTAAAAGCTCAATGAGCAGGTCCCTCCTATTCCTTCTGTGTTGAACTGTAATTGTACTGTCTCCCTTTATATTATAAAGCACTGCACAAACTGTTGGCACCCCCGAAAGAAGCTGATTGCCTACCATGCACAGCTGCGCCAGATTTTGCACTCCAGTTTTAGTAACTCCACCCCTAAGTGTGTTACTGTCAGGACTACCAGGTGAAAAAAGGTAAATTAAAAGCCCAAAGACCAGTCCATATCTTTAGAATGTTTTTTGGGCTTAGATACACTTTAACTGAATACAGATTGGTAGTATTCAACATTTTCTTTATGGGCCAATAACTGCTTCATACCTGTATGTCAAATTGAAATGGTCCCATTTGAGCAGGCCAGGAGTCAGGGTGTACCGTTTTGTCCTCAGATGATATGGAAGTCGAAGAGATGGTAATGGAGCAACCACAGAGTCTACCTTAGAGAGAGCAGAAAGTGTTACAGAAGCAACTACTTTTATTTGATCACTGAAATAACAGCAAGCACGGGTACAACCACCACAATGTGTGACTATTATTGTTAAAAGAAACTTGCACAATAAAGGCCATATTAGCACCACTCCGCTCCAAAAGAAAACTCTTCAAAGAAATATTGAGATGATATTAACTGCATAGAGCTGAATCTAGCCACTTTACAAACTAAGATATCAAATATTAATCACGTCAGCATCTACTATAAAAAATATCCAAATGAAATAAATAGCATTTAAAAGTCCAATCCATCTTATGTCCTTGCAGCGCTCATGTCAGTCCATCCAAATGTGACACGCATTTATATGGTTCCGCATATAAGAAAAATGGTGAAATTACTTCTTAAACAGGTGAAGCTCTCAATACGTTGATCCTAATCATTATCACTTGTGCACCACATACCAAGAATGCCACCACGTGAGTAACACTCCCCTTAGGGTATACACTCACCAGATGTTAGTATTTCATACGCCTTAAGATAATCCTTTTTTTGTCACTTTAAGGACAAGTCATCCACAAATTCTGTTAGGGTGAAGGTATGAATGGCTCCAATACCACAGGATCATATGGGAAAATAAAAATGCAACATAGCGTAATCCTGCTTTCAAATTTTATTGTAGCCAAATGCCCCCCATACAAAATATACGTACTAGCTTATAAAAACAATAGAGCAAATAGTATAATGTAGTGTAGCCACCAGTCCACAGTATAGGAAGTTGCCTGTGTAATTCAAACAACCGCTCTGTTTCTTCCTAATGATTCCCAGCTGACCGTGACACGCAAACGTCACTTCCGGTCGTTGTGGAGAGCACGCACCTGCCGCATTTCATCACTTCCGACTTCAACTTAGGGCGTGATCTCACGACACAACGACCCGGTCTAAAATAGGATCCATGACCCTATTTACCCTTTATGTGCCGATCGTTACACATCCTATACATGTAACGTGCTGTAGTTCAGCACAGCAGGTGAAAAGGTGAACAGCTGAGAGATGGAATACTATAAAATATTTTTTGTTAAAACAATATAAACGATAGCCATTCATGCTATAAAATAGCTACTTTCAGCAACCAATGAAAACATCATATATTGTTTAATAAATCTGCATAAAAAAAGTCATCATATATATGCATTGCTACATTATTAATGAGTACTTTCCAAATAATTGATAAATAACAAGTAAAAGAATTTAAAAATAAATTTAAAAATGAAACTTTTCAATATATGCACTAATAATAATTCCTGATCAAATCCATCAACAAAATCAATTTGTACCCTGAAAATATTATAAATATCCTAATATCAATTTACATCAGAATTTAAAAAAAAACGGATAAAGTGCTCTTTATAGGACTACTATACATATGTCATAAAGATATTTATAGCATGACCTCATACTTTATTAAGACTAATTTCAAAAGTCACTAATAAAGCAGTTGATATCCAATTCGATATTTAACCCTTTTGGTGAGAGTAATAAGTGGGCCCTAATAATATTGGAACCAGACTGGTTTTAGACACGCCACACCCCAGAATTTCAAGCCTGAAGGGTCTCGATTGTGTTTCAGTTTGAATCCTACTTTTATATTCTGAATATGTTCAGCTATTCTAATCTTTAGGGGTCTCTTTGTGCGTCCTATATACATAAGCCTACACGGGCATTCTAAGGTATATACCACATGCATGGTATTGCAGGTGATAAATTGTCCAATATCAAAATTCTTATTGTTGGATGCTGATACAACATTTTCCAGACCCCTTATAGTTCTGAATTTTTTAATTCATTTTAAATTCATTTTTAAATTCTTTTACTTGTTATTTATCAATTATTTGGAAAGTACTCAATAATGTAGCAATGCATATGTATGAGGTATACTTTTTTATGCAGATTTATTGAACAATATATGATGTTTTCATTGGTTGCTGAAGGTAGTTATTTTATAGCTTATTTTAGTATTCCGTCGCTCAGCTGTTGGGACCTTTTCCCATGCTGTGCCTAACTATAGCACCCTACATGTATAGGAGGTGTAACGATTGGCACATAAAGGGTATATAGGCTGAGTCATGGATCCTAGTTTAGACCGAGTCGTTGCGTCGTGAGATCACGCCCCCAGTTGAAGTTGGAAGTGATGAAACGCATCAGGTGCGTGATCTCCACGGCACCAGGAAGTGACGTTTGCGTGTCACGGCCAGCGGGATATCACTAGGAGGAAACAGCACGGTTGTTCGAATTACACAGGCGGCTTCCTATACAGTGGACTGGTGACTACGCTACTTTATATTATTTGCTCTATTGTTTTTACAAGCTAGTACGTATATTTTGTATGAGGGGCATTTGGCTACAATAAAAAAGCATGATCCTTTGGTATTGGAGCCATTTATACCTTCACCTCGACAGAATTTGTGGATGACTTGTCCTTAAAGTGACGAAAAAGGATTACCTTAAGGCGTATGAAATACTAAAATCTGGTGAGTGTATACGCTAAGGGGAGTGTTACTCACGTAGTGGGTTCTTAGTATGTGGTGCACAAATGATAACGATTAGGATCACCGTATTGAGAGCTTCACCTGTTTAAGAAGTAATTTCACAATTTTTCTTATATGCGGAACCATATAAATGCTTGTCACATTTGGATGGACTGACATGAGCACTGCAATGGCATTTTAAGGACATAAGATGGATTGGACTTTTAAATGCTATTTATTTCATGTGAAGCTCCCCTATGCAAACTAACGAAAGAGAAGGATAATGTTGCCAAACTTGTCTACCTGACCCTATTTTCCATAAAGCATAATAATTGGCCTAATCTTTTACTTTAACAGATCGTACACCTAGGCTCTTGGTCACATGAAAAGCACTGGAAGGAACGCAAACATTTTTCCCAGGAGAAGTAACTTGGTATGAGTGTTTTGCAAGACAAGCACAATTTTTAAATACATTTTGACTTGATAAACAAGCGATGTCTTGATATACAAGTAGCGTCACCTCACAACTGAGTATATAAGAGAATAGAGGTGTCTCTAAGTGTAGAAATATGGTTAGATTTAATGAAGGTACTACATTTAGCAACTCACATGGTTGATGATTAAAACTGGCACATCTAAGTATGCAGGCATCTGGGGTAAAGCTGTCCACATAGACCATCCTCTGCACCGTCATCCACGTCATCCCTTCCACACTGCACTTCATAAGCGCTTCAAGCCTCGCTTTCAGATTACTCTACTGCAGGGTAGTCTTCCCGGTCACAATTTCAGACTGATAGCTGTGAGAGAGGTGCGGAGGATGGTCTATGTGGACACCTTTACCCCTGGATGCCTTCATACTTAGATGTGCCTCTTTTAATCATTGACTATGTGAGTTGCTAAATGTTGTACAGGCATTAAATGTAATCATATTGCTACACTTAGAGCCGCCTCTCTTCCCTTTTATACTCTGTGGCTCCTGCTGGATTTAGCTTTTAATCCCCTTGTGGAGGCTTCCATTTGTGGATGGACATTTTATGGTTACACAACCTATCACATTGCTATAATCTTTTTATATGTACTATAAACTGAAGGACGTATGAATAAATGGTTGTGGAACGAATCCTCTGTTTCTCCCTTATTTCTTATGGGGAAATTTGCTTTGATATACGAGTGCATTGGATTACAAGCATGTTTCCAGAACAAATTATGCTCGCAATCCAAGGTTTTAGTGTATAAACAAATTGCTGTTCAGTTTCTGGCTTATTGTAATGGTAGTTATCAGAACTCTTCTCCTAGTGCCAAAATACTGTGGATATATAGAGTGGAGACCCCTGGATTTTAATCACAATAAGGGACATCTGCTGACAAACATGATCTGTAGGAAAAGTGCTACAGATGATATCCAGGAATGAGGTATATTCCTTTTTTGTCTTCAATCTCCAGCCAATCACACCCCTTTGTGCATTATTAAAGCCAACAGGAAATGGCAGTTCGTCACTTCCTGATGACGCCAGTACAGTGAAACGTAGGTAAAAGCGCAGACTCGTCATATCCGGGTCCTCTATGTGACATCCTTTTGGTATATCCAGAACGAGACGTGGATCGCACCCTGCCGTGATTCTGATATATCCACCCGCACATGCTTTAGACACCTTAGTGCTGGGCAAAGCACAGTCACATGAGAGTGCAAAATCTTTTGTTATCTTTTTAAACATTTTTTATTAAAACTTACTACACCATAAGAGATCTTTTTGTGTGTCCTTGGTGGAGTCTGCTTTTTCTCAATACTGTTAACACCCAATTTGTGTTTTTCACCTTGATGTTTTTAGCGCCAACTCCTTTACATTTGACTTTTTATATGATCTCTATAGTAATTGCATTTTGCATACAAACGTCACATAACCTAGCACCACCAAAATCACTTTATGTGGATGTGGACCTCACATTTACATGTCTTCTGCAAAGAACAACTAACATTAAGGCTGCATTCACACCTGAGCGTTTCAAAGTAGTTTTTACTGCGATTTTGCTGTCACTTTGCAGCGTTTTTGCCGCATTTTTGTTCAAGTCACCAATGTAAAAGGCAGAAAAACACCTGTAATCTGCCCAATGAAGCTCATGTTCTTTTTTAAGTTTAGGACATTTTTTAGTTGTTTTGCTTCAGGTGACAAAACGCTCAGATGTGAACAGGTGCCATTGAAATGAATGTGATTTTGCTTGTTAGGCGTTTTTCAGGCATTTTTTCGGGCCTATTACAAACATTTCATGGAGCTGAAAATGTTCAGGTGTGAATGTAGCCTTAACATCTCATTGTGGGCGTACAGGAAAGTCTTTGTTTTACTGGGATTTGCTTGTGATTTATCCTGGCAGCTTTATGTTTATTCCAACCTTGGGAATTATCCCATGCTTGCTAAAGTGGTAATACTGGAGCCTAGAGTTTTATTAAGGGAATGCGTGACTCAGCACAAAGTCTGGAGCCTCGCTCGAACTGTACAAAGGAAAAGCGTTACAGATAAAGTGTGCTTCTGATTAATGCAAGTTCATGTATTTTACATGTTATGATACCCTTAATATTATTTGCAAGCTGTGGGTGTACTTGTCAGGAATTCCAAATTACAGATCTAGAGATAGAGATTTAGTACAGCTAGGGAAAAAATAGTAAATCCAGTTAGTAGACCTATTTCTTTAGCAGATTTTATCATAAACATATGTCTGAGTAGGGCTGCGTGAAAGAACCACTGAACCAAGCAAACGGGGCACCTGCCTTGGGCCCAATCTTTGTTGGGGGGCCCGCGCTACCCGCAAATTGTGGCCCTGATGACGGCTTTGCAGAGCGCACAGAGGACACGGGAGGCTGTATTCCCAAGCTAGCCAGCAGAGAGGGGGCCGACCGGGAGTTCCACTGATGCCCTGACCCCACCCCATACAGCCTGTATGCTTGGAACAGAACAGCTGTAATGAGAGCAGTGATCAGAGTGGGAGCGTCAGTGGAGCTCCCAGCCCCACCCCCTGTATACTGGCTGGGGAATACAGCTCCACTGACACTCTAACCCAGAACCATGCAGCCTTGTATGCTCAGGGTGAAGCAGTTGAAATGAGAGCAGAAATTGGAAGCCCCGCCCATGGACCTCTGAATGTATGTAGTGAGCTCGGCTGGCTATCCTTACACCCATCCTTTCCTGTAGCATGTCCGCAGTCTCTGTCTCCTGTAGCATGTCCGCAGTCTCTGATTGTCTCCTGTAGCATGTCCGCAGTCTCTGATTGTCTCCTGTAGCATGTCCGCAGTCTCTGATTGTCTCCTGTCGCATGTCCGCAGTCGCTGATTGTCTCCTGTATCATGTCCGCAGTCTCAGATTTGTCTCCTACAGTATGTCCGCATTCTCTGACCCTTTCCTGCAGTATGTTTGCAGTCTCTGATGCTCTCCTGCAGTATGTCTGCACTCTCTGACCCTCTCCTGTAATATGTGTATTAATGTGCCACTTTACCTGCTTAATTATTTTGGATTGCTCCACTGCTCAGTAATTGATAATGTGCATTAATCTACTGTAATCTCTAGCAACCAATCAGTAAGTGGTAATGATGTGCTGTAACCCCTAGCAACCAATCAGTGAGCGCTAATAATGTGCAGCAATCTCTAGCAACCAATCAGCAAGCAGAAATGGTGTGTTTTAACCTCTAGCAACCAGCCAGTGAGGATAGGCTGTAATCTCTGGTAACCAATTGCAATCGCTGCATGCTCTGCTGCAGTAAACTGATTTGGAGTCTACCTGCTATTTTTTGTATGTCTCAATGGATGGAGGGAGAAAATGTTTGCTCAGGGCCCAATCAGTATTAAAGACGGCCCTGCAAGCACTGGATAACTGGACATTTTGCCTAGGTTGTGATACAGTGGCCCAA
This sequence comes from Lithobates sylvaticus, assembly GCA_028564925.1. Taxonomy (NCBI): domain Eukaryota; kingdom Metazoa; phylum Chordata; class Amphibia; order Anura; family Ranidae; genus Lithobates; species Lithobates sylvaticus. Next base: position 142,073,469 of record CM053035.1, on the reverse strand, counting down.
AGGGGCAAGGGGGCCAATCGGGGCATACAGAGGGAAGAGGTGTTAGGGATTTTCTTTGTTTCTGTTATAACACTTTGCAAATATTGTTTCTTCATAAATTTAGGCCAAAATATATACTGCTACATTACTTTGGTGAAAATAACCCAAATCATTGTATAGTATTTAGACTGTAGGAAAGTTATAGAGTCCACAAACTATGGTGTATATATCTGAAAATCGCTGATGGCTCTCTTGAGGCCGAAAATGCCAGGATAGTGCAAATATCCCCCAAATTATCCTTTTTTTTTATTTGATGAGTTCCTTTTATACCCACACACACCTGTATATATGTCAGCGCGCACACCCCCACCCCCCACACACCTGTATATATGTCAGCGCCCCGCCCCCCCACGCACGCGTATATATGGCAGCCCCACATACACAAATCTGTACACACACAAGAATCTTGCCCCTCCCTGTACACAAACAGCCCCCACAGAACTGCAGAAACTGAGATAATTTCTATACTACACAGCACGGATCCCCTTCACCCATCCTGCCTTCTTCTGGCCTGGGAGGGCCCCTTGGGCCCCTTACAGTTGTAACGGCTGTACCCCCTGATGGTGGGCCTGATTATTATACATGATTTATATAGCACCAGCAGTTTACACAGCAAAAAAAGGGAGGCAGTACAGTTACATGAACGCATTAGGGCTCACATCATATATCGATTCTCATCTGTATATGTGTTTTTTATTATTTCTTTCATGTCTTTGGTCTTTATACTATGTGTATTTTTCAATAAATGTTAAATATTTTTTGTACTCCCAGTGTTTGTTGTGCCTTTAAAGTCCGACCACAGGTTTTATTTGAATTCCTTTTTTTCCTTTTTGTTCCGCAGTACAGTTTCAATACAAGACGGTTAAGAGGGCCCTGTTAAAAAAATATTAACTTACTGGCTGTAATTCCTGTTTATGGTAATCTTCTATGTTAACTTCAACAGTTTGTAAATAGAATTAAGTACATACAGTATACCATGTGCCTTATTTAGTACAGTTCCTGAGCAGAAACTTTGTTTCCCAGGGCAACTACAATTTTCTTCTCACTTTCCAGTAAGACACTTAAGGGAACATCTGGGTGAGGAAGGACACTTCTTAAAACATTTTAATTCATGAGGCCCTGAGTGAGAATCCTGTCTGGAAGACCTTGTCCACACCCAACAAAATCGTACATATTACATAGAATAGATAATTGTGTGTGAACAAGACTGCAGCTGTGGTAAAATTGGCTTTTTTAATATGTTAAATAATTGCTGCCAGTTTATAGAAAATGTGACTTTGACGTGGATCAGCTATTTATACAACTGGCCAAGCTGCTGTTCTTCTATAAACATATCATGGATACCTCTGTCCTGTACCACTACGTAATGTGAAAACAGACACCACATTCCAACTAATGAGCACTGACTGAAATCAAGAGGCTGGAGTGAGATTCCAGGCCTGAAAATCCATCTTTATTCACTCATTTAGCTGAGAAACACAAAACATATTCCTCATTCGAGTAGTCCTCAGGAATGAATCAAAAAGTGAACATACAACATGTCCTTTTACATCAGTTCCACGCACTGCACTGTCCCCCTCCAATCACTTACAAACCATAGAAAGAACCCCTTTGAGAAGGACAGAAATCTTCACCCATCACCTGGCCAGGTAACAAACCATAGATAGCAAAAGTTTCTCCAATATTCTGCAATACCTTCAATAGCATTTTACATACACATTACAAAATGACTTACAGTAAATAATTCATGACAACTTCCACTAAAAGGATCCCAGAAGTAACCAACGTGGGTTTCTTCTCTAGTTATGGTGGTAAATAAAGTAATCGTGAAATTTCAATGCAAGATCCACACATCGATTCTCAGAAGAACACCTGGTAAAACCTCCATCACTCCCACTCAGCACAACTTTTCAGCATGTCCATAGGCCAAAAGCACTTTTGCAATAGCCTAGGCAAGTTCAATTGTAATGTCTGGGTCTCTCTAGATAGCTGAAGGTCTAATACAGAGGTTCACAATCGTCACCTTTTTCCTATCCATTTATACATGTTGCAAGTGGGATTTAATTAGTTTAGAGTAACTGGGTACAAGAGGGTGAATTCCATATACTCCTGGTGGCCTTCATGCTGTATTGGGTCCAGAATAGTGACCAATTAGTGAGGTAGGAAACTCTTAATGTTCTGTGTAATGGCCCCCAAATACCACTGCTGACCTGGCTTTTGTGGACTGATAAGTGGATGAATTCCATAAACCCCAGAAGGAATGCCTGCTGATCTGGGCTAATTGCCAGGGAAATGTTTGTAAAAGTCTACCTTTTGTGAGCAAGGCCTCTACATACTGGCTCTGTTGCAAACTATGACTTTACTGATAACTTGTATAACTGTAACTAGTATAGCTGTAAATGTCCATTTTGGATAAACATAGCATCATTTGTTACAGTTTTTGCCTGGAATTGAATGACATGTCTATTTGTGGTTGTAGAAGGACAGCAGCTATTGACTTTGCGAGGCTGCAATTGTTCATAACTTTCTTAAACAAGGCTTATTAGAGCCCAACTGCCAAATGGGCTGTGGCCTTGACTATGCCTGGCTTCCTTTAACCCACTCATCTATCTTTATGCAGGGCATTTACTATAAAACTGTTCTTTTAGAAAAATCAAGAGCAGGGGTCTCCAAACTTTCTAAAGAAAGGGCCAGTTACCCACTGGACAGTCCAACCCTGTGTAGCAGTACCCCTGTAGGGGCTGCTAAAAATTGTGGTTTGTCTATCACCCTGCCCAGCCCTGCATGTGCTAGCTGCCTAAACTAGGCTACTGATCCCAGTTAGCCCTTTTCAGGCCCTGCCAGCCCTCCTGGCTGCAGCTACCTCTCTCCACTGCCCCTTCTACCACAGTCCACACTTCTGGTTCTGCACCCATCTCCAACTGCAAGCTCCCAGTCCTCACAGGCGTGCCTCCCCAGTCCTCCTGACTGTGCCTCACTCCCCAGCCCTCTTGGTTGCGACCAGTTGTCCTCCCTGGAGTTTCTTAGCAGTGCTCTCTCCTTGCTCTCAATTGTGCCTCCGGTCCAGGACCTCTTCATGTGTTCCTGAAAGTGGTCCCGACTGCACCCGAGCCCAGGACCAAGCCCCCCCCCCCCAGACTGAGGAGCTTCCTTAAAGACCCCAACAGCCTCTGCACTCTCTCACTCTACCCGACAACTCCTCAGCTGGGCTGGCCCTGGGTATTCAAGGAGGCCGCCCCCTGCCAATCCAGGTTGGGGATTGGTCAGGGCTTCCCAAAACACCACAGACAGCTCCACCTCTCCTCTCCTCCTCTTTTTCCAGAATTTTCCAACAAACTTTAGAAAGAAGAGGGAGGTCTCATTGATGCTGCCTGTGAGTCCCCAGCTGCTACCCTGAGTCACTCTCAGCCCAGACGAAAACAAGCTGCCAGCCAGGCGTGCCTAAATTTACCTGTCCAACAAAAAGCCTACTTCTAGCACCTTTCTACTTAGAGGGTGCTACACTTACCCCCACCAAAATCCAGCCAGTCCCTTGGCTGTGAAATTGAAAAATAGCTCCGGGGCCTAGGAGCAAGGGCATCCCATAAATTAAATAGGAGGGGAAAAGGATATGAACTTGGATGGGGGAACATATATACAAATAAATACGTATTAAAAATATAGAAAAATATTTGGTTCAGTATTTACAGCATATACAGGCCAGCCAGGCCTGCCTAAATTGACCTGTCTTACAAAAATCCTACCTCTAGCACCTGCCTACCTAGAGGGTACTACACCTGTTATTATGATCTTCTTGTGTACCTACTTTACCATGTGTGCAGTTATATTAGAGTTGTTTTGTTATTATGCTTTGTATTCCCCCTCCCCCTTTTTTTACTTGAAAAGAAAAACTTTATAAAAAATTATTGAAACAGAAAGAAAGGGCCAGTTTACTGTCCTTCAGACTTTACGGGGGCCAGACTGTGCCCAGTGGGAGTAAACAATGCCTGATCTTTGGTTTTAGGGGAAGAAATAGTTGGTGTCAGTGGGAGGAATATTGCCCCATTTTTGTTGTCATTGGAAGGAATTGCGTTCAATCATTGATTTCAGTGGAAGGAATACTGCCCAATTGTTGGTGTCAATAGTAGGCATAATGCCTCAAAGGCCAGATAAAGGCAAGCAAAGGGCCACAGTTTGAAGAACACTGGTCTAGCGTATAGAGGTCTAGGGCACATTCATTGGTCTTAAAACTGCCCTCCCTCCAGCCATCTGCGATAGGCCAAGGTCATCATGTGGAAATACATTTTAAATTACCCTCTCATTGCATTTCTTTAAACTGGTTATGGTAAGCCCAAGTCTTTCAAATTTATTGTTCGAAAAGCCTCAATATCAGGCATACTTGCCAACTGCCCCAGTTCCTGTGGGACTGTCCCAGGATTTTAACTAAATCCAAGCTTCCCGTGGATCCACCTCATGTCCTGGCATTTGGTGCTAAAGATTTTTCAATCTTCTAACTATTCAATGATGGCTAGAAACAATACTCATAATATTCAGCATGGAGTTCTGCATATTATGTTTGAAGTGGACTAAAACAATGTTGGCCACACACACCCGCCACAGCAAAGGTTCAGTTCACTTCTGTCAGAGTGACATATCTCCTTTGCCATGGACTCTGTGTTAGGAGCAGAGTCCAGCTGGTCCCACAGTCACTCACCCTACGCTCACCTCATCAAAGTGACACCAGCTTGTTACTATGGAAATCTGGAGCATTATGAGTGGAACCAGACTGGTTCCGTAGACTTACATGAATCAGACCTGCATTTGCCCACATAGACATCTTGCTACCTGATTATGGATGACGACAGCAGTGTAGCTCGACATAGGGTTTCAATTTTTAAAAATTATCCTTTGTGCTGAGGTTTATGTGTATCTGTAAGACTATCATTTGTGTCACTGTATTAAGGAATAATTTGTGAGTATAAAGACTGCATTATATGTATGCAGGCTTAGGACCAGGCTTTTTTCAGCCACCCCCAAAGTTCAACATAATTTAATCATGCTGCACGAGAGACTCGGCTGTCCAGGACTCTCCATCCTCATTGGCTGAGACAGCAGCAGGTGCCATTGGCTCCCACTACTGTCAATCAAAGTCAGTGAGCCAATGTGGGGGCACACGGCAGGAAGGAGGGGCCAGGGGCGTCAAAGAGGGACCCAAGAAGAGGAGGACCTGGGCTGCTCTGTGCAAAGCCACTGCACAGAGGAGGTAAGTATAACACATTTGTTACTGTTAAACAAAAAAAATAAAAAATACAACAAGACTTTAGTATCACTTTAACTTCCAGTAAGTGGCACTGGCTTCCTAAAAAAGGTCCAAATTATCATTCATCACCTCATTAAAACATTTAAAGAAGTTTGTGAGTTTTTGGATGCTGGTAATAAAGTGCCACCTTTTCAACTTGAGTCTTCTGCAGTTCAAAATAAGTGCGTTCTTGCTTGCCTGCCCTTCTAACGACTTTCTGTTTATCACCCAGTGTGTCCTGTTCTCCCAGTATAGTAATTTCCTATTGATACAGTGCAACCCATCGACATGTAAATATTTGGGTCAGTTCTGTGTACCAGTTCCTTCACGCTCTGGTCTGGATCCTACCACTGCCAGTTAGTGTCAAAGATCACAGAATTAGAGCCGCTGACCTCAATTTGACAGCCATGCTGGTGTAGGTGAGTGTCCCTGAATGCACACTGTCTATGTTTGGGAGCATTCACCAGCACCTACATGACTATTAAATTGGGCCAGCAGCTGTGTCTACGCAGCCATTGTGTCCCAATAGACACGAATGGAACTGCCTGTACGTGGATGCATTCTACACCTGTGTATGCTTAAAGTGTTACAAAACCCAATCACTATATCTGGTCTCCCACAGTACACAGAACATAGAAATGTAATTATTTTAGTAAATACAAACTGATAAATACCTTTTCTCATCAGCAGTTTATAGCAACCTTGTGACTTGTATCAGTTCCTAGTAAAGCTTGTAGGAGGAGTTTTCATTCTTCTCTGATCCTCTGTCTGTACAGTGCTGATTGGCCCTGTGCTGATCACATGCACCCTCCCAAGTAAGAAAGAAAAACTTTCTAGCAATACACACCAAACTGAGCATGTGCAGCCTGTCCCCTGTCTGTAAATATCCGGTTATTTTTTGGAGAGAGTGAAAAAAGAGGAGGATCACAGAGATAGGATCAAACATCCTTTATACACAATGCAAAGTATTATCCCCTTAGGTTCCACAGTGAATATAACAAGCATGCTTTACTGTATTTACAGACTGATTTTACTGTTGTGGGTTTAGTAACACTTTAAGTATAGCTGTGTAAATGTGGCCTAACAGTTATATAAAGCTCTATTCTGTATTGCAAGGTATAGCCTTCACTATAGATATTGGTAATACAGTTCAAAGATACAGATCTTGCAGAGCATTAGGGACATAATAGCTGCATATGAGGACACCTTATGTAGCAATGCTTGTTCCAGGTCAGGAACGCAACAATTAGTGAAGGAAGGTTAAATATGTTAATGCCTGTGCATGCAAACATCAGCATGAGAAAGTTCCCATTCTGAATCTGACATATTCCACTTAGGCTAGCTTCCCACCTATGTGTATAGGTGTGAAAGAGGCCTTAATATTTCGACATTGTGCACAGGGTCCAGAAGTGGCTGAGGGTAAAAAAGAGAGTATTTATATTTTGATCACATTATGTAAGAATGTTTACAGGGCCCCTAGAAGGAATCGCCTAGATTCCAGATTTACAGTCTGGCTATGGAAAAAATAAGTAGAAAACTGCCAGACAGCAGAATTTACAATGTCAACAGTGGGTGCAGCTAATCGCCTCTGGGCCCTGGTGCCAGACGCGAACCATTGGTTCACGTCTGGCGCCAGGGCCCCAGCTTATCTCACTTTATCAATTAAACATACATACTAAGCACACATATGATTTGCACAATAAAGTTAACATGTGAGCAAGACAAGGGAGTTGATTTACTAAAGGCAAATAGACCGCACTTCCATACTTACCAACAGTCCCAATTATCCTGGGACAATACAGTTTTGGGACCCTCGTCCCAATCGGAGACCGTCCCGGTTAAAATCACGGGATTTTGCTTTTGTCCCGGGAAATCAGGCCTGTTTTTGACACCGGAGCTGCTTCTGGCTCCAAAAATATGTCCGCCGCCACTAGATCTCTTTCCTGTTTCCCCCTAGCTCTCAGCTCAGATCCGAACTCCCACCCTCCAGCCCTCTGTATTGCAGCTCCTCCCACTCCCCCTCGCAATGTTATTTGGCCGTCTACCGCCCCCGCCCCCTGTTTTCATGGTGTTGTACTGAGACAGTTTTCCCCATGAAAACCGGGGGGCACGCACAGGGGCGGTACACGGCTGAATAACATTGCAAGGGAGAGTGGGAAGAGCTGCAGTGCAGAGGGCTGGAGGGGCGGAGATTAGGAGGAGCTGGAATGCAGTAGGCTGGAGGGGCGGAGTTTCGATCTCAGCCGAGAGCCAGCGGAGAGCCAGGGGAAACAGGTTTTCTGGGGGAAACCGATGTTTGCACAACACCTGTCTGTGAGAGGCAGAGCCAATTGACTGTACTGTACTGGGGACCCCTGATCTAAGGAAGCACTCCGCTACCTGGGGACCCCTGATCTAAGGAAGCACTCCGCTGCCTGGGGACCCCTGATCTAAGGAAGCACTCCGCTGCCTGGGGACCCCTGATCTAAGGAAGCACTCGGCTGCCTGGGGAGACCTCATGTAAGGAAGCACTCCGCTGTCTGGGGACCCCTCATGTAAGGAAGCACTCCGCTGGGGACACCTCATGTAAGGAAGCACTCCGCTGGGGACACCTCATGTAAGGAGGCACTTTGCTGGGGACACCTGATGTAAGGAGGCACTTTGCTGGGGACACCTGATGTCAGGAGGCACTTTGCTGAGGACACCTGATGTAAGGAGGGAATCTGCTGGGGACACCCGATGGCATCTGGTGGCAGGCGACGTGGCAAGTGACACACTCATGGCTCCCACTGATTTTGCATTATGGTGAGTTGAACTATTTCATTTTTTTAAAATGTAATAATATAAATAATGCGCTTCAATCATCCTGACACCAGAACAACCATGGTGCCGGGATGATTGAAGCGTTAACACCAGGTGTTTGGAGTATCTTTATCTGCTGATTGTTAAACTTTCTGGCATACACATATTTCTATTGTGGTGTAGGATCTGGGCCTGCTGTCCATCCATCCCTCTTTCTTTCCTTCCTTCTCTCTCCTTCCCTCCCTCTCTTTCTTTCTCCCTCCATCCCTCATTCATCTCAGACTCGAACCACACATCCTTGAGCCACGCCCCTTTAAGCCATGCCCATTTTCAGCACATTTTCCTTTGCCTTCTACACCATGCCGTAAATGAATGTCCCACCCCTAATTATAATAAGACTCTGCTTACAGACAAAAAAGTGTCCCTATAATTTTTTTTTACAGTGTTGGCAACTATGCACTTCGCAAGTGCAGTTGCTCAAGAGCTTGGTAAATGAGGTGAAGCTTCACTTTGCAAAGAATACCCAATCACATGCAAAAAAAAATAAATAAATAAACCTTTTTGCTTGCACATGATTGGATAATGAAAGTCCACACAGCTTCCCCTCATTTACTAAGCTCTGGAGCAACTGCACTTGCAAATTGTCTATTTGCTTTTAGTAAATCAACCCTAGAAACTGCTTTTTCCTAAACACACCATTATGCCGTGTACACACGACCGGACTTTGAAGGACTGGATTTGACGGAGTTTCGACGGACTTCCTGTCGAATCGGACTTGTCTACACACAATCACACAAAAATCTGACGGATTCGACCGTGATGACGTACGACCGGACTAGAATAAGGAAGTTCATAGCCAGTAGCCAATAACTGCCCTAGCGTCGGTTTTCGTCCGTCGGACTAGCATACATACGAACGGATTTTTCGACCGGACTGGAGTCCATCGTAAAGATTTGAAACATGTTCTAAATCTAAAAGTCTGTCTGATTTTCAACAGAAAAGGTCCGATGAAGCCCACACACGGTTGAATTGTCTGATGGATTAGTTCTGTCAGACCAGTTCGGTTGAAAAGTCCGGTCGTGTGTACGCGACATAAGGCTTCCATTGGTTTAACCACTTTGCGCCCGTGCTATAGCCGAAAGACGGCTTCAGCGCGGACGCTCCCTGCCGGGTGGACGTCCCTGGACGTCCTACTGTTTACTTCCCTAATGCGTGCTCCTGAGAGCGCGCATCGGGGAAGTTCTGTGCTGGCCGTGTCCGTCTGACACAGCCAGTCACAGATCGCTGTAAACGACCAATCACAGCGGCCGTTTACAGCGCGATCGGTGTGTCCAATGAGAGATGATCTCATATGTAAACATATGAGATCATCTCTTAGCGCCGCTCTCCCTCCTCACACAGAGACAGCGTGTGAGGAGGGAGAGATGAATGGCTGCAGCGGCGCCGTGAGTACAACAACAAAAAAAAAAAAGTGCCATCTGTCCCCACTGCCATCTGTACCCAGTGCCACTTGTCCCCAGTGCCATGTATAAGTGCCATCTGTCATCAGTGCCACGTCAGTGCCATCTGTCATCAGTGCCATATCAGTGTCACTTGTCATCAGTGCCCGTATTAGTGCCATCTGTCATCAGTGTCACGTGTCATCAGTGCCATCTGTCATCAGTGCCACATCAGTGTCACGTGTCATCAGTGCCACGTATCAGTGCCACCTGTCATCAATGCCACCTCAGTATCACGTGTCATTGTCCTGGTGCTCCACGGCCTTCAAAAGTGTAATAGGTAGTCAACAAGTTAGATGTGTAATTTATGCTCCTAGAACACGTGATAGCGCTCCCTGCATTTTGGGCCTCTCTAAGTGGCTAGGCTGTGTAAAAGTCCCACACGTGGTATGGTAATACTCAGGAGGAGTAGCAGAATTTATTTTGGGGTGTCATTTGTGGTATACACTTGCCATGTGAGAGAAATAACCTATTAAGGCCCGTACACACGGTCAGACTTTTTGACAACCAACATGCAAATTAGCTGTTTTGGACCAACATCCGACCGTGTGTACGCTCCATCGGACCAACTTTTTCCAGGTTTCATCTGACTTTTGTTGGCTGTGCGAACGGACCAACTTTCTGCCAACAAAAGTCCGATGGACCAAAGTCCGACCGTGTGTACACAAAACCAACGGACTTTTGTACAAACCAATGCAGAACCAATGCAAAAGATCAGACAACAATACAGAAGTTGACCAAAGGTGGCGGTAAAGAGCAGAAAAACCATGTGATTTTGGTGAAAGTTGGCTGAAAAAGTCCTGCTGTGTGTATGCAATACCAACTTGGGGCCAACACCCTTTGGACAAAAATCCACAGGAAAGTTGGTCCACGGTCCGATCGTGTGTATGAGGCTTTACAATGACAATTTTGTGGAAAAAAATAAAAAATAAAAAAATAATTCATTTTGCAAAGAATTGTGGGAAAAAAATGACAACATCAAAAAGCTCACCATGCCTCTTACTAAATACCTTGGAATGTCTACTTTCAAAAAAGGGGTCATTTGGGGGGTATTTGTACTTTCCTGGCATGTTCGGGTCACAAGAAATGAGATAGGTCACCAGTACATCAGATGTGATCAATTTTGTATGATTCGAACCACAGTTTGGAGAGTCTGTAACTTTCACAAAGACCAAATAATATCCACTAATTTGGGTTATTTTTACCAAAGATATGTAGCAGTATAAATTGTGGCCAAAATTTATGAAGAAAAATTAATAATTTGCTAAATTTTATCACAGAAACAAAGAAAAAAGATTTTTTTAAAAAAAATTTCGGTCTTTTTTCATTTATAGCGCAAAAAATTAAAAACCCAGAGGTGATCAAATACCACCAAAAGAAAGCTCTATTTGTGGGGAAAAAAGGACAAAAAATTCATTTGGGTACAGTATTGCATGACTGAGTAATTGTCATTCAAAATGTGAGAGCACCGAAAGCTGAAAATTGGTCTGGGCAGGAAGGGTGTTTAAGTGCCCTCTAAGCAAGTGGTTAATAAATGGGGAAAAAACAATCATTGGCTAATCAGGGTCACAATGGAGATCCCCAGGGACTACAGGCCCAACTATATCTGCTACTATTTTCTCATCATGAAGCTTGGATGTCAAAACATGATTAGACTTGCACCCGTTTCTAAGGGCAAATTTGCCCAAATCAAGGTTTCTGCAGAGAGCGCAGAGTACCGTATATACTCGAGTATAAGCCGACCCACCTAATTTTACCACAAAAAACTGGGAAAACGTATTGACTCGAGTATAAGCCTAGGTACTGTAAGTGGAAAAGAGGGTCAACAATGCCCATTTGCAGCCTCACTGTGCCCATTTGCATGCCTCACTGTGCCCATTTGCAGCCATAGGTCCCCTGAACTTCAAACTTGGTAGTTAAGGGTTCCTAGATGCCCCCTAGCTGCAGCCAAAATTTGGGGTCTCTGGACCCAAAGGGTCCTGAAATGACATTGCTGCAGATGGACACAGTTGACCGAATTTGGGGCCCTGTATCACGGGGCCACTGGTGCTAGGAACTCCATATTTGGATATGTTGTAGTGTTGGTTTCACTGGGTTTGCACACTAAATTTGGGGTTCCTATCACTAAGTGGCCCCGAGATACGGGGGGCCCAAATTTGGGTCAGAAAATGTCAAGCACTTTTCTGCAGCAGAGAATGACATTTTCCAAACCGAATTTCGGGCCCCGTATCTCGGGGACACTTGATGCTAGGAACTCCAAATTTGTATATGTTGTAGTGTTGGTTCCACTGGGTTTGCACACCAAATTTGGGGTTACTAAGTAACCCCAAGATACGGGGCCGCAAAGTCGGGTCGGAAAATAAAATTTTTTGCTGCAGAAAAGTGATTGACTCGAGTATAAGCCAAGGGGGGCACTTTCAGCACAAAAAAATGTGCTGAAAAAATCAGCTTATACTCAAGTATATACGGTACGTTGTTATGATCTTTTGCCCGTTTTACACTACAATGCATTTTAGTAAATGAGCCTTGCAGTAAAAATGTTTTTAAGTATATGTTTTCAGTGTACATGTTGCCTTTCATATGACATTACAGGATCATAAAATGCAAAAAAGGAGGTAAATGTGAGCACAATCACACATTGCAGAGACAGTTTTATTGCTGCACACACACTTCTCATTGTTCTATAGTCTCCTGGAGATTGTAAAGGAAATCAGACACTCATGATTTTACATCATGTGCTGAACATCTGTGAGATTGTTTCTAAAAAGTTTTGTAAAGCAGTCACACTTGCTGACTATGCAGATGAGTAATAAATCTTTATGCCAAGTTCTGTTTTTTTCTTTTTTTTTCTTTCAGGTCTCAGTTTGGGATCAATTTTTTAATGGTTGTACACACTATATTGTGATGCAGTAATGCATTATGCTGCAATGATCTTTCTTATGCATTGTGGCATGCTCTATATTACCACAGACCATTTATTTTAAATGGATTCCCACACAGGAGTCAATTCTGACTATTTTTTTTTTTTTTTTACTTTGAGGTGTTTAAATGCATGGCAGACCATACATACATACAAAATACATGGCAGACCATACACAACTTGTTGCAGTGCACTGTGTCTGCGGTGAGTGATACGGCTCCTAAGGTGTTCTAGAATGTGTGTTTAAAGCCCAATTCTTTTTTATTGTTTTGAGGGTGAATGCAGGAGGGTTCTTGTCCTGGTGACATAGAGACAGATAGTCCTTACTGTCAATTGTGTTCCATGGTACAGTACATGGCACTTCAAGCTCTGATGGCCAAGAGTTTCACTGATGCCCAGATCAGTTTAATTCTAAATATTGCATAATTATCACCAGCCCACAAACATTAGGCATTGTTTCATATGCCTTCACAATGTGACTTTTTTTAAATTATTATTTATTTAGTGATATGCGACATACAATAATGCGGTAACTTCACAGAGTATGCGGTACGAACAGTAAAGGCTATACAAGAACAGTGACTAATGGTATCCGCACTGGTAGTAAGTACTCCAAAGGTAATTACAATGAAGCAACTCTGTAGGTGTGTAGAGTTCCCAGATACCTAGGAAGTGAAAGACTAGGGCTTTGCGTTGACAAGTGATATAATCCCTTGTATTTCGATAGGGGTTATCCCTGTTAATCTTTGAGAGTTCCGGTAGCAAAACGTAGGGGAAAAATAAGGAGTTTCCAACAGGGGTCGGACCATACCAATTTTTGAGTTATAAATGAGCAAGTGAATAAAGGGGAGAAGATGAAAAAAAAAAAAGAGAGAAAGTGAGAAAGAGAAATGAGGAAGAAGGGAGAGAAAGTGGGTATTATAGTGGGAGAGGTAGATGGTGGGGTTATGGGTAAGGGGGGGGGGGTGAGGTCCCACCCAGGGGACAAGGGCCACCCGCTGCTCATGAAGCCGTCTGAAGGCCAAGGCTTGTAGCTAGATATTCAGGCAATCCTCAGTGCCGGACTATGTATCACAGAGGTATTCCTCTGAAAAGCGATAGAGGGTCCAGTGATACCACCTGGTCTTATGTTCCTCAGATTTATCCCGGATCATGGGAGTCAGGTCTTCCATCCGTTCAATATCATTAACCCTTGCAAACCATTGGGCCACTGTGGGGAGAGGTTGCTGCTTCCATTGGCTCGGTAAACAAGCTCTAGCAGTGTTAAGGAGGTGTTTAAGTAGAGATTTGTTGTAGCGCTTTCTGGACATAGGAGTAATGTTACAATGTGACTCTCTTATATGTGTTTCATTTGGGATTGGAGCATAGACATGCAAGTACCAATCCCATAAGAGTTGCATTAGTACTGAATTAGCAGGGTTTGTCCAATTCTCTAATTGCCAATTGGGAATGGGTATGAATCTTCTTGCTTGCTACAGAAAATTGGATAATGCTTTAGGCCCCTTTCACACTGAAGCGTTTTTCAGGAGCTATAGTGCTAAAAATAGCGCCTGTATAGCTCCTGAAAAAAGCGGGTCCTTTAACTCCAGTGTGAAAGCCGGGGGGCTTTCACACTGGAGCGGTGCACCAGCAGGACGGTAAAAAAAAAGTCCTGCTAGCAGCATATTTTGGAGCGGTGTATTCACCGCTCCTATACTGCTCCTACCCATTGAAATCAATGGGACACCGCAGGGATACCGCGGTAATACCGCCAGCAAAGCACTGCTGCCGTCGCCATCCGCACCGCCCCAGTGTGAAACCGGCCTTAGAATGTTTTTCTGCCTTCCCCTGAACCGTTTTTTTTTTTTTTTGCAACAGACAGTATGTAACTAGATGTATACTAAACAGATGAATAGCAAATCAATCTGGGGGAAACTGACAGTTTTATTACTGTCTTGTGGGAAAATCTTGCAATTGGGCTCTCCAAGAAATACAAGAATCTGAGGTTAATTCAGCTCCATGAATGTGTCTGAAACTGAAATATTGGTGCTTTCAAACAGTAATATTTCTTTATGAGGTAATATCCAGCATACCACAAAGTGTACCATATAATTAACACATTAGACCTTATAGACACATACACCAAAGACAGCACTTTGTGGATTCTTGTGTATTAAAAGTACTATTTGGCCTTCAGTGTAAAATGTTAAAAATAGATGTGATACTATCTAGAGCTTTTCATGAAATGCTCAGGAGATGCAACTTCGGCCTGTATTGATGTTTAGCGTTACCTCCATAGAAGCCGCTAATTAGGATGGGTCCTCAGTTCCTTGCTTCAACCTCTTCCAAAAAACCTCAGCCCCTCTAATACACCAGGTTTAGTGTACAAACATACAATATCACAGAAAATACTAATATCAGCAATAGGCAAATAGCCTGGTCACCAGTCCCTGGGATGCTGCAGTGACCTCTTGCTGTGGCTTTGGTCTCTCTCTGAAGGCTTCCCATGAGCAGTGGTGGCAAGCAGAGGGGGAGTTGATGCTTCAGTATTCCTGTGGCAGCGGTGCTGTGATGTGGACTGTGCTGCGCTGTCCCAGAGTATTCTCACTCCCAGTCTCAGGCTCGGATCTCTGCTGGCATCGTCTCCTGCTGGCAGGTGAATATTCAGACAGAGATGCCCTCTCTACAACTCCCTTGGTGCCAAGAGGAAGAATTTTCCCAAGCAGTTTAATACAAATCATCTCTCTCCTACTACATAGTGAATTTTGGGATCTGTAGTGTAAGAAGTCAATTGGCCCCATTATATGGGCTTGCTTGGCTTTAGCACTCCCCCTGCTGGCTGGAAGAGAATGGTGCAGCATACCTTCAGTATCTCAGTAGAGGTTGAGAAGAATAAAAGGAAATGTCTATTTCTCCATATTACTACATACTCCCCCCAACTAAAACTCATTGGACGAAGTCCTTCAACCACATAGCATCCATAACTTCAACTGGAACAAGTAACTTAAGATAACCATGAATTAGCATGTACATAGACTTAAATAATTCTCATTGAGATCAACAAGGGAATCTGCCACCAATTGTCGGAGGGGGGTTATTTTGTTTATTGGCCATTAGTATTAGAATCGCCCACCTGGGTGTGTCAGGGGGCAAGTACAGTTTGTATCCCACCAAATATGTGGTAAGGAGGGTAGGCTTATCATTAG
Source organism: Lithobates sylvaticus (assembly GCA_028564925.1). Lineage (NCBI taxonomy): Eukaryota > Metazoa > Chordata > Amphibia > Anura > Ranidae > Lithobates > Lithobates sylvaticus. Next base: position 142,057,767 of record CM053035.1, on the reverse strand, counting down.
ACCAATGGTTGCCTGGAGAGGTGGTGAGATGATGTTAAGGACGTTACCATAAAGGATCAGAGAGGAGGAGGAGGAGACCTATTGCTTTATCAGTGTAAGGCTGTTTACTCCTTACCTAGAGGTAAGAGGCTGGGGGAAACACCTAGGATTGGCACACTGAAAAATGCATGGATGAAATCACCTTTAAACTGCTAGAGGACTGTACTGCTATACTTGGAGGATTCACCACACAGAGAAATTGATCCACATAGTGATTGCACTGTGTATGGGAGCTGGTTGTCGGCATTAGCAATTTGGAGTGCACAGGACGTTTATTTGAGCATGATTATTTTGGACTGCCACATAATTATTTTTATTATATTTTATTATATTTATATTGCTCTTTGCACATTTCCCGGCATATTTGCACAGGCTTATTATACCACCATTTTTGCACTTTATATTCATTTATTCACTGAATTGTTGCTTGGCTTATTTATTTGCTATTTTTTGCACAGATTAATTATTGCATGAATTATTATTTGCATCTTGAATTTTTTGCACTGATTTATTTATCATTATTTGCAATTGGATGCACTTTATTGATATTTTTATGCATTGATTCATTTATTATTTTATGGAATATTGGTATAGCACTGTTTGATTACTTGCTGCTATACGCTGACGATTTAGATATTAATTCTCAGACACTTTTTGGAGCCATCCTTGTTGGAGTCTCCCCTTGGAGTGGTATCCTATATATTTGCAAGCGCCTCATTTGTTACTATTTTATATTTGTGGTTTATTCATAGGTGTGTGTACAGGGTGTTTCTGGGCACACCCTAATCACCCTGTGTTGCACAGATTCCCCCTGTTTAAACTCCTGATATGTCACTAAAGCCCCCTAATGGCTCCTACAAAATTTGTAAAAAAATATTTTTTTTATAGAAAATAATAAAAATAAGAACTACTAACACCATCCACTGCCCTGCTGGCACCAATTCCTGCCCTACTGACACCGTACACTGCTCTACTGACTCCGTCAGTATAAATACACATGCACACACATATGTGTTTGAGCTTTGAGGGACACACCTTAATGCAATAGACTGTGCACCCCTATAGTCTTGTTGGTCTTTGGTTGAGAACACCTGTACCGGGTAAAGTGGTCAGTTACTACCAGGACATTTCTTTGCATACTTGATTTAGGATCTAGACACAGGAAATTGATGCACATCAATTCCATTGGTCCTTGACTTTGGAGATGGCCCGTGGGTGTGGCTTTGGTTAGTAAAGTCTTTAGCTCAATACACCTTTACACATTAGGCAAGAGTGACCATAGCCCTTGACTTCAGCTCGTATGCAAGGCCACTAAGAGTGGTTTCTGACTAGCTTGAAAATTATCCCTGGGCCAAGTGGCCATGCTTATCACATAAAGCTGTTAATACGGTCTCTGTGTTTTTCTGGTAGGAACAGCTGCCATCTGTCATCAGGGTGGTCCGAGGTACCCCTTCAGTAGACCACCTGATCTCTCAATTGCAACCATTTCCACTTCCTGTGGAATAATCAAGCTTCTTTCAGAGGATCGTTTAGTAGCAAGTCTGGGTTTTGATTCTCAAGAGCTGTCAGCATTAGATTGCAAAGGGTATCTTCTTCTTGGTCTTTTTGTGGATCCTTCTTTGATAGCCTGGGCAGGCCTTCACCTCTTATATCGGAAAGGTCACAGTTATATCACCATCCAGTCAGATTGGGAGGTATCCACCATATGTGAACTTTTTTTTCCCGATACCCCAAATCTTCAAACTTCTATAGGGGTATGTTTCAGATACTTGTCATAACAATCTTGATACAGTAATGTCACCTGTGCCCATGTCCAGCAGAGCCTTGGTTTAGACCCCCTCAACTTGAATTGGCACTATAGGCAAGGGACCCACCAATTGATCAGGGAACTTGTTTGGATTGGGCTATGCAGTCTGGATTTGTGCTCTTTTAGTTTGCTCCTGTTTTCCTCACTGTTTTTTGGCAATCCTGGGGGGAATGATGTGCATAGGCTTCCTGTGTCTGTCTACCTGAAAGCAAAGAGTGAAAATTGAGCAGCTGGTCAGGAGTCACATAGGAGGCTTCCTTTGGTACTTTGGACTCCTGCAGTGGCTTCTTCACTTCTTTCGTTTTAAAGCTTACTGTAATGTATGGGCTCTCAATTGGCTCATTCACTGAGGCCCTTTGAAGTTTCCCTCCAGCTTCCCAGGGAACAGTTTCTGTAATGCTTTCAGAATTTCGGCAGTTAGGTTAGACACAGTCTCTCTGTTAGGGCATTGTGCCCTGAAACATCCAGCGTATTTGCAATGATAACATCTTCTTCCTGGGGATAACAACATGTCCCCTTGTTTGGTTCCTTTGCTTCATATCTGTCAGATACTGTTACATGTTTGTATGGGCCTCCATATCATGGTTTGTTGCATTTTTATCTGTGCCTGCACCACCCGGGTCATCAAATCAAGTGCTGCACATTCCATTGTGGCTCTGGGGTTAGATGGTGTCAGCTTCTAACTCCTTACTTGACTCATCTTCGTCATCCCTCAGGTAACTACCCCATTGAGTCACCTGCATGGAGGCTTTCTCTAAATAGCTTGTTCCGGATTTTTTTGTCTAACAGAGCCTCTTCATCTCTCATTTCCCCCACTAGTTCTGGATAGGTGGGAACAGATCTGGGTCCTTTTCAGAAGAAGCTTTAGCACTGTAGGGGGATTTAGGAGAGCTCCTTGTAAGATTTTGGGGTCAATTCTCATTAAGAGTGAAATAACAGCTAATAAAATGCGGTAAAATACAGCAAGTGTTCAATTCACTAAGAATTTTGAGTTAAATACCGAATGCAGTATTTGTTAGATTTCAGATCTATACCAGACCCTTATCGGAGCATGCAACCCGGCAGGTCAGGAATGAGGGGGGGGGGGGGGGGGGGGTTGGAACGAGCATTTAACTCACGTTATAAAATCAGACAGCTTCTCCCCTCTTCGCTGGTGAGTGTGGTTGAACTTTTTTTTTTTTCCATTTGATATTTGATTTCATTAAAATCTGTGAGTTTCTTCACTCACACAAACACAGCACACAACACTTCAATATAGGACAAGGCTACACAGTCCTTCTTTTCCAGCTGTAAATTAATTTCAGCAGCAGGGCCCATGAGACTCTCACTAAATCTTCTTTTTTAAAGCCGTGTACACACGGTCGGATTTTCCAACGGGAAATGTTCGATGTGAGCTTGTTGTCGGAAAGTCTGACCGTGTGTATGCTCCATCGAACATTTGCTGTCGGAATTTCGGCACACAAATGTTTGAGAGCAGGTTCTCAAATTTTCCGACAAAGTCCTATCGTGTGTACACAAGTCCGTCGCACAAAAGAAGGAGCTGCACTGGCTATTGAACTTCCTTTTTCTCGGCTCGTCTTATGTGTTGTACGTCACCGAGTTCTCACGTTCTGAATTTTTTACCAACATTTGTGTGACCGTGTATATGCAAGACAAGTTTGAGCCAACATCCTTCGGAAAAAAAATCCACGGTTTTGTTGTCGGAAAATCTGATCGTGTGTATGGGGCATAAGGAATGTCCCACTCTTCTAGTGCTTGTGAATCCTTGTACATCCATGTCCTCTTCCCCAGATGGAAATGGAGTTCTCCCTAAGAACAACTATATTTTCTGATATCCATGATTGATGGGGATAGAACCATTTTTGGCACTCCACTAATTTACCTACACCAGTGAAGAAGGGATCAGCAGTCTGTCCTGAAGTAGATGCAGGAGTAAGGATGTTCATTTTGTTCTCTGCTACCCTCTGCTTTGGGCTCTCAGTATTAGTATCTGACACTTCTAGCTGGATTAAACCGGTTCCAACTTCCTCTGTCAGATGGACACAATCAGCCAGGAAATTATTTTGTTGTTGGCACCTTTCTACACCTGCAGCTGGGTCCATGTCGATGAATTCTGGCTCTTTATCTAGGTTTCTGGCACTTGGAAAGGAGAAATCCCCAGACAAGCAAGCCCCACATGTAGCGTTACCCCCATAGGAGCCGCTGATGAGAATAGATCCTCTGTCCTTTGCTTCAACCTTTTCCAAAAAGCCTCAGCCCGTCCAACACACCAAGTTGAGTGTACAAACATACAATATCACAGGAAATCACTGAAATGTACTGTTGTTATACTTAGTACCCAGTAGTAGTGCTATATAAAAAAAAAAAACAGACAGCAAATGTAATATATTGTTACCCAATATGGCTGGCAACTAGGCAAGCATAAAATGGATTAGCAATAGTAATAACACAATTTTTCATACAAAGTGATTAACAGTAAGGACTAGGCATAAGATGACATTTGGCGTCCAGATCAGCCTAAATAGTAACAAGGCCACCTCAAACCCAGTAGTAAGCAGTAGTAAAGTTGAATCTACCGAGTTCTGGAATTATACTGCCAGAGCGCATTTATGGTGGTGATGCTAGTTCTAGATCGACTGGGCATACACTGTCCAAAAGAAAATGAGGGTGGGTAGGGGCAGGGGGGTCAGGGGAACAAAGGGGACTTGCAAAATTATTATTATGGGAGGGGCAGTCCTTTGAGATGTTCCTCTGCTTGCTATTCTTGGGGCCCTTTAAGAGTGTTGGTGCAGTTAACAACAGGCCCAGTTAACCTGCGTGCAGTAAAGGTACAGTACAGGTATTGGGTTTGTCTCTGCACAGGTGCTGGTAGATAGGGTTGATATAGATGCAGCCTAGATTTGGAATAAGTGCAGTATAGAGTGTAGTATGGGTGCAGTATGGATTGGGTACACTTGGTGTCCTGCTCTTAGTGGCTTAGTTCCTACTAGCAGTATCAACAATAGGCAATAGGCCCCCCTTCTACATTAACCAGTCCCTGGGATACTGTAGAAGGGGGGTTCCCTTCAGTCTCTCCCTGAAGGCCTCCATTGAACAGCAGTGAGAAGCAGAGGGTAAGTGGGTTCTCCAGTCTCCCTGCAGGAGCAGTGTAGGTACTGTGATGTGGGCAGTGCTGTGCTGTCCCCAGATTTCCTCACTCACAGTCTCAGGCCCGGATTTCTGCTGGTATGGTCTCTCGCTGGAAGGTGAATATTCAGACAGAGGTGACTTCTCTCTAACTCTCTTGGTGCAAAGTGGAAGAATTTTCCCAGGCAGTTAAATAAGAATCATCTCTCACTCCTCCTACGGCACAGTACCTTTTTTTAGATCTGCAGTGTAAGGATTCAATTGGCCCCAATATATGGCTGCCAGCTCCAACTACAACTCCCAGGATTCCCAACGCTCAGCATAGAAGTCTATAGGCTTGCTTGGCTTTAGCGCTCCCCCCTGCTGGCTGGAGGAGAATGGTGCAGCATACCATCAGTATCTCAGTAAAGGGGGAGAAGAATAAAAGGGAATGTCTACTTTTCCATATTGCTATAGCCCAGCACCTGGTTACAGACACTATATTGCTTTTTTTCTCTTAATGGCCACTCCTCATGGGCAGCCTCCTCTAATGGTCTTACCAAATGAGCAGCCCTTTCACACTCGAATAGCTTCCCTCAGTGCACACCCTTCCCTGCTTCCTTTGCGGAGAGGTTGAAACCTCTAGAAGCCAGAAAACGTAAAACCTTTGCTTATGAAAAGTGTGGTACCAGGGGATCAAGGGTAGATGAATACATATTCTTAAGAGGGCTTTCATGGCTCAAATCCACTGAACCCAAAATCTCGGTGTATTCTACTGTAAATTCAGTGAGCATACAGTTTTAATCCTCTTAAATCTTGAGAATTTACCTACATCCAGAGACTTGGTCAAGCTGACTTTAAGTCCTAGCAGTGGGCCACACCAGGCTTTGCAGGCAGAGATGAGAGATGAGTAACATGCATAAAATGTGTTAAATGTACAATATTCATACAAGAAGATTATTGTTAAATTAATTGGTTTGATAACAGGGTCCCGTTAAAGGAGGCATAAATGTGATAGCAGTATTTCTCTATGGAGAGGAAGTCAGCTGTGTGTTGAATAATATAGCTCCCTACCATTCATGGGCATCCGCAGAAGTTTTTTCAGGGGGGGGCACCATTTTAAGGTCACCCATGCTCCGCCCCTTTTTGTCAACATCGTGGAGGGGAGGGGCTTGAGTGGGCAGTGCCGGTGCCGCGCCAGCTGGATCTAAATCTCTCTATTTTGCCCCAGTAGGTCATTATTTTAGAATTATTGCCCTCATTCTGATGTGTGCAGTGATATATGTGTAGGGCAAACATCATTTTCCTATCTAGGTGACCTAGCACTTGTGTTTTTGCTCTGCACCAACCCAGGTTCAGCCTGGCCCCTGAGTGTCCATATGTGGACACCTTGCTCCAGGGCACTAGTCCCCCCTTGCCCCTACCTGCGGACGCCCATGCTACCATTCCACCTTTAAACGTTGTCTGTTAAAGCTCAGTTGAACTTTCAGTTTAATCAGCTATATAAGTTGAAGGTGCATTAAAACAAAACATGTTTAATGCTTTATAATTAATTTTATTTACAAAGCAGCCACAGTGTAAGTAGAAACGATTGTCACATGCTAGCATACTGCAAAAAGAATCCTTGCTTTCTTTCTGGAAGTAGTGGTCTTATTGCAGAGATTCAACATGCCTCCTATTCAGTCATACCTATATCTCTGCAATCAGAAAAGTTCATACTGCCTGCTGGAAAACTCTAGCTCTGACTCAGCAGGGGGCACTTTGCAGAAAGATCTCTACAGAGAGGCCACAGTTCCCCACATAGAGCAAGGGTCCTTTTTTCTGCAGCATGCTGGCAGGACACAGATTTTTCTACTCACGCTGCTGTTGCCCCCTTAAGAAAATTAACCGACTTTGCACACCTTTTGCTGATGCACCTGGCATGTATTGAACGAATTTAAACTGAAAGCTCAGTTGGGCTTTAAATTAAAGTGGTTGTAACCCCTAAAAAATAAAGAAAAAAAAAGCATGATACACAGCATAGTGCTTGTGCTGTGTGATTTGTCCTTCTCTATGTTCTAAAAAACCTGGTTGATCCTGCCAGTTTCTATGACCCCCCTGTTTGTGCTGACCACAGTAATCATGGCTATTGATCCATGATTACCTTGTTCAGGTTACCTGCCTCCATCAGCCTGCTGCTCTCCTCTATCCCCCTCCCTCCCTGGCTGTCAGCTCGGGAGTCTAACATTACTAGTGAGAAATCCTGTAATCCGCTGTGTTACAGGATAATATAATTGTGCAGTGTGTGTGTTTGTTTAAAATTATTGCGCAAAATACCTTATTTACAGTGCCACTGGGCATTCACATGATGACCTGGCACTCTCCTCCTCTCCTCCTGGCTGACGTCAGCAGGGAATCTTGGCCCCTCCCATTGTAGTGCTCAGAGTAGAGAAGGAGAGCTCTGGCAGGGCTCATAAGCGCCAGCGGCGCTGTAAAAAGTTATTTTGCACAATAATTTTAAACACGCACACAGCACATTATATCATCCTGTAACAGAGCGGATTATAGGATTTCTCTGGTAACATTACAACCACTTTAAGTTTTAGAAACTTTCATATTGATACTGAAAATACAAAAATCTCAAACCAGAGTATTTTGTGCTTACCCGAGGCGCTCCTTCTCTTCCTGGAGCCAGCATCTCAACTGTGGACACCCAGCTGTGACAGGTTGCAGCTTCACAGCCGGGTGCCCACTGCGCACGTGTGAGTTGTGCTGCTCCTCCTGAATGGTCCAGCAGTCTTCTGGGACCTGTGATGTGTCCCAGAAGACTGCAGGGAGGGGAGAGGAGAACTTTGCCTAGACAATCTGAGCGGAAGTGGGAGCAGGTACCTGTCAAAACTAGGTACCTGCCCCCCCCCTCCCCCTGAAAAAAATTACATACCAATGACACTACTTAAAGTGGGGTTGCCACCAAAAAAATAATGTGGCTTAAAAATCATAAAAAAATAATAATAAAAAAATATTTTTTTTACTCACCTCTAAATGCCTGTTGCTAGGGGGTCCCTCGTAGTCTGCCACCTTCATTGCCCGGGCTAAACGTCACTTCCTGTAGGCGCCGCACAGTCATCTGGGACCTGTCATGTGTCCCAGATGACTGAGCGTCAAATCACGGCGCATGGCGCCGCTCGCGCATGCGCAGTGGGTGCCCGGCTGTGAAGCCACAGCCGGGTTCCCACATTAAGAATGCCGGCGCCGTGAGCGGAGCGGGGAACGAGGGGGGGGTCTCGTTCCCCCGCATCCTTGAACCCGGGGACAGGTAAGTGTCCGATTAATAAAAGTCAGCAGCTGCAGTATTTGTAGCTGCTGACTTTTCATATTTTTTTTTTGTGGGCACTCCACTTTAAAGTACTACTTAAAAACACTACTTATGACCTATTGGAGGAGCTCCGCTTTAAGGTGTCACTTAAGTGCAAAGAGTGCAGTAGCTTACGCTGTCCAATCAAAAGTCATCTTTTGTTAATTTGCCCACTCTGAATTTCTTTCTGATTGCCACAACTTATGCACATTCGCTATTTGCACAGTGTAATTAAACCTGTTGTCACTGCTTGCAGAGAGCTACAGCTTTTGTGTACATTGCTGCAGATTTATGAGCAGATAAAACAGATTTACTAAAAATAGAACATACAGCAATAAAATGATTTGCTTCAAGTTTCTTCAGGAGAACAAATTTGGAGATGTTGCTCCTGAACAGTGTGTGTCAGGATCACGGCCGCTTGTGGTCTTCACTATGGGAGCATATAACAACAGGGTGACAATGCAGAAGCACAACTGTGAAACTACTGTCACTCCACTAGCTGTCTACATGCACTCACTCCAGCATGAGCTGCACATCATTGCTTTGGACCAGCTTCCTGATGGTGATAATGATATATCATGCCTGAACAGTTTGTGTCAGCAGGGCCGCTTGTAGTCTAGGGGTCTCCAAACTATGGTCCTCCAGTTGTTCAGGAACTACAATCCCCATCATGCCTAGTCATGTCTGTGAATGTCAGAGTTTTACAATACCTCATGGGACGTGTAGTTCCAAAACAGCTGGAGGGCCGTAGTTTGGAGATCCCTACACCATGGTAACATATGACAGGGTGACAATGCAGAAGCACAACAGAGAAACAGTTGTCACCCCATAACCAGAATTTCTTGAACAATGACCTTCATAGCAGGACGATCAGTTATAATTTTAATAATGGCTGTATATTTAAATATAATCAAAGCAACACTTGAAATTTCATTAAAAAGTAAGACTTATATGAAATTTTAGTGACTAGTTTAAGATCTACTTTAAGAAAAACCCAATTTGGGGCTAACTCTTACCTGTGTCTTCCTTTCTGCAATGGTAGAAGCGGTAAAAATGGCAGCAACTAGTACTATTAGTGCAAATGGTCCAAGAATTATCCAAAGAAGTCTTCTCTGTCCACTCCCAGCATCCTCCGCTCTTTGGCAGTCCATGCTGTCTGGCTTAGCTCTTCTGCTAGAACCTGACTATGGTGACTCTAATCTCTCTATCAACTGCAGGTTAACAAAAAATACTTTGCATAATTCCCATTTCTACTCTTCGGCCTAAATATCCGTATATGTCATCTAAACTCCTAATCTGCAATGTTATGTCTTCCTTCTATGTGACTGCAGATGGCTCTAGCGTCTAGTGATAATACAGTGCTGTCTGTAGACTGTCTGACTTCAGCTGCACTGCCTCTCCATCACTGCTCTTTCTAAGTGGGTCTAACTCCTTCTCTTTCTCTCACTTTCGTTAAAAATCCAAGCTGAGCATTGAGGGCTGCCAACTAGTCTTCCAATTGAAGCCAAATGTTCTCATCTTTCACAGGCAAAAAGGGTTTGGTCTGGGACTGTGTAGGGGCGAGTGTGGGGGGATCAGTGTATGCAGTCTACTTCCAGCTGACTGGCTCAGCAACAGGAGGGATAAATCTGAGCTTGACAGCTTGCTGTAAGGAAACCAAAAAAAGCATCATCATTAAAAAAAAAATAAGTAAAAAAACACAAAAGCTTAATTCTGTGTAATGACAATGTAATCTTCAAAGACAAATGGCGTCGGCAGCATTTTAGTGTGCATGGTGTCAGGAACTGGAAATCGATATTAAAAAGAAACACCAAACAACACGTGGAAATCAAACACTAAACTGTTAATGCAGGAAACATTGCAACTGTGCTGCAGTCATGATGTTCACTGAGAGAAGGGGGGAGGATGGAATAGAAAGACAGAGGGAAGAAGAGGGGTGTGAGCGCTGCTGTGTGAACGCTGCCGGGCTACTGAGCGCCTTACGGCTATTCGCCCCGACACAGCTCAACGTCCGGAGCCCGACACAGGAGCCCGGGGAGCCCGACACAGCCTTGTGCCCGGGGAGCCCAACACAGCCTTGTGCTAGCAATGCGCTCCACAAACTGGATTCTATATTTCCAATTAGGACACCGCGGAGGATTCCTTGCTGCGTCTGGTGCGCTCCAAGAAGATGGAGGCTCGTTAGACCCCACAGAGGGCTAAATCTTCTGGCGCATTAGACCTTGCTCTTTAGGGGGTCCACCAGTTCGGGTAAGGGTCCACACACACCGAGTGGGTTTTGTTTTTGATTCAAGGATCTCTCTCCCCCTCTTCTTGTCTCATCCTTTTTTCCTCCTTGGGTGAAGGTGGAAGGATTCTGGACTTTTACTACGCCTTTGGAATCACACTGCCACTTTTTTTTCTGTTACGGACTCAATTATTATTTTTATCACTGTTGAAGAGTTTTTCATATAGACTTTCACATACAGATTTTCATTTACGTTTTGTTCACTCAGAATTTGTTTTATTAGTACATAGTACACCTTTTGTGTTTTCTCATTTGTTACACAGGATCACTTATGTTATAAGCGCAACTTATTTGTATACAATTTTTGCACTATAGAGATATTTGATAGTTTTTGTTGCAGCTATATATACATTTGAAACTCTAGCGCTGTATAACCTTATATCTTTTCTCATGATTTTCACTGAATGCAATGCTTTTTAATGGCACTGTAGTCAATTTCACAATTTCATGGTATGTAACCTCCCTCTCATGCTCCATTGTTTATGGATAAGGCTGCAGTGGGCTCATAGAGTGGCAGCAACCACAAAACACTTGTCCGAAGCCAGCCACACTGATTTCAGGCTGAACAGAAGAAACGTAACAGGTTTCTCTAGCCATGCTAAACAGCACAGATGGATGAATCTCTTGCTGCAACTTCTGACAGATAGTGTTTGGCCAACAATATCCACCTAGCTCCTTCAATTTTTGAAGAAGGATGTCATGCAGAGAGATCACATTAAATAAATTACTGATTGAACTGTTCAAAATTCCATCAGTATATTGCCAGCTTTACATTTATGCAAGTCAAATTTTAAGATGGTCATATATGGGTCCATTATTTTCGTTCAGCCAGTGGGTTGAACAAGAAAAAAAAAACTGAACAGATTCCCCTATCTATACATTTGAGGTGGATGGGGGAATCCTCCCCACTGCGGTATTGTATTCTCACAGCAGGGAGACTCCCACACTGTCAGAATACACAGATCAACACTGCAGCTTTTATCCGACAGGTCGGTTGAACAGAAGTCGATTGGTAGATCCCTCCTGAACTGGCCACATTTTGATCCATCTATGTCCACATTAAAAGCCATTCAGACACGACGGATACTAGTAGCTATAAGAACTTTAGAATGTGGAAAATACGGTAGATATTACAATTAAATTAAGAGGCGTTTAGCAGTTTGGGTACATTCTCAATAAATGTAAGGAATTGGAGGGTATAGATTCAGAAAAATAATTTATTAGTCCATTTTGCCTGCAGAGGTCAAACTTTATGGCTCCATGCAGCTTCTTTTGCACATTTTACACAGCTGCCACCACCTGTCATTCAGTGGGCGAACACCTCCTAAACTTTGCCACAGCCAATGATAACTTGCAATGCTGTCAAGGAAGGAAAAGAGGAGACTGCAGAGTTGTACGTGACTTGTTTATTCTGAGCTTATGTTGCTTTTAGTGCACTTTAGCAAAATTAATATTTTCCAAACTAAATAAATCAAAAAAGAAAAAAAATCTATAAATCCCCAAAAATGTATACAATACAGAATGGAATTTCTTTATTGTTCTTTAAGGGACATAACGCCTCCCATTCCCAGCATGCTTCAGTTTTTTTCATTAGTTTCTTAAGAGGATAGATGTTTTTTCTTTACTAAGAGATATTTACCTATTTTACTGGCCATTTTAAGTTACCATATATACTCGAGTATTAGCCGAGGCACCTAATTTTACCACAAAAAGCTGGGAAAACTTATTGACTCGAGTACAAGCCTAGGGTGAGAAATGCGCAGCTACTGTAAGTGGAAAAGAGGGTCAACAATGCCCATTTGCAGCCTCACTGTGCCCATTTGCATGCCTCACTGTGCCCATTTGCTGCCATAGGTCCTCTGAACTTCAAACTAGGTAGTTAAGGGTTCCTAGATGCCCCCTAGCTGCAGCCAAAATTTGGGGTCTCTGGACCCAAAGGGTCCCGAAATGGCATTGCTGCAGATGGACACAGTTTACCGACTTTGGGGCCCTGTATCTCGGGGCCACTTGGTGCTAGGAACCCCAAATTGGATATGTTGTAATGTTGGTTCCACTGGGTTTGCACACCAAATTTGGGGTTCCTAGCACCAAGTGGCTCCGAGATACGGGGCCGCAAAGTCGGGTCGGAAAATTTAATTTTTTGCTGCAGAAAAGTGTTTGACTCGAGTATAAGCCGAGGGGGGCACTTTCAGCACAAAAAAATGTGCTGAAAAACTCGGCTTATACTCGAGTATATACGGTAAGTTAAATTTTTGTTTTTGGTTGCCTCAATCAAGACTTCATCCACATGCTGCTGAGCTGGGCCCTTTATGCAGCTATCCAGATTGATGTGTGTTTGCCACTTGCTTTGTAGGCCGTACCTGGACCCTGCTGGACTGAAGATTGCTGGACCTGCCTGAAAAGCAAGCTTTGGGAACTGGTCTCTGCTTATGATGTGACCTTTGTGTAATCTATTAGTCATAGAGCACTTTCCAGGTCCAGAGAAATGGCACAGCCTCCAGAGTGACCCAGTCTCTGAAGATTCTTTAATGAGTACTCCATGTTGGCTGGACATAAGGAGCTGTGACATTATTGGTAATGGTAACCTCCACCAATAATTCTCTAGTCAATAGGTTTTTTGCAGAAAGTGTTATCTGCAGGGAATTAAGTGCTAGGTCACTAGCTGAAGTGTTGTATGCTAACACTACACTGTTCCCTACTTCATCAATTTCTGCAGAGCCAATGTAATAGGGGATTACAGGAAGTGGTTAGCCAATAATGGAGGTGGTTGTTAAAAATGGAGTAGCTCCCAATTCTCGGCCCACACAGCTTCTCATTAATGAAGACTAGGTCATACCGAGGTTGTGCATTAGCTCTGGACCTGGAAAGTTCTTTACAGCTAATACTTTACACAAAGGTTTGGGAAGTGCCATAGGCAGAACCTGGAAAATTCCTGACCTTTCTACAAAAAGGCCTGGATCAATATGTGGCCCTGCATACCATCAAGGGGTGAGTCTCAAGCTTTCTGGTGTTATTTCCAGAGGCTGTCTCTCAGCCTTTAATTTAGACTTTGACATGGTGTCTCTCCTGTAGTTGCTCCTGTACAACCTCCTGTGACTCCATGGGATCTGAATTTGGTTATTTCAGCTATTCAAAGACTGCCATTTGACCTTCTCAGGGATATTACCCTTTCTCTTCTTACTCACAAGGTTGTGTTGCATCCCTTGTGGCCACAACCATTTCTGATCTTATACAAGAATACGATGGCACTGAGGCCTACACCCTCCTTCTTTCCTAAGGTGGTTTCAGCTTTTCACCTCAACCAGGACATTGTTCTTCTGTCTCTCTAGCCAGCTTCAGTATATCAGAAGGAAATTTCTCTTCGCTGCCTGGATCTGGTTTACGCTGTGCGAGCTTACCTCTCAGACACTGCTTCTATTAGAAAGACTAACTCTTTTTGTCATCCCTGATGGTTACTAGGGATGAGCCGAACACCCCCGGGTTCGGCTCGCACCAGAACCCGCGAACGGACCTAAAGTCCGTGCGAGCATTAGAACCCTATTAGTTACAATGGATGCGAACGTTCGAAATCAAAAGTGCTAATTTAATGGCTAATATGCATGTTATTGTCATAAAAAGTGTTTGGGGACCTGGGTCCTGCCCCAGGGGACATGTATCAATGCAAATTTTTTTTTTTAAAACTGAAGTTTTTTTTTAGGAGCAGTGATTTTAATAATGCTTAAAGTGAAACAATAAAAGTGTAATATTCCTTTAAATTCCGTACCTGGGGGGTGTCTATAGTATGCCTGTGAAGGGGCGCATGTTTCCTGTGCTTAGAACTGTCCCTGCAAAAAGTGTAATTTTTGCAGGAAAAAAAGCTATTTAAAATCACTAGCGGCTAATGTATTGACGGCTCCCGTAACACAGAGAACAGTCATTCATTGAAAGCCATTCATTAAAAAAAGTCATTGATAAAAAAAAAAAAAAAAGCGTGGGGGTCCCCCCAAATTCAATAACCAGGCCCTTCAGGTCTGCTATGGATATTAAGGGGGACCCCAGCCAAAAAAAAATGGCGTGGTGTCCCCCTTCAAAATCCATACCAGACCCTTGAGGTCTGGGATGGATTTTAAGGGGAACCCCAGCCAAAAAAAATGGCGTGGGATCCCCCTCAAAATCCATACCAGACCCTTATCCGAGCATGCAACCTGGCAGGCCGCAGGAAAAGAGGGGGGGATGAGAGCGGCCCCCCTCCCTCCTGAACCGTACCAGGCCACATGCCCTCAACATTGGGAGGATGCTTTGGGGGTCTGAGACCCCCAAAGCACCTTGTCCCCATGTTGATGAGGACAAGGGCCTCTTCCCCACAACCCTGGCCATTGGTTGTGGGGGTCTACGGGCGGGGGGCTTATCGGAATCTGGAAGCCCCCTTTAACAAGGGGACCCCCAGATCCCGCCCCCCCCTGTGTGAAATGGTAAGGGGGTACTGTACCCCTACCATTTCACCAAAAAAGTGTCAAAAATGGTAAAAATTACAGGAGACGGTCTTTGACAATTCCTTTATTAAAATCTTCTTTCTTCTGGTCTTCTTCCTTCTTCCTCTCTTCATCCTTCTGTTTCTTCATCTTCTCCTTCCGGCATCTTCTTCTTCCATCATCTTCTTCCTCCGATCCGCTTCTTCTTGCTCTGGTCTTCTCGTCCGGCATCTTCTTCCACGGCGTCCGTGTCTCTTCTTGGGCCGCTCTGCGCAATGGGAGGCTCCCGCTGTGTGAGGCTTCGCTGCGTCTAACAGGTCTTTTATAACGGAGGGCGGGGCCACCTGGTGACCCCGCCCCCTCTGACGTCATGGGGAAAGCCATAGGGAATTCCCCATGACATCCCCGTGCGTCAGAGGGGGGCAGGGTTACCAGGTGGCCCCGCCCTCCGTTATAAAAGACCTGTCAGACGCAGCGAAGCCTCACACAGAGGAAGAGACGCCAACGCCATGGAAGAAGATGCCGGACGAGAAGACCAGACCAAGAAGAAGCGGATCGGAGGAAGAAGATGATGGAAGAAGAAGATGGAAGAAGATGCCGGAAGGAGAAGATGAAGAAACCGAAGGATGAAGAAAGGAAGAAGGAAGACCAGAAGAAAGAAGATTTTAATAAATGAATTGTCAAAGATCGTCTCCTGTCATTTTTAAAATTTTTGACACTTTTTTGGTGAAATGGTAGGGGTACTTTTGTACCCCCTTACCATTTCACACAGGGGGGGTGGGATCTGGGGGTCCCCTTGTTAAAGGGGGCTTCCAGATTCCGATAAGCCCCCCGCCCGCAGACCCCCACAACCAATGGCCAGGGTTGTGGGGAAGAGGCCCTTGTCCTCATCAACATGGGGACAAGGTGCTTTGGGGGTCTCAGACCCCCAAAGCATCCTCCCAATGTTGAGGGCATGTGGCCTGGTACGGTTCAGGAGGGAGGGGGGGACGAGAGCGCGGTCTGCCAGGTTGCGAGGGGAACCCCACGCCATTTTTTTTGGGCTGGGGTTCCCCTTAAAATCCATCCCAGACCTCAAGGGTCTGGTATGGATTTTGAAGGGGGACCCCACTTCTTTTTTTTTTTTTTTTGGCTGGGATCACCCTTAATATCCATAGCAGACCTAAAGGGCCTGGTTATTGAATTTGGGGGGACCCCCACGCTTTTTTTTTTTTTACATTTTTTTTTTTTTTAATGAATGGCTTTCAATGAATGACTGTTCTCTGTTACGGGAGTCGTCAATACATTAGCCGCGAGTGATTTTAAATAGCTTTTTTTCCTGCAAAAATTACACTTTTTTCAGGGACAGTTCTAAGCACAGGAAACATGCGCCCCTTCACAGGCATACTATAGACACCCCCCAGATGTGTTACTGCAATGCTGTACTAACAGCACGCACACACTAATCCGCAGAATCATAGCACATAATGTCAGCAGTCAGCAGCACATAACACTGACACTGACGCTGGAACACAACACAATATGCGAGGCCGCCGGCGCGGCGGCCTTTTATACTGTGGGGCGTGTACTAAACTCCCTGAGCTATAATTGGCCACAGGCATCCTACCTGTGGCCAATTATTGCTCTCCTCGCCGCTGGCTCTTTGATTAGCCAAGCATGCGGGTCACAGTGCATGCTTGGCCAATCATCAGCCAGCAATGCACTGCAACTGGCGCAGTGCATTGCGGGCCGCTCGCATCACACTAATTTGATGCGAGCGGCCCAAATAGTTCTGGGCTCGCCGAGCGGGCGAACGTCCGATGTTCGATTCGAACATGGGTTCGAATCGAACACCTGGCTCATCCCTAATGGTTACCAAAAAGGTGAATCAGCTTTACAATTCACCATTTCTCAGTGACTCAAAAGAATTATGAATCCCCTCAGGGCTTATGGCCTTAAGGATAAATTCACCTTTTCCCATCAAGGCCCACTCTACTAGATCTGTAAATGCTTCTTGGGCTTTTAGGCATTGGACAAAATGTTTCTCAGATTTGCCAGGCTACCAGGATCTTCACACTGTAAACAAAAATGTAAAAGTCAGCAGCTACAAATACTGTAGCTGCTGACTTTAAAAGACACACACTTACACTAACCACAACAAACAAAGCCCCGTTCACAACTATGCCCTGAGCTACATCACCAATCTTGTCTCTGAATATCACCCAAACTGTCCTCTCCGCTCCTCTCAAGACCTCCTGCTCTCAAGCTCCCTTGGCTCCTCCTACCATTTGCTCATCTCCAGGATTTCTCCAGAGCTTCTCCCATCCTCTGGAACATTCTACCTCAATCTGTATGGCTATTTCCTACTCTTACTGCCTTCATGCGATTCAGGGAAGCCCATCACACCTCCAACTAATCTTTTATCACTTTCATCCCCACAGTTACAACCTTTTGTACCATCTGCCCCACCCTATTATATTGTAAGTTCTTCTGAACAGGGCCCTCTTAACCCTCCTCTATTTTATTGTATTGAAACTGTATTGTCTCCCCTTTATATTGTAAAGCGCTGCGTAAACTGTTGGCGCTATATAAATCCTGTATAATAATAATAAACAATCTTGAAGTTTGAAAACCTACTCTTTAAGACTCCCACACATTTACTTCCTTGAATGCAGTAATACACTGCCACACATTTCACAGAGCCTGTTGCCTGAACTACAAATATATTGCAGAGGTGTTGAAGAGGAGGAGTATAGGAAATACGCCACGTGGGATTTGTAGTCCTTAGAAATTTAAAGTAAACCAAAGGAATGAGAAGAGGAGATGTTGCAAAGCATGTAGGTAATACAAGAAGATGTTGAAAGAGATGACCAGCGGACAGCCAGAACTCACAGCGTGAAAGGAGATTTTTCAAGTAAGTCTATATTGGATTGTCAAAAATAACAATTGTTTGTATTGCTTATAAAATTAAAGTGTATGCTGTGATTTTAGATCTTCTTTAAAGCAGTAGTAAACGCAAAAGCAAACCTTTATTATTTTGCAGCCTACCGATTCTGAGATGTGATGGCTGCATTCATTTTCTTTTTTAGGCTTTCTTTCTTCTATTTTCATCTGGTGATGCAGCCAGCAAGTCTATTATTTTTCAAAAGCACAAGTTCTCCAGCAGAATGTATCGGTTTACATGGATGAGACAAACCATTTAAAAGAGAAGTATGGCTTTATGAAAAAAAAAAATAAATACTCACCTAGGTGGATGCAGCAATGATCCGTTGCTGCATCTGTCCTCCGCCGGCTCTGCAGTGAGAACTGAGTGATCAAACACAGCTGATTGCTCAGTTCTCCCCCTCCGCTCTGAGCAGAGAGCTGGTGACTGTCAGTCAGCGGCTCTCTGCTCTCCCCTCCAGCGCTTACTGGAGCACCGGGCTGTGGAGGGGTGGGAGGGGCTGATTTAGGCTCTCAGCAGATCACTGAGATGCTGAGCCAGGTGCTGGTCCACGGTTCTGGGTAGATCCCGACCACTAACTGCACTCCTGTGATCCATAGAATAAGTATAGCCAAAAAAGCTTTGGCTATACTTCTCCATTAACACTAGCAGGGATGTTTAAAATTATCGGATTTATTTATTCATGTAAAACTTTTATCTAAAACAAAAAACGGTTCGCTGAAGTCCGACCTTGTTGTGGAAATTTTTATCAACGCATGTTGTCAGATGTCCCCCAGTGTCAGTTTTGCTGTAATACGCTCATGCGAGCGTATTTACACATACAGACATTGGTGGAAGACCATTGGCTGCAGAAACCTTCCCGTGGACACGGCAGATCTGTTTGCTCTTTTAGGGATGTTTGTTTATGCCTCACCAAGAGACTGGCCACCTAATGGCGACTGCATTAACGCTCCTAGAAAACAGATCTGCGTACATGGGAACCATAGCATAACCATACAAAAACCATGGCCCACTGAGCCATGATAGAGTACAGCTTGCGTCATTGGAAGCAGTGAGAATGTGCACCCGATCATGTTTAAATTGTGAGACATTTTGTGTCTCACAAGAAGCTTGCCGCATGGCTCTGCACACGACCATCTGCACACGTCACTCCTGGAATTCTATTTGAATATATATACATGTGTGTGATTGGTTCTTTTGAAAGAATACAAGTGTCTGATTGGCTGATTCTGAAGCCACCACCTTCTTTTGTTATTCATGTTTACAGTATACAGTAAATAAAAGCAGCATATCATGGTAGAGAGGATTTTTCTAAGCTCAACGTGATACCAGCGACTGTCTGTGTTACTTGGAGATAAACAAGCGTGCTTTCCAGGCATTATACAAGAGAGCTATGATTGTGCTTATTAGCACAAGGAATTATTTGCTTATAAGAGAAGCTTTAATAAATCCACAACAACCTTAATTGGTTAGTATGTTCAAATCTGCTAATATATATAACACTACTCTTCCCCCAAGACAATGCTGCTGTCTGCTATGCCTCCTGTTCTCATTCATCCAGAGCAGTGTCTCACTAATACTGGAGGTGTGATACTGGCCAGGTCAGCAGGTGAAACAGGGAAAAAAGCCAAAGAAAAGAACATTAATGCAGCCACCACATCTAATGATTGGTAAACTGCAATATAATACAGTGGGGGGAACTGAACAGGAGGGAGGGGCCAGGATCGCTGAAGAGGGACCCGTGAAGAGGAGGATAGAGGATGCTCTGTGCTAAACCACTGCAACAGAGCAGGTAAGTATAACATGTTTGTTATTTTTATAGGGAAAAAACAACTTTACAATCACTTTAAAGTGATTACCTTGAAGTGAATAACTCAACAACAAGTTCACTGTATGGATCACTTATGCTTTTATACATGTTGCTCATACACCCCCCCCCCCCCCCCCCCAATCTCCTCTTCTCAAAAGGGAATAGAATAGATTAAGTTCCTCTAATCTTTCCTCATAGTTGAGTTTGAAAACTGAAAAGATTAGCATTGCATGATATTATTAAGCTTATGATCTACCAAAACACCCAGATCCTTCTCCACCAGTTGTTAGGTATCTATTTACTCGGTGTAACATTATCTATTTTCTTTTACCAAACAATTGGGTATTATATTGTGTTTTTGTGCTTAAAAATGTATTAAAGTGTATTTAAAAAAAAAGAATACCTTTGAAAAACCACTGTGCAAATACCATGTGACATAAACATTTGTAACACCCACCATTTTATTCTCTAAAGCCCCATACACACGGTCGGATTTTCTGATGGATTCTGTCCTATCGGACAATGTTGTCGGAAATTCCGACCGTGTGTAGGCACCATCGGACAGTTTCCATCGGATTGTCCGATGGACAAAGTCCTATCTCCTGCTGGATAGATTTTTTGACAACAAAGTCCGATCACACCAAATCCGATCGTGTGTAGCGATTTCCGACGGACAAAGTGCTACGCATGCTCAGATCACATTACAAGACCAAAGCTACTGGCTAATAGCCTCTACGTAGTCCCGTCATAGGCAACAAACGTCACCACGTTCAGAATGATCGGATTTTCCGACAACTTTGTCCGACCGTGTGTATGCAACACCAGTGTCGGACTAAATCCGTCGGACCAAATCCGATGGATTTGGTGGTCGGATTTTCCGACCGTGTGTATGGGGCTTTAGGCCTCTGCTTAAAATTTTTTTATAACCACTTGCCGACCGCCCCATAGCAAATTTACTGCTACAGGGTGGCCACGATACGCAGGATAACGTATATATGCGTAATCTTGCACTTCCAGTTATCGGTTCCAGGTAAACTGCACACTGCATGTGAGTCACACAGGAATCACTCCAAATTTCTGTGCAAATCACATGCGATTCTGTGCGGTGTGATTTGAGTCTATTCATTTTGAACGGCTCAAATTGCACTGCATCCGCATGAAAAAGGTGTGGGTAGAGGGAGACTATATGCTGAGACTGTATCATGTGTTGCAACTTGCAAGTTTCTGATCAACTTTAGAAGCACAGCTTGGATGTCCCAATTTGATTTCACATTGATGATTCCACCTGTGTTAACATAGGAGATCTACACAACACTCACTGCTGAGAGAAGACAGGACTGAGGAAATCTTTGAACTAGGGAGCAATGTTGCTTTTCTGCAAAAATACAGCTATAGTCAGCATTTGAAGAATTAAAGGTACGTCAGATCCACTCCTTGCATTGCTGAATACGCTTCTAAAGGGCGCAACTATATGAACAGTAGCAAATTATCAGATAATCATGGTAGTTTCTTGAGCATAGGATCTCTGTATCCTTATTCCTTTTATTTTTTTAAATCAGAAATAAGATCTCTATCTTAGGAGACGCATATCTTTTATATTTAGGCTTGGAGGTGTATAGTGATTAGTTAACAGGTCTGCAACAAATGCTGTAAAGTGGAGATTTTTATTTTTTTTTACCTGTTAAAGGGTTGCTTTGGACAACATACAGAGTGTACAGCAGCTCTCCAACACTATGGGGGTTCCCATCTGGCAATGGACCAATAGGCCATCAAGCTTTGCGCTGCTGATGATGCAATGCAAAGCCTTATGTGGCGGTCAAACTAGGTTCATAATGAAAAGACCCTAATGGCCCATACACACGATCCGAATATCGTCCGAACACGGTCGTCCGAGGAAGGATCATACAATTTTCGGATCGTGTGTACACTACTTTTGACAGCTGATCATGACCGTTCATCCGATCTTATTTGATCGGGCATGCACGAATATTTTCCTTGTACGATTCCAGATCGTAAGATTTTCAGTTAGTCAGTATAGTTGTCGTCCGAAAAGTCAATACAAATACATTACAACACATGACATCACTTCCGATTTTTTTATTTTTTCTGTCGTACGAGAATTTGTGACTTTAGCTATTCAATTTCCACTTGCGACTATTAAGCGAAAACAGTCGTACGATATTCGGATCGTGTGTACAGGCCATTACTCTGACTATACCAAGTATAACCAAGGGTATCCTGATGATAATGTGCACCACAAGTGCCTATATGCTGCCTCATTACTGAAAAGTCTATTTGCCTAGTCATTTGTGGCTGGTGTATGTACATTATGACATGCAATGCAACCTCTAAATATGATAGTTTCAACAGGATGCAGAAGTATGGAATTCCCCCAATTTATAGAACTGCATTCGCCTGACATGACCCTGGAGAGTCAATATTGAGGCTCTAAGATAAGGGAGGTTAAATTTTCCTTGGCAGCAGAGCCTGATAGATTTACTCAAACAGGAAAGATTTTGTTGATGGATTACCTTGTGTTTGCTGTAGTGTCCACACCTATTACTATATTATCAGGGGAATGCACAGCCTATTGCTGCTGTGCCAAAGCTCAAACATATGTGTGTGTGTGTGTGTGTGTGTGTGTGTGTGTATGTGTGTGTGTGTGTGTGTGTATGTGTATGTGTGTATATATATATATATATATATATATATATATATATAAATATGTATGTATAATGTGTGTGTGTGTGTGTATTATATATATATATATATAATACACACACACACACACACACACACACATTATACATACATATTTATATATATATATATATATAACATCCACACCCAGTGGCATCACTAGGGTTGGTGTCAACCCCCGCCGCCAGCAGGACAGGCAGTAGGGCACTGAGCAGGCTGGCGCCACCCCCATTCCTGTACAATTGGCATATGGTAAACTCTCCCCTCTAAACACAGACCTCGGATACAGTGCGACTCAATCCAGTGAGAAAGATGCCCCTCCTCCCAGGCTCCTCTCATGACCTGTAAGACACGTCAGATCCGGGGAAGAGCCGCCTAGAAAAAGCTTCCCCTCCCTGACTCTAGTGTGACAGGCGGTGGCGAGAGATGCTGTGGGAGTGCGGGCGAGTGCCGAGGATCTGAGCGGACAGGAGCACATCGCTGTGTCACTTCTAAATACAGAAGCCTGGCTTCTGTATTTAGAAGTGACAGTAGTGAGCGGAAAGCACAAGGCAGAGCAGGAGATGGCAGAAATCTCTCCTGCCATATTCCAGCTGAATAAAGCCCTGGTGTCACCCCTGTGTCGGGTGCCACCTGGGTACGGACCACCCCCCTCTAGTGGTGTGTGTGTGTATACACACACTGTTATGGCAGAGCTGGTACAGTGAAAGAGAAGTGCGGTAGCACTTCATTAATGGCAAAACTGGTCAGAGGGAGATATTTACCATCTACCCGCCAGCGATAATGCTAATGCACTTGGGGTGATTAGGGTGTGCCCAGGCACACCTGGCACACTCCCTGCGCATGCCTATGTATATAATGATAGTGTCAGATTTGTTACTGATCATGGAGAGTGGTTTGTCAAATTGGTTTTTAAAACCCTGTTTGCTCTCACTTTCGTTTATTGTGTAAACTGTTCTGCTAATATTTACAGTGCATCTGTAATACAACTTGCATCCATTTAATTTGAACTTTGTGCTTTGTCAATGTAAGGTACAGCAACAGGTTTACTTTAAAGCCAACCCCCAGAGCAGCACATACAGTGGTGTGAAAAAGTGTTTGCCCCCTTCCTCATTTCCTGTTCCTTTGCATGTTTGTCACACTTAAGTGTTTCGGAACATCAAACCAATTTAAACAATAGTCAAGGACAACACAAGTAAACACAAAATGCAATTTGTAAATGAAGGTGTTTATTATTAAAGGTGAAAAAAAATCCAAACCATCATGGCCCTGTGTGAAAAAGTGATTGCCCCCCTTGTTAAAACATACTATAACTGTGGTTGTCCACACCTGAGTTCAATTTCTCTAGCCACACCCAGGCCTGATTATTGCCACACCTGTTCACAATCAAGGCATCACTTAAATAGGAGCTGCTTGACACAGTAAGGTCCACCAGAAGATCCTTAAAAGCTACACATCATGCCGAGACCCAAAGAAATTCAGGAACAATTGAGAAAGAAAGTAATGGAGATCTATCAGTCTGGAAAGGGTTATAAAGCCATTTCCAAAGCTTTGGGAATCCAGCGAACCACAGTGAGAGCCATTATCCACAAATGGCGAAGACATGGAACAGTGGTGAACCTTCCCAGGAGTGGCCGGCCGCCCAAAATTACCCCAAGAGCGCAGCGACGACTCATCCAAGAGGTCACAAAAGACCCCACAACAACGTCCAAGGAACTGCAGGCCTCACTTGCCTCAGTTAAGGTCAGCGTTCATGCCTCCACCATCAGGAAAAGACTGGGCAAAAATGGCCTGCATGGCAGAGTTCCAAGGAGAAAACCACTGCTGAGCAAAAAGAACATCAAAGCTCGTCTCAATTTCTCCACAACACATCTTGATGATCCCCAAGACTTTTGGGACAACATTCTGTAGACCGATGAGACAAAAGTGGAACTCTTTGGAAGGTGTGTGTCCAAGTATATCTGGCGTAGAAGGAACACTGCATTTCAGAAAAAGAACATTATACCAACAGTAAAATAGGGTGGTGGTAGTGTGATGGTCTGGGGCTGTTTTGCTGCTTCAGGACCTGGAAGACTTGCCGTGATAAAAGGAACTATGAATTCTGCTGTCTACCAAGAGATCCTGAAGGAGAATGTCCGACCATCTGTTCGTGTACTCAAGCTGAAACGAACTTGGGTTCTGCAGCAGGACAATGATCCTAAACACACCAGCAAGTCCACCACCGAATGGCTGAAGAAAAACAAAATGAAGACTTTGGAGTGGCCTAGCCAAAGTCCTGACCTGAATCCTATTGAGATGTTGTGGTATGACCTTAAAAAGGCCGTTCATGCTCGAAAACCCTGTAATGTAACTGAATTAGGACAATTCTGCAAAGATGAGTGGGCCAAAATTCCTCCAGGACGCTGTAAAAGCCTCATTGCACGTTATCGCAAACGCTTGGTTGCAGTTGTTGCTGCTAAGGGTGGCCCAACCAGTTATTAGGTTTAGGGGGCAATCACTTTTTCACACAGGGCCATGATGGTTTGGATTTTTTTTCACCTTTAATAATAAACACCATCATTTACAAATTGCATTTTGTGTTTACTTGTGTTGTCCTTGACTATTGTTTAAATTGGTTTGATGTTCCGAAACACTTAAGTGTGACAAACATGCAAAGGAACAGGAAATGAGGAAGGGGGCAAACACTTTTTCACACCACTGTACTTGCCTTCTTCTTCACCATTGAGAAAAAAACTGGCTGTACACGGTTAGTTTTTTTTGTTCAGCCAGTGCGCTGAATGAGAAAAAAAAGTTTCTTCCATCCATTCGGACAAGGTGGATGAAGGAACCCCCTGCGCTGGGAGAATATATTCTGACAGCAGCTCCTGCCACTCTTGGGGCACTTTCACACTGGGGCGTTGGGGGCGTCGGCGGTAAAGCACCGCTATTTTTAGCCATGCTTTACCATAATTTTAGCTGTGCTTTTTGGCCTCTATCGGTGGTTAAAAGTGTTGAAAAAGGGTTAAAAGCTGCAGCTTTTGCAGCGCTGCCCACTGATTTCAATGGGCAGGGGCACTTTAGGAGCGGTGTATACACCACTCCTACAGCGCCTCAAAGATGCTGCTTGCAGGACTTATTTAAACTTCCTGCCAGTGCACCTCGGGCTTTCACACTGGTGTGAGAGGAGAGTCGCTTTACAGGTGTTTTGCAGGCGCTAATTTTAGCGCTTATATCGCGCCTCAGTTCGCCCGCTCGGCGAGCCCAGAACTATTTGGGCCGCTCGCATCAAATTCGTGTGATGCTAGCGGCCCGCAATGCACTGCGCCAGTTGCAGTGCATTGCTGGCTGATGATTGGCCAAGCATGCACTGTGACCCGCATGCTTGGCCAATCAAAGAGCCAGCGGCGAGGAGAGCAATAATTGGCCACAGGCAGGATGCCTGTGGCCAATTATAGCTCAGGGGGTTTAGTACACGCCCCACAGTATAAAAGGCCGCCGCGCCGGCGGCCTTGCATATTGTGTTGTGTTCCAGCGTCAGTGTTATGTGCTGCTGACTGCTGACATTATGGGCTATGAATCTGGGGATTAGTGTGTGCGTGCTGTTAGTACAGCATTGCAGTATCACATCTGGGGGGTGTCTATAGTATGCCTGTGAAGGGGGGCATGTTTTCTGTGCTTAGAACTGTCCCTGCAAAAAGTGTAATTTTTGCAGGAAAAAAAAGCTATTTAAAATCACTCGCGGCTAATGTATTGACGGCTCCCGTAACACAGAGAACAGTCATTCATTGAAAGCCATTCATTAAAAAAAGTAATTGATAAAAAATAAAAAAAATAAAGCGTGGGGGTCCCCCCAAATTCAATAACCAGGCCCTTCAGGTCTGCTATGGATATTAAGGGGGACCCCAGCCAAAAAAAAAAAAAAAAATGGCGTGGGGTCCCCCTCAAAATCCATAGCAGACCCTTGAGGTCTGGGATGGATTTTAAGGGGAACCCCAGCCAAAAAAAAATGGCGTGGGGTCCCCCTCAAAATCCATACCAGACCCTTATCCGAGCACGCAACCTGGCAGGCCGCAGGAAAAGAGGGGGGGACGAGAGCGGCCCCCCAACCTCCTGAACCGTACCAGGCCACATGCCCTCAACATTGGGAGGATGCTTTGGGGGTCTGAGACCCCCAAAGCACCTTGTCCCCATGTTGATGAGGACAAGGGCCTCTTCCCCACAACCCTGGCCATTGGTTGTGGGGGTCTGCGGGCGGGGGCTTATCGGAATCTGGAAGCCCCCTTTAACAAGGGGACCCCCAGATCCCGCCCCCCCCTGTGTGACATGGTAAAGGGTTACCCCTACCATTTCACCAAAAAAGTGTCAAAAATGGTAAAAATGACAGGAGACGGTCTTTGACAATTCCTTTATTAAAATCTTCTTTCTTCTTTCTTCTGGTCTTCCTTTCTTCATCCTTCGGTTTCTTCATCTTCTCCTTCCGGCATCTTCTTCCATCTTCTTCTTCTTCCATCATCTTCTTCCTCCGATTCGCTTCTTCTTGCTCTAGTCTTCTCGTCCTTCTTCCATGGCGTCGGCGTCTGTTCTTCTGTCGTGCCGCTCCTCGCAATGGGAGGCTCCCGCTGTGTGAGGCTTTGCTCCGTCTGACAGGTCTTTTATAACGGAGGGCACCTGGTAAACCCGCCCCCCTCTGACGTCATGGGGAAAGAGGGGACGTTGTGGGGAAGAGGCCCTTGTCCTCATCAACATGGGGACAAGGTGCTTTGGGGGTCTCAGACCCCCAAAGCATCCTCCCAATGTTGAGGGCATGTGGCCTGGTACGGTTCAGGAGGGAGGGGGGGCCGCTCTCGTCCCCCCCTCTTTTCCTGTGGCCGGCCAGGTTGCGTGCTCGGATAAGGGTCTGGTATGAATTTTGAGGGAGACCCCACGCCATTTTTTTTTTTTGCCTGGGGTCCCCCTTAATATCCATAGCAGACCTGAAGGACCTGGTTATTGAATTTGGGGGGACCTCCACGCTTTTTATTTTTTAAATTTTTTTATTTTTTATCAATGACTTTTTTTTTTATGAATGGCTTTCAATGAATGACTTCTCTGTGGATTGCTTTACGTGAAAGTTATAGCATCTACAAACAATGGTGTGTGTATACTGGATTTTTTTTTCTATTTATACTACTAATGGCGGTAATCGGAGAATTATAATGGGACTGCGATAGTACGGCGGACAATCTGACACTGAGTGGGAACTGACATCACCAGTGACACTAATACAGTGATCAGTGCTAATAATATACACTGTCAGTGTACTAATGACACTGGCTGGGATGGGGTTAACATCTTGGGTAATCAAGGGGTTAAATGTATGCCTAACACTGTGTAATATGTGCTGATTTTTACTAAATATTTCTTTTTTTTTTATCCCTGATTTGCAGAGATAAGAAACAGAGAGATTGCTCCCCCACAGTAAAGAGCCCTGTGTTTATTGTCAGCACAAGGCTCTGGGCTGTGATTGTACACAGCCGGAGAGCAAGTCCCAGTCATGAATCAGTGGTCGAGACCTGCTGACAGACTCCCGCTGTCTGTGTCTACAAACGCAGACAGCAAAGCTTGGGAGCGAGCCAGGAGTGCCCCCATAGACATCAGCTATCTATTTGGGCACTCGCTGGACAGCTAAGAGTAGAGGCAGGGGGACCTGAGAAGAGGAGGTTCAGGGCTGCTTCGCACAGAGTAGGCAAGTATAAACCTGTTTGCTATTTTTTCTTTAAAATAGTCAAAGTTTTACAATCACTTTAACCCAAACAAATATACCACAATGTCTAGGGAATTTCTGTTCTATTTAATGAAGAACTGTCACAAGAGAAATTTGAGTGGTTGCTATTGTTCTCCTGAACTTTGTTAGTTGTCTGTCATACAGCACAATCTTGTACCAAAGGGGAAAGTGTATATTCTAGTATCGAAAAAGACTTGGATGTGCCATGGGTGGCCATGGGATTGGCAAAGTGGCGCAGCTTTATGGAACTAATCGTCCAAGGTGTGAAGCCTGTTGGAGTGAATTAATGTAATGTTCCAATACCTTGTAGACTAAATAAGCATTAGTGTCTCACTATAATGACTGGAGTAAAACTTTAAAGTGTAACTGCCCATTTTGAGTATTAGACTGGCAGGTAGGGCTTGGGGCAGGGGGTCTACAATACAAGTGTTCTGCTGTTGATACACTTTAGCCAGATCTTTTTCATTAAAATTCATTCTTCACATGAGTTAGGGGCAACAAATTTCGTATGATTTGGCAACCCTGGGTTACTCATTTCTTTCCTGCTGACTTCGACCAGTCACTGTTGTTACCATATTAAAATCCTTGTGTCATTTCTTTTTCTGTAACTATTTTCATATGATAAGTACTGGGTCACCACCAGTGATGTAAGTAACTGAGTTAAAATAAACTGAGTTACGTAACTCAGTTACTTTAGAGGGTAACTAGTAATCTAACTGATTACTTTTCCCCTCATGGTAACTCAGTTCCCATTACTTTGGCTTAGTTACCCCAATTACATCTACCGTCACTAGATGGCAGTAGTGTAATTCCGGTGTCCTGCCAAAAAAGTTCCCCCGCCGGATAAGGACCCCCTGTACTGCGCAGGCGCATCGCTTGCGCAGTACGAAGGACTACGGAGCTTCCGAAAATTGCCGAACCTAAACAGCTTAGTGAACTCTACACCGCGCAGGCGCAGTTAACATGTAATTGTACGAGGCGATGCCGCACCCTCATGATGCTCGTGCTACTCTGCAAGGGGCGTCTATCGTGTAACTAAGGGGCGGGTCTAGTATTACTGTAACCAAGGGGCACATTTATTATTATTGTTATAAATCGAGCTCTGCCCATTAATTTAACATTCACCCTCTTCTGTAGAAATCCACCCCTTACACGATATAATAATAATAGACCCGCCCCTTACACGATATAATAATAATAGACCCGCCCCTTACACGATATAATAATAATAGACCCGCCCATTGCTTACACGCTATAACAGAACTGCCCCTTGGTTAGAGTAATAATAGAGCAGCCCCTTGGTTACACGATATATAACAATAATAATAAATGCGCCCCTTGGTTACAGTAATACTAGACCCGCCCCTTAGTTACACATATAGAATATTTAAAAAAAAAAGTCAGTTACTTTGCTGCGTAACTAATTACTTTTCCAATGTAGTAACTGAGTTACTAACGCAATTACTTTTTGGGAGAAGTAATTTGTAACTTAACTAAATTACTTTTTTAAAGTAAGATGACCAACACTGGTCACCACCTCGAGAGACTCTACTTTTTTTCTTCTCTCTCTTCCCTTTCTTCCTTTTCCTTTCTTCTTCCTTTCTCATTCATTTTTACTCACATGTCTCCTTTCTCCCCATTTATTGCTATGTTAAGGATAATATTGGGTTATAATATTGTTCCAAGCGTTGACTTAATTCTTCCTAGCATAGAGATTCTTCCTAGCATAGAGATTTCCTCTTATCTTGATAATTTGATCTTCATAACTTTCCCTATGGTTTTGGTCATGTTATTCTTTTCTCTACTAGGGAAAGGGTTACATGGTTATACCTTTTATATTACCGTATTTATCGGCGTATAACACGCACCCCAAGTTTAGGAGGGCATTTTAAGGAAAAAACTTTTTAGGAGGGAAGTTTAGGGAAAAAAAAAAACTTACATTTAAGCGTCATTTGCAGCTTGCCCAGCGTCATTTGCAGCCTTGCCCAGCGTCATTGCAGCTTGCCCAGCATCATTGCAGCTTGCCCAGCGTCATTGCAGCCTTGCCCAGCGTCATTGCAGCCTTGCCCAGCGTCATTGCAGCCTTGCCCAGCGTCATTGCAGCCTTGCCCAGCGTCATTGCAGCTTGCCCAGCGTCATTGCAGCCATGCCCAGTTTCTTTGTAACTTGCCAGCGTCATTTAAAGTCCGGTCCAGGTCTAAATTTCCCCCTGCCGAGACTCTATGTCGCGTGCGCCGCGGAAAAAGACCGAAGCGCCCCCGGAAAAGGCAGAGCCGACTGTTCAGCTCCGCTCGCGGTCCCGCCTCCCTGCTGTTTCTGGAGCGAGCGCAGGGAGGCGGGACTACGAGCAGAGCCGAACAATCTGCTCGGCGCCGCTTCGGGTTTTTTCGGCCGCGATTCGGTCTTTTTAGGCAGCGCTCGCTATTTTTAGGCGGCGCTTGCCTATTTTGTCATTTTTTTGGGGGTATTGGCGTATAACACGCACCCACGACTTTCCCCGATTTTAAGGGGGGAAAAGTGCGTGTTATACGCCGATAAATACGGTATTTGCCTTATGTTATATATTATATTACGGCGATATTACATCTCCGTTTTTGACTAGTTATGCCTCTGCCCGCTCACAGTTTGAGCCCATTAGGGGTGGTCGGGTGTTCTGGTGACATCCTTTCTCATATAACTATGATATTATTTTTATTTCATACCTACCTTATTATACTATTTGATCTCTATGCTTCTTAATTTTCTATTTTTCACACATCTATCTTGTGTACTCAATAATTGATGATAAATATGTTGCTTATTTTCATTACCCATGTTATGAGACATGTTCTGTTATATTATTAAACTCAATAAAAATATTGAACAAGAGTAAGTTGGGGGCATGTCCGCATTATCAAATCTTCTTTCTCTGAAAGAAAAAGTGTCTTCCTAGCCATGATAAACGCACCATTAATTTTGTTTTCTGTGACCTTAAGTCTAGCCAAAGATTGCATAATCTCTGTGAATTGTGAGTGCTTTACTTCGACTTCATTAGAGAATGTAGAGAGGAGTGCTTGCTCCTGACCAGGGCATTCTTGCCACGCAATCTGCCCAGTGGCTTTTGGTGGCTACCAAACATAAGTGGGGCACACACTATGAGAAAATCGGAAGAACGATCGTCCAATTTTTTCCCTCGTTGTTTCACAGCAAGTCGGAACCAAGGAAGGAAATAATGTATGAAAATTCTCATACAACAAAGGCTTCTTTTTTGTTATTTATTGTTTTTGATCATTCGCAGTCTTTAGTTTCAGATTTTTCTTGTAAAAAAAAAAAATGGTACACATTAAACAAATCTTTGGTTCCCGTACGAGAAATTTTTTGGAATCGGCTGTCGAAAGTTTTGTACACACTATATCACATGATCGTTACTCAGACAAAAATGTTCGCCCAATTTTCTTAGTGTGTACGAGCCTTTATCCAGAATTTCCTCCACCCCCTCTTCATCCTTGAAATGCCAGCCTGGGAACGTTGAAGGGGGATTTAGGATAGAGAGCAGCTACTCTTTAATCCCACCTGGTTAAAAAAAAAATCTAGGGAGGCCAAGGAAGAGCCTACTGTTTTCAATCAGACAAAGGCTGTCTAGTAGTAAGATGAAAGGAGCAGCAAGAAACAACCAAAGAGCAGGTCTGTGATATGTATTGATAAAACTATCACCCCATGTACATATAAGATTACTGATTTACCAGATAAATTAAATTTTTTTTTTTTTTTTTTTTGTTTCACAAATTTTTAAAATGTTTTAATTCTTGCCAAGGCCAAGCACTGATAGAATAACTTTTGTTAAGCTGATCTTTTTTCACACACAAATTTAAGAGATGTTAAAAAGATGACACGTCTCCTTTAAACTCCACATCAAACCCAATCCCCTGACTGCCATATTACTGGAAATGTTACATTTAGCTTTTTCACTCTGCTGAATTAATATTTGCTCAGAGTCAAAAACCCAAGTCCTTATGTAACTGGGCACAGCCTTGGCAGTGGCACAGAGTGGAACTTCTTCTAAGCTAAACGTTTGCACAGAAGCAAAGAGGGCGACTAAGGCCAAACAGTAATGGCATTGACCCAGACAGTTAGGTCAGCGGCTTACAAATATCAAAAATGCCCATATTTTCAGACCAAAGCTGCTTGAGTTCTCTAAAGATGAATGCCGCTTGCGGTATAAGTTTAAAGCTGGCCATACACCAAGTAAAATTTTGTTGCAAAATTTTTGTTTTTAACTGGCTACAGTTACATATCACTGGCTACATGTACAGTAAATATCTCCTAAACGGTGCACGTTTAGAAGATATTTACACTACCTATAGGTAAACCTTATTGTAGGTAAAAGTCAGTAACATAAGTTTACTTCCTCTTTAATGGCATCCCAGTCTTATTGTCAAAAGTATTGGGACACCGAAAAACAAAGGGAAGTTGGGACTTTAGATGAAGCAAATGAATAGTGGAGGTGAATTTGAGTATAAAGTATTAATTTAATAGCATTGATCTATAAACGTTGGAACATTGTTCATTTCATATATATACATAGAATATGCACAAAGGCTAGGCATGATGAGTAAAAACATGCATAACAATACATAGTCAAAGTAATAAACGTTTGAATAAAAGCAATAACATGCATTTGCAAGTAGCAACATGTCCAATCCTGGCACATGCATCCACATGATGATGTATATCCACCAAATGCTCTGTAATCAACATCATGGGGTAAAATGGTCGTAGGTAGATAAATGACGGTCAGTGTAAAATGTGATTGTGGCATCAGATAGAGCTCTACGCGTTTCGTGGGTTTACCCACTCGTCAGGAGCAGATGCGACAAAACGTTCCTATGGAATAATTCAAAAAAAATGTAAAGGGTCAAACTCTAGAGAGAAAAAACTCTCAGCTTACATGTATGTATAATTGGCCAACATCACTCACCAACCCAGACAGTAAATGCAGCGCGGGATAGCCGGCACAAGGTCGGCCATGGGCACGATGCCATCGCGGGAGCTGAGGCGGCATAGTATGATGATGCAGCACCGGATAGTGCAAGGATAGACAGAATATAGGTAGAATCTCCGTGTGGCAAAAAAGTGATATATATTGCACAGAAAGAGGGTATCTGGGAGTAAAAAATATAGTAAATGTAAATGGATACAGTGATCCAGTAATATGGGTACTAGTAGTACAAATTTTTAAGTTTAATTCCTGTTTAGTTTAATTCCTGGGTTCACTTATAATTAGTACTACTAGTACCCATATTACTGGATCACTGTATCCATTTACATTTACTATATTTTTTTTGTTTTTCATTTATTACCGGGATGGAGGCACCCTAGGGTGCTTCATTTAAAGTCCCAACTCCCCTTCATTTATACAAGTATTGGGACACCTGCCTTTTACACGCACATGAACTTTAATGGCATTCCAGTCTTAGTCCGTAGGGTTCAATATTGAGTTGGCCCACCCTTTGCAGCTATAACCGCTTCAACTCTTCTGGGAAGGCTGTCCACAAGGTTTAGGAGTGTGTCTATGAGAAGGTTTTACCATTCTTCTAGAAGCGCATTTGTGAGGTCAGACACTGATGTTGGATGAGAAGGCCTGGCTCGCAGTCTCTGCTCTAATTCATCCCAAAGGTGTTCTATCAAGTTGCGGTCAGGACTTGTTGAGGTTGGGCTTGACCCCTTAGTTGAAGTGAAGGCATCAGCATAGTAGCATCCAAAGACTTTTTGGACAATTTCACGCTCACAACTTTGTGGGAACAGTTTGGGGAATGCCCCTTCCTGTTCCAACATGACTGCGCACCAGTACACATCAAGGTCCATAAAGACATGACTGAGCGAGTTTGGGGTGGAAGAACTTGACTGGCCTGCACAGAGTCCTGTCCTGAACCCAACAGAACACCTTTGGGATGAATTGGATCGTAGACTGCGAGCCAGGCCTTCTCGTCCAACATCTGTGCATGACCTCACAAATGCGCTTCTAGAAGAATGATCCAACATTCCCATAGACACACACTCCTAAACCTTGTGGACAGCCTTCCCAGAAGAGTTGAAGCTGTCATAGCTGCAAAGGCTGGGCCAATTCAATATTGAATTCTACAGACTAAGACAGGGATGCCATACAAGTTCTTGTGCGTTTTGAAGACGTCCAAATACTTTTGACAATATAGTGTGTGTGTGTGTGTGTGTGTGTGTGTGTGTGTGTGTGTGTGTGTGTGTGTATATATATATATATATATATATATATATATATATATATATATATATATATATATATATATATATACACAGTGCTGTAAAAAAGTATTTGCCCCCTTCCTGATTTTTATTTATTTTTTTATTTCTCACACTTAAATGATTGATTCAGATCATCAAAACAAAGCTGTTCAAACCTGCCTGGCCCTAAGCGAAAAAGTAATTGCCCCTCCCATGCTGAATCATAAATGAACTGTGATAACCACTATTTTTTAGAAAGCTGAGTTAAATTTCACTTGCCACACCCAGGCCTGATTACTGCCATACCTGTTGAATCAAAAAATCACTTAAATAGAAGCTGTCTGACAAAGTGAATAACGCTAAAAGATCTAAAAAAGCAACACCTCATGCCGTGAACTAAAGAAATTCAAGAACAGATGAGAAACATAGTAATTGACATGTATCAGTCTGGAAAGAATTACAAAGACATTTCCTGTCGCATCATGGCAGCATACACTCTGGGTTGTGACTCCGCCTCCACAACCTGATAGGACCACATAACTATAAGATGAAGATACGGCCCCCGCCCCTGTATTCTCTAATTTTTCCTCACCTGTTGGGACCGCACGGATCATCACCCTCTTACCGCTTCGCCCCAGCCAGGTTCTAGCCTCTCCTGGTTTGGAAGTCCTTGCCGGTACAGCCTCTAAACGAAGCTAAATGGAAGGAACCCCACTCTGGTGATCTCAGGGGTATTGCTGCGCTGCCTGCTGTAATAAAGCCTTAAACCAGTTTTTTTTTTTAAAAAGCACTGCCACAACTGCCTTAAGAAGCAAAGCCTTAAACAGGCTTTAAGGTATGTGGTTTTTCCTATATGTCTGAAAGCCTTAAACAGGCTTTGTACCTGGCAGTGGTCTCCCCTTTGATGTCACTTGCTTCCTTAATTAACTGGGCATTCCTTTGCTGCTGTTTATGGGGTTATCCTGGGCCCTGTAGTTCCCCTGTCCCCCCTGTGTACTACACATACCTTGTCAGTCAGCACCGAGTGTCCTGGCGCCTCCGCGCATGCGCAGTACGATCGTTTGGGCGCCCTGTATCCCTTTTCCAGCTTCCAAGATGGCGCCGACGGCCGCGCGGCGCTACTGCGCATGCGTGAGCGGCATGGCGCTCCCGGCGCCAAATTCAAAAGGAAAAAAATCCTCTTTTGCATTCCCTGGACGTTTTCCTTCAGGAACCAACCCAGCTGTATCCCAGAACCATTCCAGCTCACCCCCAATAGGTAAGTGCTTGTTTTGCTCCCTCCCTCCCTGTGCATTCTGCAATGCTTCTCTCCCCTTTCTCCTTCTGCTTCTCTGCTCCCTTTTCCTTCCTTTACTATGCCTATTTTACCATTGCTAGGCTGCCTTTTCTATCTCTATGGAGACCACTGCCCCAGCAGATCACCATCAACGTGATAGGTAAGAGGGAAGGATTGGGTAAGTAGAGAAGACCGAAAAAGAGTGCCGGACCCACTAACGCTGCCTAAACGGTTAGCCCCGCCAGGTCATCAAGGTCATCCAAGTCTGGACGCAGGGAGACGTCTCGTGGAAGAAGTTGCTTGGGGCACAGAAGGAGCCACTCAA
This sequence comes from Lithobates sylvaticus, assembly GCA_028564925.1. Lineage (NCBI taxonomy): Eukaryota > Metazoa > Chordata > Amphibia > Anura > Ranidae > Lithobates > Lithobates sylvaticus. The sequence goes on along the minus strand of CM053035.1, from coordinate 142,021,730 downwards.
GCCGCAGCAGGAAAAGGAGCCGCTCAGGCCATAGAAGAAGCCACAGGAGTCGCTCCAGATCCTGCTCCCATAGCCACTACCACCGCGTAGACGTCACTCTCCAGCCACCCCTCCTCAACCGGCTGCCAACGCCTGCTGGATATGCGGGGCCATCGCCCTCCCGGACAGGCTCGCCTGTCGCAGGTGATTCGAGGAGGCCACCAAGGAAAAAGATCAGGAGCCAAGGGAGCTTGCGGCTGTAGGCCCGCAGTCCACCCCAGACACAGAAATGTCCGTTAGAGGCACCTCTCCAGCCCCCCCCCAGTACATCTAGAGAGCTAGACTCCCAGTCTGAGGAAGAGGAGCTGGAAGCCGCCGCTGGCTTTGACTTCTCCCTTATTGAGCCTTTTGTGAAGTCAGTCAAGGAGGCGATCAACTGGGAGGAACCCCAGGAAGCCCCCCAGAAGCAGAAAAAGTATTTCCCCAATCTTAAGAGGGATCCAGAGGCATTCCCCTTCATCGAGGAACTGGATGACCTGATTAAGGAGGAGTGGCAGAAGCCTGATAAAAAACTAAGCCTGAATAATAGGCTCGCTAAGCTCTACCCACTAAAAGAACCTAAGGCTAAGCCCCTGGTTACCCCGCCGGTAGTGGACGCATCCCTTATGCGCCTGGCCAGGCACGTGATGCTCCCTATTGAGGATGCGGTAACCTTTAGGGATGTCCTAGACAGGAAAATAGACACAGACCTCAAGAGGGCCTACCTAGCAGCAGGAGGCGCCTGTAGGCCAGCCGTGGCACTGGCCGCCGTTGGCAAGGCCATCTCCAGCTGGTCAGCCTCCACGGAGAAACTCGTCACGGAAGGCGCAGACCAGGACAAAATAGTCAGGGCCCTGCAAGAACTTAGTCTCGCAGGGGATTTCGTGGCAGAGGCCTCAGTGGACACCATAAGGTCCACATCGAGGGCCATGCTGGCCTCGGTAATGGCCCGACGTGCGCTCTGGCTTAAACCTTGGGCAGCAGACCCGGCCTCCAAATCAAACTGGTGCCGTATCCCCTTCGACGGCGAGAACCTCTTTGGAGCAAAGCTGGATTCAGCAATCACGAAAGTGACCGGTGGCAAGTCTGGGCTTATTCCCTCAGACAGGAAGCCGAGGCAGCAGAGGCCCCCTACTTTTAGGCGCAACCTGCCGGACAAGTATAGGGATGCTAAGGCCTACAGACCAGGCAGGGAATACCGGAGAAACTGGAGGAACCCCCCAGGCGACTTTCTCCAAGTTCCAAAAGCCTAAGACTTCTGCGTCCACTGACCAGAAGTCCTTTTGAAGGTGCGTCCGTCCAGCCAGCTGTAGTGGGGGCCAGGCTCTCAAAATTTCAGCTGGCTTGGGCGGATGTCATCAGGGACCCCTGGACGGTAGCTACCGTCCGTTTCGGGCACAGGTGGTCATTCCGGGGACGCCCCCCGGGGGACCACTTCTGTCCAACCAAGCTCCCTGCCTCGCGGGAAAAAAGGGCGTTGCTAATGGACTATGTCCAGGAGCTGCTCCTAAAGGAGGCGATAATGGAGATGCCCCTATCCCAAAGAGGTCGGGGGTTTTACTCCCCTCTATTCCTGGTCAGGAAGAAGTCAGGGGATCTGCGCCCTGTACTAGACCTCAAACGGCTCAACCTCTCCATCCGGGTGGAGTCTTTCAAAATGGAAAGCCTGCAATCCATCCTTCAGGCCATAGACCGAGAGGATTGGATGCTGTCCGTGGACCTCCAGGACGCATACCTTCACGTCTCAATCTATACCTTATTCCGAAGATTCCTCCGATTCTCAATAAACCAGCGACACTTTCAATTCCGGTGCCTCCCGTTCGGAATCTCTACGGCTCCCAGAACCTTCACAAAGGTCCTCCTCCCGGTAGTGGCGGCCCTGAGAGAGAGGGGTCTGAGGGTCCACCACTATCTGGACGACATTCTCCTCCTCTCTCACAGCCAGGAATCCCTTATCCAGCATCGGGAAATCCTAATTTCCACTCTTCAGGATCTAGGGTGGCTCATAAATTGGGGGAAGAGCAACCCCGAGCCCTCTCAGAGGATGGTCTTCCTGGGGGCTGTATTAGACACTCGATCGAACACGATAGAGTTGCCTCCAGAGAAGGTTCCCCCTCTGACCCAGAAAATCAGGAGAGCCATCCAAGCTGCATCCCTACCAGCCAGAGGGTGCCTCAGCCTCCTAGGCTCCCTATCGGCTACCATTCCAATGATACAATGGGCCCAATGGAACTCGAGGCCTCTACAGATCTCGTTCCTGCACCAATGGAACGGCTTGTCCATGTCTCAGCCCATCCACATCTCTCAGGAGGTCAAGCAGTCCTTGGGATGGTGGACTAGGCCCAGCAACTTGGACAGGTGCAGGCACATTGTTCCCCCCCCCCCTCAGGAGGTGGTCACCACGGACGCCAGTTTGGAGGGATGGGGAGCCCACTACTTACATCACGCAGTCCAGGGCCGCTGGCCATTCGAGGTTCGGGACACCGTTTCCAATGTTCTGGAAATGAGGGCGGCCTTCCAGGCCCTCCTGGCCTTCGCCCCTCTCCTGAGGGGCAAACGGGTCCTCCTGAGGTTGGACAACAAAGTCGCTGTCGCATATATCAACCGCCAGGGAGGCACCAAGAGCTCCTCCATGATGCGGGAGGTTCTCCCCGTTATGGAATGGGCGCAGCGGAACCTCCTAGACCTCAGAGCGGCCTACATCCCGGGTACCGAGAATCTCCTGGCCGATTCCCTCAGCCGGAGATTTCTCTCCAACAACGAATGGTCCCTTCGCTCTGATCTCCAGAACATGGGGTCCCCCGGACATAGACCTGGCAGCGACCCCGGAGAACACGAAATGCCAGAGATTCCTGTCACGAGGCCCCTTCCCCTCAGCAGAAGGGACAGACTGTCTCCACCACCCCTGGGACTTTCACCTCGGGTACATCTTCCCCCCGACCCCCTTGATAGCGAGGTTTCTGCTAAGACTCAAGAGATCATCAGCCCTGGTAATAGCTGTGATTCCCTTCTGGCCCAGGAGGCTGTGGTTTACCACCCTCCTACAGCTATACACAGCAGACCCGCTACCCCTCCCACAGTCAGCCGACCTGCTTTCCCAAGGCCAACTGCTCCACCCGAGCCCGGAGAGGCTGCACCTAATGGCTTGGAGACTGAAAGGTCTAGAGATCTAGAGCAGGGCTGCTCCGCGAGGGTGGTGGACACACTTCTCCAGGCCAGGAAGCCCACCACAAATACCACCTACCGGCGGGTTTGGGATAAGTTCACTTCCTTCGCCCAACAGCAGGGGTGGAACCTATCCTCTATATCAACTCCTCAGATACTAGAGTTTCTGCAGGCAGGTCTGGACAAAGGTCTCGGCTCCAGCACCCTCAAGGTGCAGGTGTCAGCCCTGTCCGCCCTGACCAGGACTAGGTGGGCTCACGACCCTCTTATCATTCAGTTCCAGAGGGCCTGTCTCAAGCTGAGGCCTCCCAGAAAACCTTCATTCTCGGCTTGGGACCTGTCGGTGGTTCTGGAGGCCCTATCTAAAGAGCCCTTCTTTCCTCTAGAAGGCATCTCCCTCTGGGACGTGACGCTGAAGGTGACTTTCCTGATTGCCATAACCTCGGCAAAAAGGGTCTCAGAAATGCAAGACCTACTGGTCAGGGATCCATATCTGGTCGTTTACCCGGACAGGGTAGTACTAAAACCCTCAGACTGCTTCATTCCCAAAGTGTCATCCTCATTTCATTTTAACCAGGAGATCTATCTGCTGGCGCTCACTACAAACCAGGGCGACCCGCACCCCCTGGATGTCAGGAGTAACATCCTCAAATACCTATCAGCCTCAGAGCCCATTAGGAAGTCAGAAAGCCTCCTAATCATCCCTCACGGTTTCAGGCGAGGTCAATCAGCATCGGCCCGCACCATCGCCTCATGGCTGGTGAAGACGATTAAGAAAGCCTACTCGTTAAGCAACACGCAGATTCCGGACGGGCTCAAGGCACATTCCACCAGGGCAGTGGCGACCTCCTGGGCAGCCTATTGTAGGGTCTCAGCCAAAACCATCTGCAAGGCGGCCACCTGGTCCTCCAGGAATACCTTTATTTCCCACTATAAAGTAGACTCTGCCCGCCTGTCTTCTGTAAATTTTGGAAGGTCTATTATCCAGGCCAACTCTGCCATTCCCTGTGAATAAAAACTACTATTGATGCATTACCCACCCTGTCTGCGAGTTACTCCCCAGAGTGTATGCTGCCATGATGCGACAGGAAAACGGAAAATTGTATACTTACCTTTCCGTAATTTTCCTTTCCTGTCGCATCTTCATGGCAGCATACAATATCCCACCCATTTTTAAAGGTGATTCATATACACAGAGAATACAGGGGGCGGGGGCCGTATCTTCATCTTATAGTTATGTGGTCCTATCAGGTTGTGGAGGCGGAGTCACAACCCAGAGTGTATGCTGCCATGAAGATGCGACAGGAAAGGAAAATTACGGAAAGGTAAGTATACAATTTTCCGTTTTATCAGGCTTTGTGATGCCAGCGAACCACGGGGAGAGCCATTATTCACAAATGAAGATAACTTGGAACAGTGGTGAATCTTCCCAGGAGTGGCCAACCAACCAAAATTGCTCCAAGAGCACAACAATGACTGATCCAGGAGGTCATAAAAGAACCCAGAACAACATCTAAAGAACTGCAGGCCTCACTTGCCTCAGGTAAGATCAGTGTTCGTGATTCAACAATAAGAAAGAGACTGGGCAAAAATGGCATCCATGCGAGAGTTTCAAGGCCAAAGCCACTGCTGATCAAAAAGAACACAAAGGCTCATCTCACATTTACCAAAAACATCTTGATTATCCCCAAGACTTTTAGGCAAATATTCTGTGGACTGATGAGACAAAAATTTTACTTTTTGGAAGGTGTGCGTTCCGTTGCATTTGGCAAAAAACGAATACAGCATTTCATAACAAGAACATCATACCGACAGTTAGGGATGAGCTTAAATTGAAACAATAAAAGTGTAATATTCCTTTAAATTTCGTACCTGGGGGGTGTCTATAGTATGCCTGTAAAGGGGCGCATGTTTCCCGTGTTTAGAACTGTCTCTGCAAAAAGTGTAATTTTTGCAAGTAAAAAAGCTATTTAAAATCACTCGCGGCTAATGTGTATTGACGGCTCCCGTAATACAGAGAACAGTCATTCATTGAAACTGAAAGTCATTCATAAAAAAAAGTCATTGATAAAAAATAAAAAAAATGAAAAAATAAAAAGCGTGGGGGTTCCCCCAAATTCAATAACCAGGCCCTTCAGGTCTGGGATGGATATTAAGGGGAACCCCAGCCAAAAAAAAAAATGGCGTAGGGTCCCCCTCAAAATCCATACCAGACCCTTGAGGTCTGGGATGGATTTTAAGGGGAACTCTAGCCAAAAAAAATGGTGTGGGGTCCCCCTCAAAATCCATACCAGACCCTTATCCGAGCACGCCATCTGGCAGGCCGCAGGAAAAGAGGGGGGACGAGAGCCCCCCCCCCCCACCTGAACCGTACCAGGCCACATGCCCTCAACATTGGGAGGATGCTTTGGGGTCCCCCCAAAGCACCTTGTCCCCATGTTGATGAGGACAAGGGCCTCTTCCCCACAACCCTGGCCATTGGTTGTGGGGGTCTGCGGGCGGGGGGCTTATCGGAATCTGGAAGCCCCCTTTAACAAGGGGACCCCCAGATTCCGGCCCCCCCTGTGTGAAATGGTAAGGGGGGTACTTTTGTACCCCTACCATTTCACCAAAAAAGGTGACAAAAATGGTAAAAATGACAGGAGACGGTCTTTGACAATTCCTTTATTAAAATCTTCTTTCTTCTTTCTTCATCCTTCGGTTTCTTCATCTTCTCCTTCCGTCATCTTCTTCCATCTTCTTCTTCCTCTGATCCGCTTCTTCTTGCGCTGGTCTTCTCATCCTTCTCGTCCGGCATCTTCTTCCGTCGGCGTCGATGTCTCTTCTTGGGCCGCTCCGCGCAATGGGAGGCTCCTGCTGTGTGAGGCTCCGCTCCGTTTGACAGGTCTTTTATAACGGAGGGCACCTGGTGACCCCGCCCCCTCTGACGTCATGGGGAAAGCCATAGGGAATGCCCCATGACGTCCCCGTGCGTCAGAGGGGGCGGGGTCACCAGGTGCCCTCCATTATAAAAGACCTGTCAGACGGAGCAGAGCCTCACACAGCGGGAGCCTCCCATTGCGCGGAGCGGCCCAAGAAGAGACACCGACACCAACGCCGACGGAAGAAGATGCCGGACGAGAAGGACGAGAAGACCAGCGCAAGAAGAAGCGGATTGGAGGAAGAAGAAGATGGAAGAAGATGGAAGAAGATGACGGAAGGAGAAGATGAAGAAACTGAAGGATGAAGAAAGAAGAAAGAAGATTTTAATAAAGGAATTGTCAAAGACCGTCTCCTGTCATTTTTACAATTTTTGTCACCTTTTTTGGTGAAATGGTAGGGGTACTTTTGTACCCCCTTACCATTTCACACAGGGGGGGGCGGGATCTGGGGGTCCCCTTGTTAAAGGGGGCTTCCAGATTCCGATAAGCCCCCCGCCCGCAGACCCCCCACAACCAATGGCCAGGGTTGTGGGGAAGAGGCCCTTGTCCTCATCAACATGGGGACAAGGTGCTTTGGGGGGGACCCCAAAGCACCCTCCCAATGTTGAGGGCATGTGGCCTGGTACGGTTCAGGCGGGAGGGGGGGCCGCTCTCGTCCCCCCTCTTTTCCTGCGGCCTGCCAGGTTGCGTGCTCGGATAAGGGTCTGGTATGGATTTTGAGGGGGACCCCACACCATTTTTTTTGGCTAGGGTTCCCCTTAAAATCCATCCCAGACCTCAAGGGTCTGGTATGGATTTTGAGGGGGACCCTACGCCATTTTTTTTTTTGGCTGGGGTTCCCCTTAATATCCATCCCAGACCTAAAGGGCCTGGTTATTGAATTTGGGGGGACCCCCACGCTTTTTTTTTATTTTTTATTAAGGAATGACAGTTCTCAGTGTTACAGGAGCCATCAATTCATTAGCCGCGAGTGCTTTTAAATAGTTTTTTTCCTGCAAAAATGACACTTTTTTTGCAGGGAAAGTTCTAAGCACAGGAAACCTGCCCCCCTTCACAGGCCACCTATAGACACCCCCCAGATGTGATACTGCAATGCTGTTCTAACAGCACGCACACACAAATCCCCAGAAATAGAGCATATCTTGTCAGCAGTCAGCAACACACTGACACGCTGACACTGTGACTGAAACATAATATGCGAGGCCGCCGCCGCGGCGGCCTCTTATACCGTGGGGCGTGTACTAAAGCCCCTGAGCTATAATTGGCTACAGGCATCCTGCCTGTAGCCAATTATGGCTCTCCTCGCTGCCGGCGATGTGATTGGCCAAGCATGCGAGGTCACAGTGCATGCTTGGCCAATCATCAGCCAGCATTGCACTGTGACTAGCGCAATGCATTGCGGGCCGCGCGCATCACACGAATTTGATGCGAGCGGCCCCAATAGTTCTGGGCTCGCCGAGCGAGCGAACGCCCGGTGCTCGATTCGAACATGGGTTCGAATCGAACACCGGGCCCATCCCTACCGACAGTCAGACATGGTGGTGGTAGCGTGATGGTCTGGGGCTGCTTTGCAGCTTCAGGACCTGGACGACTTACCATTATTGATGGAACCATGAATTCTGAGCCCTACCAGAAAATCCTAAAGGAGAATGTCTGGCCATCAGTTTGTGACCTCAAGCCCAAGTGCACTTGAGTTATGCATAGGGTGCCCACGTGTCCCGGATTGCCCGGGACAATCCCGCAATTGGCAGCTCTGTCCCAGGTCCCGGGCACCCTCATTCCGGTACAATAGAGTGTCCCGGAATTGCACCCGGCCCTGGGTTGATCATATGCCCCCTAAAATAGCCTTTGCATTGTTTCTGTCTGTCACTGTCTCAGCCTTTGGTGGACCCCTAGCTGGCAGAGACCCTTCACCACCAACACTGGCTCAGTGCCCAAACTGGTTGCTACCTGCAGCCCGCTTGGCGTGTAGCAACCAGTGACGTCACGAGCAGGAGAGAGGCAGAGACCTATCACAGCGGAGGAGATTTAGCTCCACCCACCTCCTCCCTGTATGTTCCCGAGTCCAGCCAGGCAGCGACATGCAGAAGAAACTTCTGAGACAGACTGCAGTGTAGAAAGGCAAGTAAAATGCTCACTCACCAACATGACAGATCCATCGGGGGGTTAAAATCCTGTCAGCTTTCCCTCAGCAGCCAGAGTTCTGTGCTACTGTATCTACTCAGGTTATCTTTGTGTAGTAATAAAATAAATTTTCAATTATCATTATCAAGTGTGACAAATATGCAAAAAAATTAAAATTAGAATGGGGCAAATACTTTTTCGTGTGTGTGTGTTGTATATTACAGTCAGGTCCATAAAAAGTTGGCACAACGACACAATTCTAATCTTTTTGGCTCTATACACAACCACAATGTATTTGAAATGAAACAAACAAGATGTGCTTTAACTGCAGACTTTCAGCTTTAATTTGAGGGTATTTACATCCAAATCAGGTGGACGGTGTAGGTAATACAACAGTTTGTATATGTGCCTCCCAATTTTTAAGGGACCAAAAGTAATGGGACAGATTAACAATCATCTATCAAACGTTCCCTTTTTAAATACTTGATTGCAAATCCTTTGCAGTCAATTACAGCCTGAAGTCTGGAACGCATCACCAGACGTTGGGTTTAATCCCTGGTGATGCTCTGCCAGGCCTCTACTGCAACTGTCTTCAGTTCCTGATTGTTCTTGGGGCATTTCCCCTTCAGTTTTGTGTTCAGCAAGTGAAATGCATGCTCAATCGGATTCAGGTCAGGTGATGGACTTGGTGGTGGGATGTGGTGGGATTGAGTTGGGTGGCTATTCCAGGGAAAATGTTTTGTCTCCTATGTGCCCAGTTCTCACCTCTGCATTGCGGTGGTGTGCGGGCACAATGCGCTGAAAAAAAAAAAACTGCATGCTGTACGTTTTTTTAGGGCAGCATGGTGCAAGGTAATCCACTGCCTCAAAGTGAATGACCAGCAATTAACCACTTCCGGACTGCCGCACGCCGATATACGTCCTCAATTTGAGGTGCAATATCGTTGTTATAGAAGCAGCTAGCTGCCATAACCCCGGTATCCTCGTGTTAGGCCAACGGTCCACTACAAGATAAAAGTGGTCTCTGCAGCGGATTCACTGTGAGATCACTTTTATTGGCGGTGGGAAAGGGGCCCCCCTACGCTTTTCGGAGCCCTCAGCAGCAGCGGAGGCGATCGGGTTCTCTCTGTGGATGTGCATGTAGACGAGTGAGGGGAAGATGGCCCCCCACCCATCTCCATGACATTGCAGGGTGGATAGCTCTTAAAGGGCCGTTTTTTTTTTTTAAATGACAATTTTGTTTTTTTATTGCATTTTAGTGTAAATATGAGATCTGAGGTCTTTTTGACCCCAGATCTCATATTTAAGAGGTCCTGTCATGCTTTTTTTTTTCTATTACAAGGGAATTTTTATTTATTTTATTTTTTTTTAAATGCGCCTCGTCCCGGCGAGCAGAAACGAACCCATACGTGAGTAGCGCCCGCATATGAAAACGGTGTTCAAACCACACATGTGAGGTATCCCCATGATCGGTAGAGCGAGAGCAATCATTTTTTTAAACATTGCCTATAGAGATTTTTAAGGGTAAAAGTTTGTCACCATTCCACGAGCGGGCGCAATTTTGAAGCGTGACACGTTGGGTATCAATTTACTCGGCATAACATTATCTTTCACAATATCAAAAAAATTGGGCTAACTTTACTGTTGTCTAATTTTTTTAATTCAAAAAAAGTGTAAGACCACTGCTTAATTACGGTGTGACAGAAAGTATTGCAACAACCGCTATTTTATTCTATAGGGTGTTAGAAAAAAATTTATAATGCTTGGGGGTTCTAAGTAATTTTCTAGCAAAAAAAAAAATTTTTAACTTGTAAACAACACATCTAAAAAAGAGGCTTGGTCTTTTAAAGTGGATGTAAACCCAAATTTTTATTTTTTTTTTTATTTTTGTCTGGCACAATATAGAGTATGGGATTTCAGATCAGCTGTGCCCAGTCTTGCCACAAAGAGTTAATCCAGCTCTGAGCAATCCTAATATCTTTTTTCAGTGAAATAAAACGGACAAACTGTGAAAACTTTGTCCGTTCTTCCCCCTTGCTGTGATTGACAGGTAATTTACATATCTCGTGCACTAGCCTAAGGCATGCATTCTTTTTTAATTCCCACCCCCACTCCTTTCTTCATCAGCTCTGCAAGGATTGGCTGTTCCACACCTCAGCATGATTTGGCATGCTGAAGTCATGTGGGGACTTTTCTGGGTTTTGACTGGATGTTAGTGATCATAGAAGTTCGGTGTAAGAAATACACAGGAGAAAATGCATGTTGATAAGGGGAGTGTAGAGGTGGGCAGGGAGACTACTGACATCACGACTCCACCCACTAAGCCCTGGAAAACAGACCCACCCACAAAATCTGCAGTTTTTCGGGTCTCCTAGCAGACAGAGGGGAGACATTTGACAGATAAGTATACATGCAGGAGGCATGTATATCCTTCTAGATAACCAATATTGCAGTAGTTTAGAAAAGATGAGAGTGGGTTTACATCCGCTTTAAGTGGTTAAAGATGTCTGTGTGACATTTGAAAAAGTTTGTTTTTCAAAAAAAGGAAACCGTTTGATTCGCCAAGCTTATTGCATCATCACTGCGCTGATCTCAGCCAGATCGCACCACACACCAGCACTTACGGAGGAGATTTCATCAAGGCGAGGATCTGCCCCCTGCCTATGATAGCACAATGACAGAGAAGCAAAAGATTTAATTGGCTCATCTCCCTGTGATTGTGCTCTTTTCAGCATACCCCTAGTCAGCACTAGAGACTGCAAGAGACTGATAAGAGACGACTTTCATGTAAAAGAATACATTTAATGATGTTTTCATGAATACAGTGTTGCATTATTTGTATATATACCAAGAGTTCAGCTTTAAACACAAAAATCCAACAGGAAAAACAAGACGTGAGAAAACAAGAGAAAGGGTTATTTATACTGCCCAGAATGTGCCCAAATCCTAATTGTTTAGGTAACTGATGCTGAAAAACATTTCAGTGTCAGGACTTCAGACAGAAAAGAACTTTAAGGAGTGGTGAACAGACCCATTTTTTCCCTTGTCTAATGCTCCAGGTCTGTTTAAATAGCTAGCCACACAGTGGGCAGACTGACGGGATAACTCCCTCCATAATCATTCGAAACAGACTGAAGGTCTGATACTAGAGCCAGTAAGGAAACATTTGCTTAACGTTGTTAATGCAGTGTGTAGAACAGAGAGGTGGAATCCAGGCATCCATACAGCTCTCTCTGTTGGTGGCCATGTGGTATACATAGAGCTTCCCAAGTTCTAAGCAAGCCAGGCGTTCAGTTTATGCCTATTAACACTCCATCTGTGGACTTAAAAAAGAAGTGTTTTCTGGCAGTTATTTTTAGCCTGAACTCCAATTCAACATTGGAAAATGAGAGCCTCAATTAAAAAAATAAGTCCTTTATCTAAACGAAAGCAACACTTTATGGTGATTTCATCAGTGGTCCTCTAAGCTAAAGTGTATTTTCTCTGCCGTATGTCGTTTGAACTTGTTCCAGCAGGATGCTCTAGAGAGGTATCATTCTGTGTCATGGATGTTTGATAGCCTGGCCAATCAGTTGGACTGGGGACCCTACTGATGCATACTGGGAGAACTATTAAAAATCGAGACACTTCATGTTCTGTCTATTCCCTCCTGTGCTTTTTCCTTGTGAGGATGTCACCTTGGAAGTTTAGTCTGTTTTTAGGTTTTAGGCCTAGCTATAAAAACAACATACAGGGATCTGCCCTCCTGGTAAGAACCCCTGCAGGTATTGGCTCCTGGAGAGTGTAAGGCCCAGAGGAAGCAAGTTGCTATAGTCCTCCACTTATGGGGTTAGTGACTGGGGGAGTGAGAGGTATACACAGGGACCTTTCCATCCTGAATGACACCTATGACATATTTTTAATGAAGTTGTTTGGAAGCTGAAGATCAATATTTAGTTATATTCCTTGACAATTAGTATCATTAGGGGTACACTAGTTTTTGGGTCAGTAGCAACAAGTAATAAAACAAGGATGAGAACCTTTAAAAGTAAGCCAATCCACATAGTTAAGGAAATAGTTTTTTGTGATCTTATTGGTGCTGTGATCAGATTGTCAGTAACAACTACTCTTGAAGAACATGCCAAGTTGTAAATAATAACCCCCAGCTGATGGCCACTTTTACTGGACAGTGCTGTCAACGTTTGACTCTAACCCAGTGTCGGTTCAAAATCAACAAGTGCCCCTGGAGCGAAGGCTGAAAACTGCGCCCACCTCTTGAACACCTCCCAACACTCCCGGTGGAGAAGGGGATGGGGTCAATAGTGGCGAGTGCCAAGATGTTTCTGGCATGCAATAAAATAGTACCAGTGAAAAGTTTATAAGCCGTGCACAAATATGATGCAAACAGTGGCAACGGAAAAATGTCCCTGGGTTGGAGGTGTCACTGCACTAAAAAAAGGCCCCTGAGTCAGTGGTGTCAAAGAAATTTAAAAAATGTTCTATAGTCGGCGGTGTCGCTGAAAAGAGGAGGAGCGGCTGCTAGAAGGTTGTGTAACTGCTCTCTGTTCTGCAGCATGACAGCCCGATCTCCTGGCAGCTGCTCCTCCTGCACTGAGAGGGAGTGCTGTCATTTGTAAACACAGAAGCTGGCACAGGAAGAAGGCTTTTGTGTTTACAAAAGTGACCATGGGGAGCACAGGGCTAGTGCCTGAGGTGGGTGGTACCTCTGTGCGCTGGATTAAAAACCCTGCTGACACTGCAGTCACTTCTGTCAGTGAGAGGCAGGAGAAGGGAGCAGCTGGAACTCCCAGTGTGGCCCCTTCAGTACTTACAGCTGCTGATCCTGGGGTATCTGCCCCTTCTCCTCCCCCCGTACACACACTTCCTCCTTGTCTCGGCCCTGCTCCAAGCCATTTTCTGTGATTAAAGCAGAGAAAACGAGTTGAAGTTGAAGTTGTTCTCTAATAGATTTAGAATGTGTTTCTGCTAGGCTGTATCAATCCTGAGATGATATTTTACCTTTTTTTAATAAGCCTATAGGGTTGATTGCTTCAGCCTGTTGCTGGAAGGAGGCCCCAGTAATTGAGCGTGGGAAGGATTAACCACTAGTTCATGAATATTTATCTGACTTCGTCCATCCCTGATGGTGTTCAGTGATTTGGGGATCTGCACCTGCCTCTCAGCTGAGTGAATGGAGTATATTCATGGCGGCCGCTCGGGCTGCTGTGGCTGAGTGACAGGCTTAGCCATGATATCATGCGGGTGTCCGGGAGCCCGCAGTCAAATGCGGGAGACTCCTGCACATTGTGGGAGACTTGGGATGTCTGTATTATGTACATTTAGGAAAGAATCCAGGCCTTTTTTAGAGCAATCTACTGAGCTGGACAGAACTAGCTCTTGAAGGAGTCTTCATAGTAGGGAGATTAAATCTATTTTCCTCCAGACATAAAGAGTGCCCCTAGTCGTCTGTGATGACCTTAAAGTGAATAACTCAACACCATGTTCACAATATGGACCAATTATGTATTTGCTGTATACACACTGATCCTAGGCTTAATCTCCTCTTCTCAAGAGAGCATAAATTCAGTTCCTCTAATATTTGCTTATAGCTGAGTTCCTCAGCTACTACATACCATTGAAAGTTTTTGTTACATCTGTTTGATAAGTAAAAAAATATGCCTTTTGATCTTGCCAGAATCCTTGTTAGCTGATAACTTTTTGTGCTCTTTGCCTGCTCTGACCGTTGGCAATTGCATTGTTCTCTGAGGACAACAGAGCTATGCTCCTCAGTTGTGGATAGTTGGTGAAAAGCAGGGTTCTGTAATCCTACCTTGTTTCTGTTGTCCTGATACCAAAGTGCAAATAAGTGTTCTCCTCCTAGGACTGGATTTTTATGTATGGGTTAGATGCATTTTAAGCTCCTGCAAGTTCTCAGAAACCATATCGATCAAGGGTCGACAACCTCCAGCATGCATGTCCAGGCGAGCACATGACCATCCTGATATAAGGTCTGATGGTGCATGAATTGGGACTGATCTGAGGATTGAATATTATGATTTGTGTGTGCACCAATGAATATAATAGCAAATTAAACTCAATTATTAGCAGTAAAACCATACCTCCCAGTCCCAACATTTTGAGATGGGAATGAGGGACACCTATTAGCAAAAGTATGTAGGTTTAGGACCCCCTGCCACTCCACCCTAAAGGAGAATTATACAAAAGAAAATACAAGTTAAACCCACAAGTGCTTTTTTTTTTTTTTTTTACCACTACTATTTCTTTATACTGGCTTTTGAAATTTACAACTGCAGCAATTTAGAATTTGGATGAAAGGTTTAGCACTGGAAAACACTTTTTGAAAGATAAATAGTACATTTATTTACAACTATATAGATCAGTCGAAAATGAGGGACAAATGAGGAGGAAAGAGGGACAGAGGTACTTTGTTCCGAATGAGGGACAGTCCCTCAAAATCAGGGACAGTTGGGAGCGATGGTAAAACTATCATACCTCCCCAACATCAGAAAGCGAGACAACCTGGAAGTAGCAAACAACATGCAGCATTGCGTAGTGCGCCATGGCAAAAAGTGGGTGTAGCTAAATTGGGTTAGATATTGGGTGTGGCATGACTAAATATAATCTAAGCCTATTCTTGGTATACAATGCACACATATGCCACAAAACTCTTCTTAACTACTGTACTACAAGTGAGATTTTCACAGGCACCCACACAAACCAAAAGGATCATCTTTAAAAAATATGGGGTATGGACAAAGAGCTATCACTTTCTCAGAGCCTATAATATAGAACCTTCGTTAAAATACTTACAAACTACATAGCAACTTTTGAGGCAATTAAAGTTTTGGTCAGCACTAGGTAATATACAG
Source organism: Lithobates sylvaticus (assembly GCA_028564925.1). Taxonomy (NCBI): domain Eukaryota; kingdom Metazoa; phylum Chordata; class Amphibia; order Anura; family Ranidae; genus Lithobates; species Lithobates sylvaticus. The sequence continues at coordinate 142,006,633 of CM053035.1, read as the reverse complement.
CAGTAAGCACTTTCTTATGAACAACACAATGAATCGAAAGCAGTGGTTGGCAGTATATGTAAACATGTCCTTTAAATTGCAGGCGAGCAGGGAGAAAAGATGGTCGTGTTGGTAGTTAGCAGGAGAAAAAAGTTCCTAGCATTGATTGGTCCAGGGAAGGAGAAAGGTCTTGTGTCAGTGGTCAGAAGGGGGAGGAAAAAATGCCTAGGGTTGATGGTCAATGGGAGAGAAAAAAAGGCCAGTGTTGGCGGGCAATGGTAGGAACAAATGCCTGGTGTTGATGTTTTTTTCATCTGAACAGTAGCTACAGAAACCTGTGGTCAGCAGGAGAAAAAAATGCCCCAGTGGGGGGCAACCTGTCCATGCTCTGTGTCCCAAGTCTCTGGCTCCCTCTGCCAGAACTTTAATGCACGTCAAGCAGAAATCACTCTGCCCAACAAAGGAGTCAATGGCCGGGGCAGGAATACATTTTCTAGCACCCAACCAGCTAGGGCCACAATTTAAAAATCATGAGACAGTATACTTGACAGGGTACCTCTGGTCAACCCCACCACATAACACATTAAAATGCAACTATATTTCAAGCCTGTTGCTTTTCTTTATGTCCGTATATTTGATATTCTGAGGATAAAATATCTGAATAAGCCTGCGTGCATGTATGATTAAAAACAGAATATTCAGTTATTAGAAGCCAGAACCCCTGTTGCCCCCACAAAAAATGACTTTGATCTCCAGCAGTTCTGCCCCCGCCTCTCTGGGCCCCAGACAATGTGCTACCCTGTGTAGAGCGCCAACGCTGTCCCTGACAAGACTGTGTGTGCAGCCTAGGCCGGAGGGGGGTACACACCACATTTACTGCCATTTTATCCAGGGTTGCCTGGGCCCCAGTGCATGCTGGATATTGTAGTCTTCACGCATGGAAAGCTGCTTTATGAGGGACGCAAAGTACAATTCCCAAGGGGCTCCGCTTGCTGGATAGGCCTGCCATTTTATAGCTGCACTGTAGCGATGTGTGCAATCACCTGGGCCCCTACACTTGGCAGTGGGACACAGCCCCGATCGATGGAATGTCGTCTGGATTTTGTTAAAATCCCAGGGCAGTCTTGCGGAATCCAAGACTTTTGGAAGGTATACAACTATGAGTGTAAAAATTTAAAACAAACTATATGTTTACAAAGTGCCATTTGTTCACTGGCACTCCAGTTTTCTAATGCTTATAAAAAATAAATAAAAAAAAAAAAACACTTCACATGCAAAAGGTTTCTGATCAAGATGAATACTGAGATATGATTCACTACTACTCAGGAGACAAACAAATTTTCAGTGGACTTTAGTCTGCCGCTGCAATGTCTGTAAAGTAACGTAACAAAGCCAATGAGGTTAAAATATGTAAGTGGAGAGCGTACATTTGGCAAGCTGACCAGTCCGGTGAATTCAGTATAAAGGAATACTGTGTAAGAACTCCCATTTCCTGTGTATTCAAAATCCTCCTGTGACAACCCGTACTGTACTGAGATCATAGTGAAAGAGGCTCTGTGTTCTCATAATATCTCTGTCTGGGCTAATGTTACCACCATTCTCACAATTTCCTTTGTTATTGCTCTACTGCTTCCCATTGATTCGAACTCAATACGCAGCTATATAGAATATATATTGAAATGCCTCCATTTTTCATTATGCTGATGCTATTAACCACTTAAGGACAAAGCCTCTTTTTTAGATGTGGTGTTTTCAAGTTAAAAACATTTTTTTTGGCTAGAAAATTAGAACCCCCAAACATTATACATTTTTTTATGGCCTAGAGAATACATTGGCGGTCGTTGCAATACTTTCTGTCACACCCTATTTGCGCAGCAGTCTTACAAGTGCACTTTTTTTTGAAAAAAATACACTTTTGATACCCAACATGTCACGTTTCAAAATTGTGCCTACTCGTGGAATGGCGACAAACTTTTACCCTTAAAAATCTCCATAGGCAACGTTTAAAAAATTCTACAGGTTGCATGTTTTGAGTTAGAGGAGATCTAGGGCTAGACTTTTTTTTTGCTCTCGCTCTCCCGATAGCGGCGATACCTCACATGTGTGGTTTGAACATCGTTTTCATATGTGGGCTCTACTCACGTATGCGTTCGCTTCTGCACGCGAGCTCGGCGGGACAGGGCACGTTTAAAAAAAAAAATTCTTATTTATTTTACCTTTTTACGTTTTTTTTTTATTTTTACACTGTTTAAAAAAAAAAAGTGTCACTTTTATTCCTATTCCAAGGAATGTAAACATCCCTTGTAATAGAAAAAAAGCATGACAGGACCTCTTAACCCTTTTATGACTAAGTCTATTTCTGACATTTGGTGTTTACAAGTTAAAATCCCTATTTTTTTGCTAGAAAATTACTTAGAACCCCCAAACATTATATATATATTTTTTTTAGCAGAGAATCTAGAGAATAAAATGGCGATTGTTGCAATATTTTATGTCACACGTTATTTGTGCAGCAGTGTTTTAAACTCAACTTTTTGGGAAAAGGGACACTTTCATGAATTAAAAAAAAAAAACAAAGTATAGTTATCCCAATTTTTTTGTATAATGTGAAAGACGTTACGCTGAGTAAATAGGTACCAAACATGTCACGCTTTTATAATTGCACGCACTCGAGGAATGGCGACAAACTTTGGTACCTAAAAATCTCCATAGGCAACGCTTTAAATTTTTTTATGGTTACCAGGTTAGAGTTACAGAGGAGGTCTAATACTAGAATTATTGCTCTCGCTCTGACGATCGTGGCGATACCTCACATGTGTGATTTGAACACCGTTTACATATGCGGGTGCGACTCCCGTATGCGTTTTATTTGTGCGAGCTCGCTGTGACGGGGACGCTTTGAAAAAAAAATGTTTTTCTTATTTATTTATTCATTTTTATATTATTAAATTGTGTTTAAAAAATAAATACAAATGTTGATCACTTTTATTGCTGTCACAAGGAATGTAAACCTCCCTTGTGACAGTAATAAGTGGTGACAGGTACTCTTTATGGAGGGGTCAGGGGTCTAAAAGACCTCCAATCCCTCCTTTGCACTTCAAAGTATTCAGATCACCGAAAACGATGTATCTGAATACTGTATATTTTTTAAATCCGGCGCCATTGGCAGCCAAGTAAACGTGACGTTGTGATGTCGGTTCCGTGTTTATATTCAGGAGACTGGAACAAAGCCGTTTCCGGCTTCATTCCAGTCTGTCACTAGCCGCCGGAAGCGGCAGATCTTCGATCGGGCCTTCCGGTGGGACGGGAGGCCCGGGAAGAGCGACGGGAGGGACATCCTCTCTCGCTCCTCCGGGATAACAATCGAGCAGTTTTTAGCCACGTCAGTTGTTATCTCTGGAAAGCCAATCACCCGCTCTAAACAACGGTACCGGGATGATGCCTGCAGCTGTGGGTCTCTTGGGTCCTAGCGCCGCCATTCCAACTAAGGGAAACAGGCAGTGGAGCCTTGCAGGTTCACTGCCCGTTTCCTACTGCACATGCACGAGTCGCGCAGCACTTTGTGAATGGCGGCTGTGTTCTGGGACAGACACAGTTCCCAGAACACAGTGCACCCCATTCCCTAGAAGACAACATGAGGAGGAGAAGACTGAAGATCACGCGGTGTAGGAAGTGGCAGATTAGGACGATCTGCCTAGAAACTATTTCTGGTAAGTTAAGAAAAAATTTTTTTTTTCTTTTTTTATTTTTTTTTCAGATTTTTAGGAACGTTTTGATGTAATTTTTTTTTTTTAGGGTGGCCCTCCGCTTTAAATATGAGATCTGGGGTCAAAAAAGGCCTCAGATGTCATATTTAGACTAAAATGCAATAAAATAAAAAAAGAAAAGATATATAATAAAGTATTTACTAAAAATGTGAGGGGTGTACTCACTTTTGTGAGCTACTGGATGTAGTAGCCTGGAGTTTAGGCAAGGTTGCTCCTCACAAAGTTACTTGCCAGTAATAATTATCCTGATTGATTGTTAGAGATCTATTGATTTCTCCCCAAGTTTGGCCTTGTTGCTCTGGCTTGGTCCAACCAGAAGTGACGGTTCTGCCGGCTGGAGAACCTGTCGTGGTCGGAGTTAAAGGGGAGGCTGTTGCCAGTAGGGGACTCTCCGCCTTATTACCAGGGACCACAGTGAGTAACTGAAGCAAGTACCGAACAGCATTCTCCCCAACCGAGGACGGTGAAGAATCAGGAAACTTCAGTGGGTATCAAGCCAGGGGCCCAGCCAGCGGAGGTGAAGCTTGCAGAGCAGCCTTGAGTGTCAAGCCAGGGACCGAGTACGCCAGTGTGGTGAAGCTTGAGAGGTATCTTGAGTGCCACGCTAGGTACCCAGCAGAGAAGCAGGGGTGACACTTGAGTAAGATACTGCCGTCAAGATTGGAGGAGCTCAAGGGATTCAGTGACGGTGAATCAGTGGGTCTAGTAAGAGACCAGGAGCTCAGTGGGCTGAAGAACTAAAAGGAGTGATTATAGTGAAAAAAACTGTTACGCTTTGTGCTAGGAACGATTAAAGACTGTTGCCATAGGAGACAGCATTCCTGCACATGCAGATGTAGCGTCTTGCTGGATGCCTTCCCCTACATGGCTATCCTCCATTGAAGTCTCGGCGTCTGCCAAATAATTTTGCAACTACCTAAGGGTGTCCTGGCCCTAACCCTCTCTCCCCCAAAAAGTTTAAGAGAAATAAACTTTCTTTTGCATTCAAGAAGTGTCTGGCGCCCCATAAACTTTAACTACTCTGCACCCACCATGCCTCACAACCTACTACATACAGAAGGATGTCCGCTATTCCTGGCCCTGGAGGTTCTCATTAGATCAAAGGAGGCCTGGGACCTTGCTACATGTATTTCTGCCAATTCAGTTCTAAAATGTGAAAAGTACCAGTCAAATTCTGGTACTTAACACTGCTTGCATTAATATAAAAAAATACATTTAATTATTTATTAGTGACCATAGAATTCAATTAGTTTGTGCCTTTTTATATTTAAACTAAAATCCACAAACAACTACTGAACTACTGTTAATAAATAAATAAAAAAACTTTCTTTATAGTACCTCACGGGACACAGAAAACCATAGTAATAAGTATATGGGTTATAGGCCACCTTTAGGTGAATGGACACTGGTATAACCAAAAAGGAAACAGGAAGTGCCCCTCCCTATATAACGCCTCCCATACCGGGAGTATCTCAGTTTTTTCGCCAGTGTCTAAGGCAGTGATGGCGAAGTTGGCACCCCAGATGTTTTGGAACTACATTTTCCATGATGCTCTGGCACTCTGCAGTGTAACGGAGCATCATGGGAAATGTAGTTCCAAAAAATCTGGGGTGCCAAGGTTCGCCATCACTGGTCTAAGGTAATGGTCATGGTTTAAGAAGTGCTAAAAGAGCTCCACTAAGTAATCCCTGACGGGATCAAGGGGCTGTGCAAACGAATCCATCTAAAGTGCTTAAAAGCCAAATGGATGGTACCCGGGCCTCGTACAAGAAGAAACAAGGTTTTTGCCTGTATATATATATATATATATATATATATATATATATTGTACAGGACGCAGTGGCTGGGTCCTGGAAGAACGCTATGTTTCCCCTCTGTTTGGTCTGTGATCCCTTTAAGGGAACAAAAAGGGTTAACTCACCTGTCAGAGGAGGTGGGTTTAAAAACAAGACAGGAAGTTGCAGATGGGTGGAGGAGTGCAGAGGAGATAGTGGTTTGTGTTTGGCTTGATTTGCAGCAACCAAAGTCAACAGCAGCGTTCGGCCTGGAAGCCTCCTAGCAGATGAAGTCACCTGCGACAGCACCCCAGGACTGTGTTTGATTGCGATAGCAATTCGGGACTTTGATAGTCGGTGAGACTGAAACCTTTTTCTTTTGTTTTGCTGCTGTGAAGCTGTTTAAGTTTAATAAAACCTCCTTTTGAACTAAAAGCCTGTGTCCTGCGGTCTAGCTGGTCCCCCGAACTTTACAAGTGGTGCTCGGATGCGGGCAGGACAGAGTAACAGGCGTGTTTTTTTTTTTTTTTTTTTTTTTTTTTTTTTTTTTTTTGCTGGCTTTTGCATTTGAATTTAAAACTGACATTTAAAGGGACAGTACAGTGAATTTATGTCCTGGGTTAAAGCTGCCCAAACCCTGAAAGCTGAAGCAATGGAGGAACTAATTAAACAACTGTCCCTGGCTAATATACAAGCGCAGACCCGCCATGAGGAAGCTAATCAGCGCTTAGCAACTCAGCTGGAGGTACAGCAAGAAAATACTCGCCTGTTGGTGGCTCAGTTGGCAGCACAGCAAGCAACCCAGCAAGGGGTTATGCAGGCTCAGGTGACTGCCTTAAAAGAAGTAGTACAGCAGTTGTCTCAGGGTCGTGAGCAAGCGGCTGTTGCCCCTGGCAACCAGGTGACCGTGAGGGCAAGCCATTTTTTGCAGAAATTGTCCCTGAGTGATGATGTAGAGGCATTTCTTGCTACATTTGAGAGGACGGCAGAGAGAGAAGGGTGGCCCCAGGACCAGTGGGCCGGCCTAATTGCCCCTTTTCTCACCGGAGATCCTCAAAAAGCCTACTTCGACCTGCCACCAGAGGACGCTAAAGACTATCAAAAACTAAAGGCAGAAATACTGGCTCGTTTGGGGGTGACTACGGCCGTTCGGGCCCAACGAGTGCACCAATGGAAGTATTGTTCAGATCGTCCACCACGGTCTCAAATGCATGACCTGGTGCAACTGGTAAAAAAATGGCTGCAGCCCGAAGTGTTGTCGGGCCCCCAAATCGTGGAGCGGGTCGTCCTGGACCGATACCTACGGTCACTGCCAGACGACCTTCAACGGTGGGTCAGCCATGGAGACCCCAAAACAGTGAACCTCTTTGTCGAGATGGTAGAGCGATATACAGTGGTGGAGGATCTGCTTGGCCCTACCAAGCGCCAAGGGCCCAGTCTGCCACGGCCTATTCGATCGACTGCCGCCCTTCGAAAGGATGTCCCCCGGAGCCCTGGAATCAACACCCCGGAAGGTCAAGAGTCACTCCCAGTACCTCCTCAGCGATCTGTTCCTGTTCGGAGAGGAGGGGATGTACAATGTTGGCGGTGTCATTCCTGGGGCCATACCCGGGCCCACTGCCCACTGCAAGAGGAGCCCATGGAATGCGGGGTTCTTCGGAGGGGGTCTTTTTATGCTCATAGAGCATGTACCACACACCTTGACCGCGGAGAAGAGAAATTTGAGTGTGTAGTCCAAGTGAACCACCTCCCTGCCTGGGCTTTGCTGGACTCCGGAAGCATGGTAACCCTTGTTCATCCTAGAGTACTTGGGAAGATCGGTCCGGTAAGCAAAACTTTACGGGTTGTATGCATTCACGGGGACACTAGAGAGTACCCTCTCATCTCGGTGTCCATCTCCACAGCATATGGCACTGGTACTCAAGAGGTGGGGGTGGTAAAGAACTTGATACATGATGTTATCATAGGACGAGACTGTCCATTTTTTGAAAAACTGTGGGGACAAGGAGAACTATCTGAACGATCCCAAGACTGGGGAGAAACTAGTTCCTCTGTTCCTATGGTTGAGGGTAATAACCCTGAGATGCCAAATGAACCTAATGTGGATCCAGTTGATACAAATGCTAATGATTGGGTTAATGGTGATGAAAGTAGTGCTGATACTGTGAAGGGTGTCAAAATGTGTGGTTCGCAGACCTACCTGAACACTGAGGAGGGGGAACCTTCCCCACTTCAGGTAATGCTGGGTGAAGAGGATGAGGAAGTGGCCTCTACCCCTGCCCTGCCGGATTTGGGTGTTCCCCAGGGGACATTTGGTACTGCCCAGATGCAGGACCCCACTTTGGCCCGTGCACGGGAACAAGTTGTAGTATTAAATGGGGTACCCCAAGAGCCAGGTGCGAATGAGCGGTGGCCCCACTTTGCCATATATAATGAATTGCTTTATCGGGTTACCAAAGTGAGAGAAAATGTGGTAGAACAATTATTGGTACCCCAACAGTATAGACGCAAGGTCCTGGACCTGGCCCATGATGATGTTTTAGGGGGACACCTGGGAGTTGAAAAGACGGAGGCACGGATCACCGACCGGTTTTACTGGCCAGGTCTGAAAGCAGAGGTAAGAAGATACTGTGCCTCTTGTCCCACCTGTCAGTTGACCGCGCCGGTGACCCACTTCCGGAGCCCTTTGGTCCCTCTGCCCATAATTGAGGTCCCATTCGAGAGAATAGCCATGGATATAGTGGGTCCTTTGGTAAAGTCAGCTCGAGGTCACTCTTACATACTGGTGATCCTTGACTATGCCACCCGGTATCCTGAAGCGCTACCTCTGCGGAATACCTCCTCTAAGGCTATTGCTCGGGAATTATTCCAGTTGTTTACACGGACTGGTTTTCCCAAGGAAATACTCACGGACCAGGGCACCCCGTTTATGTCGAGGGTTATGGCTGATGTGTGCAAGCTGTTCCGGATTAAACAGCTGCGCACATCGGTCTACCATCCACAAACGGATGGGTTGGTAGAGCGCTTTAATAAGACCCTTAAGTCTATGCTCAAGCGGGTTGTACAAAGGGATGGGAAAGACTGGGACTGCCTGTTACCCGCTCTCCTATTTGCTATCCGGGAAGTGCCCCAGGCCTCCACTGGGTTTTCGCCCTTTGAGTTGGTATATGGGCGGAGACCTCGCGGACTACTGGATTTTGTTAAAGAGGAATGGGAAAGTGAACCTATTCAGCATAAGAGTGTTCTTGAATATGTTTCCCAAATGCAGGAGAGGATCCGAACTGTGATGCCTCTAGTCAAAGAGCATTTGAAAAAAGCCCAGGAGGCTCAACGACGGGTCTATAATAGGGCTGCTAGAATAAGGAACTTCCAAGTGGGGGATCGAGTAGCGGTGTTGATCCCCACTGTGGAAAGTAAATTCTTGGCCAGGTGGCAAGGCCCCTTTGAAGTTGTAGAAAAAGTGGGAGAGGTAAATTATAGAGTCCACCAACCAGGTAAGAGGAAACCCTATCAGATATATCATGTAAACTTGTTAAAGCCCTGGACAGACAGGGAACCGGTGACCTCCCTGGCTGGTGCAAGACTGGAGCCTAGGGTTGGGGTGGAGAGTGTCCAAGTAGCAAATACCCTGTCTAGAGTCCAAAGTCAGCAGGCAAAGGAGTTCTTGCAGAGAAATAAAGAGAAATTTTCAGACTTGCCAGGGCTCACTAGTGTCATAGAGCATGATATTGTCACGGAACCAGGAGTCAAAGTTTTTGTCCGGCCTTACCGCATTCCAGAGGCCCAAAGGAAGGCTGTTTCAGAGGAAGTGAAGAAGATGTTGGACCTGGAGATTATTGAGGAATCACAGAGTGAGTGGTCAAGCCCGATTGTGTTGGTACCGAAGCCCAACGGGACTCTGCGATTCTGCAATGATTTCCGGAAACTAAATGAAGTTTCACGGTTTGATGCCTACCCCATGCCCCGGGTAGATGAGCTTATTGAGAGACTAGGTCCAGCCAGGTATATCACTACATTAGACCTTACCAAGGGGTATTGGCAAATCCCGTTGACTAAGGCTGCTAGAGAGAAAACTGCTTTTTCTACCCCAGAGGGAAGTTTTCAGTACAAGAGAATGCCTTTTGGATTGCAAACTGCTCCAGCCACATTTCAGAGGGCAATGGATAGGATTTTACGTCCTCATCGGGAGTATGCCTCAGTATACTTGGATGACATAGTCATTTTTAGCAGAGACTGGGAGTCACACTTGCCCAAAGTCCAGGCAGTACTGGACTCTCTTTGGAAGGAGGGGTTTACAATAAACCCGGAAAAGTGTGCTTTGGGAATGGAGGAGGTGAAATACCTGGGCTATGTTGTGGGTAGAGGGGTAGTAAAACCTCAGGTCAACAAGGTAGAGGCTGTACAGAATTGGCCCCGCCCCCTCACAAAAAAACAGGTACGTGCATTCCTGGGTATGGTGGGATACTACAGGAGGTTTGTACCCAACTTTGCCACGTTGGCAGCTCCATTGACCGATCTGACTAAGGGTCGGAAATCGGTCATGGTGGAGTGGAATGCAGACGCTGAGAAAGCTTTTTTGGAGCTCAAGTCGGCACTGTGCCAACACCCTGTCCTAGTAGCACCCAATTTTTCAAAAGAGTTTGTTGTACAGACTGATGCTTCCGATGTAGGATTGGGAGCAGTTTTGTCACAGGTTATTCATGGCGAGGAGCACCCAGTAGTCTTCCTCAGTAGGAAGTTAACACCAGCGGAGAAAAACTACGCTATAATTGAACGAGAGTGTCTGGCCATTAAGTGGGCTCTGGAATCCCTCAGATATTACCTCTTGGGGAGGAAGTTTAGGCTGATTTCTGACCATGCCCCTTTAACATGGCTGAGACAAGGTAAAGGGACTAATGCCAGGGTTACCCGGTGGTTCCTGGCACTCCAGGAATTTAAATTTGTAGTGGAGCATAGGCCCGGGAGACTGCATCAAAATGCAGATGCCCTCTCCCGAGTCCATTGTTTGAGCTCCACGGTTGCCTCCACCTCCTTGGCGTTGGGGCACAGGGGGGGGATATGTACAGGACGCAGTGGCTGGGTCCTGGAAGAACGCTATGTTTCCCCTCTGTTTGGTCTGTGATCCCTTTAAGGGAACAAAAAGGGTTAACTCACCTGTCAGAGGAGGTGGGTTTAAAAACAAGACAGGAAGTTGCAGATGGGTGGAGGAGTGCAGAGGAGATAGTGGTTTGTGTTTGGCTTGATTTGCAGCAACCAAAGTCAACAGCAGCGTTCGGCCTGGAAGCCTCCTAGCAGATGAAGTCACCTGCGACAGCACCCCAGGACTGTGTTTGATTGCGATAGCAATTCGGGACTTTGATAGTCGGTGAGACTGAAACCTTTTTCTTTTGTTTTGCTGCTGTGAAGCTGTTTAAGTTTAATAAAACCTCCTTTTGAACTAAAAGCCTGTGTCCTGCGGTCTAGCTGGTCCCCCGAACTTTACAATATATATATATATATATATATATATATATATATATATATATGATGTGCTCAAGTGTCGGCAAAGGCTTCCTGCGGCAGCATTGCTATTTCTCCTGCTCTGTCAGCCATCAATAGGGGTTTGGGGGGACCATTCACCATCAGTGAAGTCATGTTCCCCCCCTGATGAAAACCCCCCGCCCCCCCCCTCAATCCGCCCTCACTACAGGGAAGGCTGTCTCTGCAGACCGCGGGAAAGGGATCCTTTAAAAAAAGGTGCGGGACTAACTCTGCAGGGGGCATGGCTTAAATGCCACCGGCATGCACATGGAGCACAAGGCTCACTGCTTAAAAGCTTTACACTCTGGGAGTGTCTGGCTGACGTAGGGACACAGAGCGCACAAGGGCATGTAAGCTGTTGGGTGTGTGGATACAGGCATTTCCAAGGGGCATGTTTACTCAGCATTGAGACTGAGCATTTATAGCAGCATATTATGTAAATTGCTAGACTAAAGCTTGGCAGTAGATGCATTTTGTTTAGTACCTCTGCTTTTTTGTGCTTAGGACTATGTCTGCCCGTAGAAGGGGTAATTCATCAGGGGGGAGTGCAAAGTCGCTGCGGTCCTAGTCGCACGCCTGCAGTTCCATCCTCCCGTGAAGGACCTGGAGCATCTGGCGAATCTGAGCCATCTTGTCTCACAGGCATGGTGGCTACCCCCAACATGTCAGCTTCTGCTTTTGTCACTAAGGACGATTTAGCTTTGTCTCTGGCTGGTTTGGAGGGAAAAATAGCCAATTTGTTTGTGACATCCTTCCTCCCAGAAGGTGAGAAAACGCAGCAGGTCCCCTTCTCCTGCCCTTGACCTTCCAGTTTTGGAACGACAATGGGCAGATCATAGTGGGGTACCTTTTGAGGGAGGGAGGTTCAGGTGTCTCCCCTTCTGAGGATTCAGCATCTGAAGAACCTTTCTCAACTTCACAATCTCAGAAATTGCTAATTCAATCCCTTACTTTCTTGGTTCGCTCTGGATATAAGTTGCCTCCTGCAGAGGTGGAAGAGGTTTCCTTCTCCTCTTTGGGTTCGCTAAAACCCCCACAGGGTCCTCATGCTTTCCCTATGCACCCATTACTGGAGCAACTGATTTATGCTGATTGAGATCACCCAGATAAGCAGTTTTCTCCCACTAAGACATTTTTATTTCTTTACCCTATGGAGAAAAAGTTCTCAAAGAGATGGGATTTGCCAGCAGTGGATGCTGCTATCTCCTCTGTGAACAGGAGTTTAACTTGTCCAGTGGACAATGTACAAGTATTTAGAGATCCAGCTGATAAAAAGTTGGAATCTCTACTAAAAGCCTAATTTGCTGTAGCCGGTGTGGTGGTATAGCCTGCAGTAGCAGCAATAGGCATCTGTCAATCCCTTTGGGATGAACTCAAGCAGGTTAATTAAAAAAAATCCTGCTCAAGCTGATGAGGCCCAAAGTTTAGCTGAGCTACCTAGGGCCCTATACTTTGCAGTGGACGCTATCAAGGATTCCATCCATCAGGCGTCTCGCCTTGTGTTTATGTTGATACATATGCGCAGGACTCTGTGGCTTAAAAATTGGTCAGCCGAGTTACCATGCAAGAAGCTCTTGGCTGGGTTTCCCTTTCATGGAGAGAGGTTGTTTGGGGGTCAGAAGTCCACAAAACAGAATCCCAAGGCTTCCCTGTGAAGGGGCGCCCCCACTTGATCGAGTTGGGGGAAGACTGCAGGGGTTTTCAGAAACTTGGCAAGATGAAATCCAAGACAAGTGGGTCCTCTCTGTAGTAGACCTAGGCTACAAACTAGTTTCCACCATCGCATTTTCAAAAATCAAATGTTCCCAAGGACCCAGTAAAGAAAAAGTCCTTATTTCTGGCACTGAGCCGATTACTGTGTCAGGAAGTGATAATAGAGGCTCCCTCAGAAAAGAGGGACATGGGGTTTTATTCAAATCTCTTTATGGTACCAAAACCAAATGTAGATATCAGACCCATTCTAGATCTCAGGAATCGAAATCACTTCTTAAACATTTGCTCCTTTCGAATGGAGTCGATTCGGTCAGTTGTTTCCACCATATGGGGAGGGGAGAGGTTCTAGCATCCACAGATATCAAGGATGCGTATCTACATGTGCCAATATTTCCCGCTCACCAGAAGTTTCTGCGGTTTGCGATAGAGCAGTGCCACTTTGAGTTCGTGCCCTTGCCTTTCGGGTTAGCCACCGCTCCCCGACTGTTTACAAACGTGTTAGCCCCAGTACTAGCAAGACTAAGGGGCCAGAGTATAGCAGTAATGGCATACCTAGACAACCTGCTACTGGTAGATCAGTCAATAGCAGGGTTAAATCTAGGGGTGTCCAGAACAGTCAGTTATCTGAGACACCTGGGTTGGATTCTCAATCTAGAAAAATCATCCTTACAGCTGGTAAGAAGGCTGCAGTATTTGGGCCTGGTCATAGACACAACCCAGGAAAGGGTGTTCTTGCCTCAGGCAAAGGTCAACGCTCTAAGAGAGCTGGTCCAGGCGCTCAAGGCAAAGAAGGGTCCTTCCATTCGCCTTTGCATGAGACTACTATGGAAGATAGTAGCTTCCTTCAAAGCGGTTCCCTATGCCCAGTTTGATTCAAGACTGTTGCAACACAGCATTCTGTCTGCTTGGAACAAACGGATGCAAGCCTTGGATTATCCAATAAATCTGGCTCCAAAGGTATGCCAGAGTCTCAACTGGTGGTTGATAACCAGGAATTTACAGAAGGGGAAATGCTTCATTCCAGTTTCCTGGAAAGTAGTAACAATGGATGCCAGCCTATGGGGCTGGGGAGCAGTTCTAGAAGAGACCACTGTTCAAGGGAAGTGGTCAGAGTCCGAGAAGACCTTGCCCATCAATATCCTAGAGATTTGGGCAGTACGTCTGGCTCTAATAGCCTGGACATCCAGGTTGCGGAATGCTCCTGTCAGAATACAATCCGACAATGCCACAGCAGTGGCCTACAGTGGTGTGAAAAAGTGTTTGCCCCCTTCCTCATTTCCTGTTCCTTTGCATGTTTGTCACACTTAAGTGTTTCGGAACATCAAACCAATTTAAACAATAGTCAAGGACAACACAAGTAAACACAAAATGCAATTTGTAAATGAAGGTGTTTATTATTAAAGGTGAAAAAAAATCCAAACCATCATGTGTGAAAAAGTGATTGCCCCCTAAACCTAATAACTGGTTGGGCCACCCTTAGCAGCAACAACTGCAACCAAGCGTTTGCGATAACGTGCAATGAGGCTTTTACAGCGTCCTGGAGGAATTTTGGCCCACTCATCTTTGCAGAATTGTCCTAATTCAGTTACATTAGAGGGTTTTCGAGCATGAACGGCCTTTTTAAGGTCATACCACAACATCTCAATAGGATTCAGGTCAGGACTTTGGCTAGGCCACTCCAAAGTCTTCATTTTGTTTTTCTTCAGCCATTCGGTGGTGGACTTGCTGGTGTGTTTAGGATCATTGTCCTGCTGCAGAACCCAAGTTCGTTTCAGCTTGAGTACACGAACAGATGGTCGGACATTCTCCTTCAGGATCTCTTGGTAGACAGCAGAATTCATAGTTCCTTTTATCACGGCAAGTCTTCCAGGTCCCGAAGCAGCAAAACAGCCCCAGACCATCACACTACCACCACCATATTTTACTGTTGGTATAATGTTCTTTTTATGAAATGCAGTGTTCCTTCTACGCCAGATATACTTGGACACACACCTTCCAAAGAGTTCCACTTTTGTCTCATCGGTCCACAGAATGTTGTCCCAAAAGTCTTGGGGATCATCAAGATGTGTTGTGGAGAAATTGAGACGAGCTTTGATGTTCTTTTTGCTCAGCAGTGGTTTTCTCCTTGGAACTCTGCCATGCAGGCCATTTTTGCCCAGTCTTTTCCTGATGGTGGAGGCATGAACGCTGACCTTAACTGAGGCAAGTGAGGCCTGCAGTTCCTTGGACGTTGTTGTGGGGTCTTTTGTGACCTCTTGGATGAGTCGTCGCTGCGCTCTTGGGGTAATTTTGGGCGGCCGGCCACTCCTGGGAAGGTTCACCACTGTTCCATGTCTTCGCCATTTGTGGATAATGGCTCTCACTGTGGTTCGCTGGATTCCCAAAGCTTTGGAAATGGCTTTATAACCCTTCCAGACTGATAGATCTCAATTACTTTTCTTTCTCAATTGTTCCTGAATTTCTTTGGGTCTCGGCATGATGTGTAGCTTTTAAGGATCTTCTGGTGGACCTTACTGTGTCAAGCAGCTCCTATTTAAGTGATGCCTTGATTGTGAACAGGTGTGGCAATAATCAGGCCTGGGTGTGGCTAGAGAAATTGAACTCAGGTGTGGACAACCCCAGTTATAGTATGTTTTAACAAGGGGGGCAATCACTTTTTCACACAGGGCCATGATGGTTTGGATTTTTTTTCACCTTTAATAATAAACACCTTAATTTACAGATTGCATTTTGTGTTTACTTGTGTTGTCCTTGACTATTGTTTAAATTGGTTTGATGTTCCGAAACACTTAAGTGTGACAAACATGCAAAGGAACAGGAAATGAGGAAGGGGGCAAACACTTTTTCACACCACTGTATACAGAATATTACTTTGATCCTTTTGACAAGGAAATTGGTATTCTTAGTTGTGATAACCTCTGCAAGAAGAGTATCAGAATTGGCTGCTTTCTCCTGTAAAGAGCCATACTTAATCATTCATAAGGATAAGGTTGTGCTGCGTCCGCACCCAAGCTTTTTGACAAAGGTAGTGTCTAGTTTTCATCTGAATCAAGATGTTTCCTTATTTTCTTTTTTCCCAGAACCTCGTTCTGCAGAAGAAAAATTATTATGTTCTCTCAATGTAGTGAGAGCAATTAAAGCCTATCTGAAAGCGTCTGATCACATACGGAAAATTGATGCTTGTTTGTGTTGCCGGAAGGCCCTAGAAAGCGTCAGGCAGCATCGAAATCTATTGTGGATTCGTCAGGTGATTAGTCAGGCTTCTCGCCTGAAAAGAAAGGTTCCTCCCTTTTTAAGATTAAAGCGCATTCCTCGGACCCCTTCCTCGACAGCATAGCTGCGTGAAAAACGGGCCCCACAAATGTGCAGCACTGAAGGGAAGAGAGGCACACAACCCTTAATAAAAGAGATCCTGATAAGGCTTACAATATAATGTAACTATTGAAGTGTTATAAGACTTTTACTGCTGAGTACCCACCCTCCTACCCACCCCCCTTGACCCGCTCCCTTCTGTACCCTATTGTTCCACCCTGTACCCTCCCCTATTTGTCAGTCTGTTTATTGAGCAGATATTCCAGGCAGTGTCCGGAGATAGATGACACTGCATGGCTGGGTCTCGTATGTAGTTCTTTAAAGAAATGCTTTGAATAGACATGTAATTGTAAAATGTAACATTACACCCAATGGACGGTATGTGAACACCGCCCCCCCCCCCCCATTCCTTCCCTCCAACTCTCTATTATGTACCCCCCTCCCACCTTCCTTTTTTCTTTACTGTGTTATATTTTACATTGAAACTCAATAAAAAATATATTCAACCTTAACCGGTTCCCGACCGGCGCACGACGATATACGTCGGCAGAATGGCACGGACAGACAGGAGGGCGTACATATAAGTCCCTCCTTAATGCCGTCCGTGCCGCGGGGATACCCGCGATCGTCTCACGGGAAGGCAGAACGGGGAGATGCGGAAATAGACAGCATCTCCCCATTCTACCTAGCAACTAGTGACGCCGATCTCTGCTCCCTGTGATTGGAGCAGAGATCAGCATTCACTAGCTGACAGCCACGCCCCCCACAGTAAAAAAAAACACACCCCTAGGCATACTTAACCCCTACACTGCCCCCTTGTGGTTAACCCCTTCACTGCCAGTGTCATTTATACAGGAAATAATGCATTTAAATAGCATTGATTGCTGTATAAATGACAATGGTCCCAAAAATGTGTCTCAAATGTCCGATGTGTCCGCCATAATATCGCAGTCACAATAAAAATCGCTGATCGCCGCCATTACTAATAAAAAAAAAATATTAATAAAAATACTATAAAACTATCCCCTATCTTGTAAACGCTATAACTTCTGCGCAAACCAATCAATAATCGCTTATTGCGATTTTTTTTTATTTTTACCAAAAATATGTAAAAGAATACGTATCGGCCTAAACTGAGGAAAAAAAATGTTTTTTTTATATATTTTTGGGGGATATTTATTATAGCAAAAAATAAAAAATAATGTGTTTTTTTTCAAAATTTTCGCTCTTTTTTGTTTATAGCGCAAAAAATAAAAAGCCACGTCGCACGATTGCGCAATTGTCAGTTAAAGCGACGCAGTGCCGAATCGCAAAAAGGGGCCAGGTCCTTTGGCTGCAAATTGGTCCGGTCTGAAAGTGGTTAAAGAGGAAGTAAAGTCTCAGATTTTTTATTTTTTTTAAATGGAACCTGCAAGGCAAAGGCATAATGAGCTAGTATGCATAGTATACTAGCTCATTATGATAACTTACCTGAGAACTAAGCCCCCAAAGCGACCCTCGTCCACGTCCTCCTCCGCCACCATCTATCCCGGAGTGACTTCCGGGTCTCGCTGCTCCGGCGCAGTCATTCGCCGGAGCCGCGATGATGTCACTCCCACGCATGCGCACGGAAGCCGCCAAGAGCGGCATATCACCGTGATCTACGGCTTGCTCAGTGCGCCGCTGTAGACAGCTGTCTTTTTGTAAATATCTCCTAAACCGTGTAGGTTCTTCTTCATCGCTGCCACCGTCTGAGGGTCTTGTTCCGATTTCGGGGGTCTCTTCTGTTCTTCTTGCCATTGGCCGGGCTTCTGTTGCTGTCGTCGCCGCCGCCTTCTGCTTCTTGTTCTTCTTTCTTCATCCGATGTTGACACAACGCTCTCTCTGGCCGTAATGGCAGAGACAAGCTGTGATGTGACTTATATAGGGACAATGGGCGGGGTCACATGCTCATGTCACATGGTGACCCCGCCCCCATATGATGTCACAGTCCCGGAGGATGCTGGGACTGTGACATCATATGGGGGCGTGGTCCGGACAATCCCGCGGGAAAGTCCGCTGGTTTGTACGCGGCCTTATGGTGTACTAAGTTTTAATAAAAAATGTTTGAAAAAATAACAAGATTTTGACTGTGACTGTGCTATGCCCAGCACCAAATGTGTCTACAGCATGTGCGAGTGGATATATCAGAATCACGCTAGCGTGCGGTCCATGCCTCGTTCTGGAAATACCAAAATAATGTCACTTAGACGACCCGGAAGTGACGAGTCCACGCTTGTACGTACGTTTCACCGTACTGGCGTCATCAGGAAGTGACAAACTCCCATTTCCTGTTTGCTTTTATACAGTGACTCGGACATTTTGTAGATAGGCAACTCCTATCCTCATATTGATTCGTGGTTCCAAATTAATAACTACTGCAGTAGGGAACAGACACAAAAGATAGGCTCAGCATCTTTCCAAATAACTGTTCTGCTTTATTATGACGTAATTGAAGGTTTTTATACACATGATTACGTAGGTATCGCATTAATATTACAATTGTACGTTTATGGTAACAATGGGCGTTACATAGGCAGGCTAATTCTAATCAGGACTCAAAAGAATGCAAACATGTACAGAAAACATTATTAGTGCCGTGTGCACAGTGAGGGCAGTGTGCAATACAAAATAGAATACAATTATATACAGAACTTACAAATTTCCATTACAGTCTCCTCTCTTTTGATCAATATTTTGATCACTAACCATACCTGCTATCACCTTTAACCTGGAACCTCCACTGGTGGAGGTAGTCCTGGCCAAAGAGGCAAAAACTCCATTGTGGAGAAAATAATAGCTGAGCAGCTTTTTCATTACAAAATGACTTTTCATTGTGAAAAACAAATGATTGATAAGACATATTTACAGAGTACTGGCTGTACCCTCGTGTGGCCAGAATGGCCTTCTAGCTTAATGTTGGTATGCTGACTTGTCAGCATATGTAAACACAGACAATCCTACATAAAATGGAAGAGGTACAAAAGACAAATATGACTTCAACATGGCTAAACTACTTTTCAAATATATCTATATATCCCTTACAATTAAAGTAATTGAATCACAACGTACCCTAGACTGTGATCGCAAGAGGGAAACAAATCAAACACAGATTTCTTTATTTTAGTCATTTTTGCAGTGTCTGGTGTGGATCCAGGCGACTTTTCCTTCAAGTTTTGTACAACTTGTACATGAAATAGACGCTCTATTGAGTCTCCAAACATTTCCTTATATATAAATGTCTCTTAACAATCCACAAGTCACCTGGCTTTAGTTTTAGATCCTTTCAAACTTTTAGGATCTGGAATTGGGGAGAAAACACATAAATGAGTTTGTCAAAAACCTTAAAAGATCAGCAACATTCTCTGTGAGATCCAAATGGAGGACTTCAGCTGCTGAGACAAAATATAAGCAAGTGAGTAACACACTCCCAAACCAAATCCCATAGGGAGAGAGTCCAACATCCCCTTAGGGTCTTGATAAAGTATAAGAAAACACTCAGGCAAAAGTTTTCTAGTTTCTTACTCTACTTTGTCCGCTAAATTGTAGACAGGTAGGGGGTGTAAAAATCAAACCTCAAAACTTCTAGTAAGGACTCTCCTATAAAAATGATTTCCTCTGTTACTCTCTGTACTTACAAACTACTTCTGATAACACTTTTTACTGTGGCCTTTTCAGTAGCATTTGCCACTGGACATCCAGAAAACATGTCCATACAGACAAAATGCATACTCATAAGATCCTGACTGGGCATCTGGATATATCTTTTTGTAATCTCTGGAAGAGATGTTCAGTTTTTGGTAACACCTTTGGTAACATGTAAAACAAGAAGTGGTATGTTACAAAAACAACTGTTGTTAACCCTGGTCATTTACTAAGGCAGCCATAACTGCTTGTGACTGATGACACGGTCCATGTGTCAAGCTGGAGGGAAAAAGAGTGGCTGGCAGACATAAATGATCACCTTTTGCAAAGTCCTGTTTCATAAGAAGTTGCCCCCTGTGGACCAATTGTTCTTCTCGTTCTGGGTTCCTTAAAGTTGAATTATTAATCCCAGCTATACTGGGCCAGAACTAGGGTGGAATCTGTGAGTTGCACAGACCCAGCAAGTGTGCAAGGCTGTAAATGCAGCATCCTTGGTTGCCTGGTTTGCTTCCATGTGTGAGTTTTAATGTTAGTATGGCTACCTCAGCAAGAACCTGGTAGGCTGAAAACAGCCGATCAAATTAACTTGGCATGCTTGATTGGTTTACCTGCCGAAGTAAAAACAAACTTCTGGCCCTTCAAATGGAACCAAAAGCTCTCTATATCTTGACTATCTATATAAATAGACACTCTTTTTTATAGCTCACAGGCTTTGCTAAAACATGGAGCTCTGCTTCTTTGAGCTGGGGTAAAAGGATCCAATGACTCTAAATACAGAGTATCCTTCTGGGTGATAAACTGAATCCTCAGTATTAAACCCGGGAATAACTCTACAAAACATTAAATACCTGGGTCTTCAGGGAGTGTGTCCTGCACTGGGCTCACAGCAGCTGATTCCTACATCATCAATTTAACACGTGTGGTTTTTCTTTGTCTCCAGCCTCCAATAGAGGCAATAAGGTGGCTGGATTCAAATGTATGCATTTTTCATTGTTAGATTTGTACATATGTAGCGCACTACCCCTTAGGAGCTGCATTGTTGTTCATTACCTTTTTGTCAAGTGACCCCACTCTTCATTTCCTATGCAACTTCAGAAGACATAAATCGGTGGGTGGCTAGATGGAATATATGAGATGCCCCATCTGACCCCAATTCTGAATCCAAAATAAGGGTATTTATTTGTTGCAGTAGTATGTTGTAATTTAACCTCCTCTTCTAACGATCCTCTCCTGATTTCAACTTCTGTTTCAGACCTTAAACACTTCCCCTATGGAACAACCAGAATCACTCAAAATAATGCTGTGGATATAGACTCCAAAGTCACAAGCCACACTGCCTATTTCCATGACTCTTGTCATCAAATCCCCGTCAGTCCTGGAAAGTGTGTGATACTGTGATTCTTGGACACACAGCATATTTACGGAATAGCACCACTGGATTGCACTCCCTTTGCTCGCTCCCAATCAACAGTCCATGTTACTCACAGATAGTCGATTCCAAGTTTTCTCCGTCCGCTTAGCTCCTACTTCCTCCTCCTTGCTGTCTGGTAAGACGTTGGTCTCCCTGAACTCCTCCAGTTAGCCGGCTCTAGGGTCTCTGAATCCCCAGGCCTTCAAACCTCCTCCCGGAGGCTCCGGGGTCTCCGAACCCCTGGCCCTCCAGCCCTCGAACTCCTCCTTCTCTCCCGCAAGGACCCCAGTGGAGCATGTGACCCCCCCCCCCTTTTTATATGAGAGACCTCCCATTGACCAAGAAATGTAACCATTGGTCAATTCTCTCACACACATGGGTTTCCTGCTACTCAGGCCTCAGTCCTTCCTCTCTTTCCAGCCCAACTCACTGTCAAGCAGAGGAGGTATCCCTGAGTGTAGGAGGCCACACCCCCGTCTACTTTAACACTCCCATCCCCAAATAAACAACCAGGCCTAAAAAAAAGAGCAAGGCCCTGGCCAATTTTACCATATTTCTAGCCTACACTATCAAAAAAAACATACTAAGCACTTACCTAAATGTAGGGGGAGCTACACATAAACAAACTCATATTTTAAACCTTTCATTAGACAAACATTTAGTTAGCTGTATATTTGCTGCGCAGAATGTCGGACCATTAAAAATTTAATATTTGACCAAAATAATGTCTGTAACTGTCTAATAGCACCTTTGCATAAAGCTACAGCTCTGATATATCGGGATGAACCTTTCATTACTGGGTCCAGCTTGCATAAATATATTACAATGGCTTGTTTTTTTATCATGCTGTTTGTGTAAGAACTCCAGTTTCATGTTTCAAAAAGATAACTTTTTCCTGGCAATATTATAATAAATGATAACAATACCCTGCGGTCATGGAGAGATGTCCATTAATCCAAAATATTCTTCTGCTTATACCCACTGCACTTACAAGGAAAAGGGGCACATCATTTCACAATCCACACATTCTGCTTTGGATTTCAAAAATAAAAATAAATAAAAACAAAAGGACCAACAATCTGTATATGATGGACCAGAAAGCGCTCAGCCACATCAAAAACTATAAAACAACTGGCTACAGGGGGCATCTATCCTAACAGGGTGTGTGGACGTGATGTGATGGGTCTGTTATATTTCAATTTTATTTATTATTACTCTCACATCATGGACCGCACATAAAGTTATTATCAGACCTTAAGATTCAATTTTTGTAGAAAAACTTCTTATGTATCCCATCCATTGTGGCTTTGTTAAACATTATGGCAGCTGTATTCCAATTAACAACCTCATCTTAACCACCTGATTACTTTGCACTTAAACCCCCCTCGTGACCAGACCAATTTTCAGCTTTTGGCGCTGACGCACTTGGAATCACAATTGCGCGGTCATACAACACTGTACCCAAATGAAATTTTTACAATTTTTTTCACACAAATAGAGCTTTCTTTTGGTGGTATTTAATCACAGCTGGGGTTTTTATTTTTTGCTAAACAAATAAAAAAAGATGGAAAATTAAAATAAAAAATAAAATCATGTTTAATAGTTTGTTATAAAATTTTGCAAACAGGTAATTTTTCTGCTTCATTGATATGCGCTGATGAGGCGGCACTGGTAGGCACTGATAGGCTGCACTGGTGGGCACTGATAAGCTGCACTGGTGGGCACTGATAGGCTGCACTGGTGGGGACAGATAAGTCGGTACTGATGGGCACAGCAAAGATGGCACTGATGGGCACGGATGGGTGGCACGGATGGGTGGCACGGATGGGTGGCACCGATAGATGGCACTGATAGATGGCACTGATGGGCACTGATAGGTGGCACTGATGGGCACTGATAGGTGGCACTGATGAGCACTAGTAGGGGACACTGATGAGCACTGGTAGGTGACACTGATGTGCAGCACTGGCACTGTGGGCACTGACAGATGGCACTGTGGGCACTGACATATGGCACTGTGGGCACTGACAGATGGCACTGTGGGCACTGACAGGTGGAGCTAGTGGGCACTTTTATTATCCAAAGGAGGGCACCATGGACCCTGGGCATATTGCAGTGAGAGGGACTGATGCCGGTGCAGTGAGAGGGACTGATGCTGATGCCGGTGATCGGCTTTTTTTTTCTCCTCGCGCTTTCAGCGCGAGCAGGAAAAAAAGCCGATTACCGGCTCGGTTATTTTCACATTATCAGCTGTCATTGGCTGACAGCTGATCACGTGGTAAGGGGTCGGGATCGACCCCTTACTCGGATCTGTGATCCAGCGAGTCTCACAGACTCGCGGATTAGAGAGCACGCCGCGCACGCCCTTCAGGGGGCGCGCAGGCAGCTCGTTGCCGGGACGACGTCAATAGACGTCGTCCCGGCACATCAGATCCGCGCTGTAGCCATCATTTGGCTATAGCGCGGGTCTAAGGTGGTTAATCTTTTTTTTTTTTTTTTCCACTCTATAAATGTAAAATTACAAAATCTTAATCTAAACTAATCCCATTTTTACAAATTTTCCCATTAACCTGGACTTCATTTCCAACCAAAGGTTGTCTAAACCAGTTTTAATATATCTATATTTAGTGGGAATGCTTCAGTAGTCCCACTATTGTTATTCATTTTTTTTATTAGTGAAAATGCTTCAGCAGTCCCACTATTGTTGTTAGGTTTTTTTATTTATTTTTAATTGTATTATTATTCCGTACGTTTTTTGGCTCTGCGTAACTTCTGCATACTTTCAGCTATTAAAACCATTCAACTTTTAAAATGTTCAGCTCTTTCAGCTAATGATGGGACTTCTTCAACTTTTTTTTCTGCTATTTATACTTTTTAAAATATTAAGCTTTTTAACACTTTTTTTTAACATTTGAAGTGAATGAGAGCATGCTTCAAATCCTTAAAATCTTCTTCCGCTCACAAAAGTTTCAGCTCCTTCATACTTTCACCTACAGACGCCAAACAAACTTTAAAATGTTCACAAAATATTCAGCTATCTTGCTATATCTTTTCAGTTTGATATCTTTTGCAGTTTTCGTGAAAAAGCTGTTTTAAGTTTAGTGATCATTTCAGGAAATGTTATCGATTTAAACAGAGTGTGTGTTGGGCTGCTTAGAGTGGATGATGTCATAGCTAGAGCACAGAGCCTTACAAAAATTATCTTCGTTCCTTCTCTATAAATTGCTCTCACGCCCACAAGATCTACTTGTCATACACAATTTATATATCAAAACATATGTATTTTTGTCTAGTTTCAGGCAATGTCAGTTTTGTGATACACCTTTTACTTTTGACTGGTTAAGCTTCCAGATGACAAGCGTTCTACACTTCCTTCCATTGACTGTCCTGTATAAAATTCTTCACATTTCCCAGCGATGCCAACTTCTTTTTTAAATTGCTGACATGCCCACATTTTTAAAGTGGAAGTAAAGTAAAAATGTTGACTTTCACCTACAGGTAAGCCTATAATGAGGCTTACCTGTAGGTAAAAAAAATATCTCCTAAACCTGTACGGTTTAGGAGATATTCCCTGTGCAATGCGCCGCTGACTGCAGCGGCGCATGCGCACGGGGGATTCTCGGCTAAAAGGCCGGCAGAATCCGAACCCTGCCGGAAAGAAGTCTCCCGTGCGCATGCGCGGGAGTGACGACATCGCGGCTCCAGCCACTCACAGCGCTGGAGTCGCGATACCCGGAAGACACGCCGAGGTGACCTCGGCATGGACCAGGTGAGTTACCGACGCCTCGTTCTAAGGTAAGTATTTCATAATGAGCTAGTATGCGGTGCATACTAGCTCATTATTCCTTTTCCCTTACAGGTGTATATAAAAAAAAAAAAAATGTCAGAGGGTTTACTACCGCTTTAAGTTTATCAACATAAATTTTATACCGATACGTTCGCAAAGTCGCTGTTTCCATAGCATGTACTGTTGTGAATTTAAGGCTTGTTTGAAGGGTTCTCTCACACTGTCTCTCACTCATGAGGTGTGGGGATTAATGATCAAAAAGCTTTTCAAAAAACCTTTAAATATTCCACATCTTTCATACATTAGTGGTGTTGTTAAACTTTAATGAAATTCATGTTTATTTTAAAACCATTGCTACTTTTCCAACTATTCTCACTTCTTCAACTTTTTCTTACGGATTTAAGCTATTCATCCAGTTAGCTTTAGCAATTCAGCTATTCAGCATTCCCACAAATTTTCTCCAGGAAATGCATTTTCTAGTATTAATAAAATTGTTAAACTCATATTAGAAATGAACCCTCAAATGGTAATTTCAATATCACACACTAATATATATATCCACAGATAAATGTCATTACATTTTACTTTGATTTAACTTTTTTTAAATGCACTGTTTCCACTATCAAAGGATATTTAATTTGTGTAATACACGGTTAAATGTAACCTTTTATTTTACCATGTTTGGAAAACAGATTCAAAAATAATTGTGATCACATTGTTTATCATTAGATTCGTTAACCCGGCACATAAAGTTATAAATGTTTTGTCTAAAAAACTGAAATTGACATGGTGTCCTTCCAGCTTATCACTGAGCTCTCATCCCAGCTACATTCTTTCAGGAGAGCACAAAGGAGGGGGTCACATCTGCATACATGACACACACAAGAGATAGAACTAAAGGTTCCAGCATTCACACACATACACAAATATCTCTCTAAAATGGCTTACATTTTCCCCGTTTGTACACAACACATGCATATCATTCTCTCACTTTGTATTAACTCTTTAATATTTCCTTGCTTAACTTCTGCTTTCCTTATTTTGTTCTGATATCCTTTGCATCCCATGTATTGTAATACCATACTTCACATACTGTACCTTCTATGATCAGACGGGCAGCCATAGTGCTCATCCCATCTTCACTCCCCGACAACATATAAAGTATTCTGTTTTAACTCTCATTTCTCTGTTTCTTGACTTTACTAGTTGTAGTGCCTGACCCCAAATTCATCCCACAACTTAACGTCAAAATGTCCCTTTCTGTCTAGTGTTAATTGTCACCCTTGATCCATCCTGTTCACATAGCCGTTTCTCTAGCTGTTTACTCTGAATGATTCTTAGTCCCTGTGGACTTTGGTAACCCAGTTACCCATTGTGGATCCCTGTCCACTTTAACCATTAATCTAGGGGCTCACTATAGGCGGAACCGCACCTTCGGTTCATATACTGTATATCGCTCCTCTTGCGCTGGGCATTTTTGAGGGTCTTGTACCCTTCATTCCCTAACTTAATTTAATGCCCATAATGACTGGCCAGTCTTTATGTGTGCCTATACCCTCTTGCCTCTAAACTACTTTATCTAACAGATGTACTACATATACCTGTGAACAGCACTATTCTTCCCTTTCTTATCTATTACACTCCGATGGACAGTAGATAGTGACAACATAACATATAACCACCAATCCAATACAGTTTGATTAAGGGGAGTAAAATGGGTACCCTTTGTCTCGAAAATGCCTTAACGATCAAGGAAGTCTGATAACTCAAATGTAAGCAAAAGGCTTACCTCAGCTGATTATCAAAAATTCCTGGATCGTCTCAAGCTCCTTGTTTCGGATTCTCAGGGTCACCTGTAAAGCCCCTCCTGGCTGGCTCACCACCCGACTCAGACATTTTGTAGATAGGCAACTCCTATCCTCATATTGATTAGTGGTTCCAAATGAATAACTACTGCAGTAAGGAACAGACACAAAAGATACGCTCAGCATCTTTCCAAATAACTGTTTTGCTTTTATTATGACGCAATTGAAGGTTTTTATACACATGATTACATAGGTATCACATTAATATTACAATTGTACGTTTATGGTAACAAGGGGCTTTACATAGGCAGGCTAATGCCCCGTATACACGGTCGGATTTTCCGACGGAAAATGTCCTATCGGACCATGTTGTCGGAAATTCCGACCGCGTGTGGGCTCCATCGGACTTTTTCCATCGGAATTTCCGACGGAAAAAGTTTGAGATCCTGCTCTTAAATTTTCCGACAACAAAGTCCTATCGGACTTCTTCCGATCGTGTGTAGCGAATTCCGACGGACAAAGTGCCACGCATGCTCAGATCACGTTACAAGACCAAAGCTATTGGCTAGTAGCCTCTACGTAGTCCCGTCGTACGCAACAAACGTCACCACGTTCAGAATGATCGGATTTTCCGACAACTTTGTCCGACCGCGTGTATGCAACACCAGTATAGGACAAAATCCGTCGGAAAAAATCATACGGATTTTGTGGTCGGAATTTCCGACCATGTGTACGGGGCATAATTCTAATCCGGACTCAAAAGAATGCAAACATGTACTGAAAACCATTATTAGTGCCGTGTGCACAGTGAGGGCAATACATGTGCAATACATACAAAATAGAATACAATTCTATACAGAACTTACAAATTTCCATTACAAAAGCACAAAGGGGTGTGATTGCAACAATAACAATAAATTCCCAAAAACCTCTATTTAAAAATAAAACTAGTTTAAAAAGACAGATGTCAAATATAACCTCCCCCATCACAAACTTGGTTTCCTAGATTGGGTATACCATGTGTGGACAAAACACTCTTTGGCTCCCTCTAGTGGGGGAATTGAAATACCATATGTTGGATTTCGAAGTAGTAATGGTGATGGTATTACAGTAAAATAGAAAAAAAAAGTAAAAAAAAAAATGAATAGTTATTTATGAAAAGCAAGGGAATTAAGGTGGTATTTAACCACATAGGGTAATGCTACGTGTGACAAACCAAAAAGGAGAAAATTAGAGATTTGTCAAATATATGACATTTTCACGAGGTCCCCCCCCCCCCCCCATTTCCCATGAGGCCCTAACTCATTTAATAATCTGTATTAAGCATTTGAGATCTATATCTAAGTTTAGGCCCCCGGGGATATAGAGACTGGAGCCTATATCTAATATCCGTCTCCAAAATCTAAGTAAAGAGGGATCTCTGTTATGCACTAATCTGAAGTGGTTGGAGACACTGTACTTTTTAAACCCTTTTTTGATGTTATCTATGTGTTCTCTGACCCTTTTGACCAAGGTCCTGGTAGTTCGACCTATATATTGAAGATTGCAAGGACACATGAAAATATGTGACATATCTACTGTCATAAGTAAGGAGTTGTTTAACCGATTGTCGACCGCCGTACATAGATGTACGTCGGCACAATGGCACAGGCAGGCAAATGAGAATACAGGTACGTCCCTTTAAATTTGCCATCTTTCGAGCGCTTGCACCGGCCGCACGCCGTGGGGGGTGTGCCCTCGGGGGACGGGAACTCTATGTTCTCCGGCAGCCAGCGGTGTGGAGAGGTAGAACGGGGAGATGCCTATGTAAACAAGGCATTTCCCCATTCTGCCTTGTGTCATGACAGAGATCCACTGCTCCTTGTGATCGGGAGCAGTGATTTCTCTCATGTCCTAGGTAGCCACTCCCCCCACAGTTAGAATCACTCCCTAGGACACACTTAACCCCTTCATCGCCCCCTAGTGGTTAACCCCTTCCCTGCCAGTGTTATTTACACAGTGATGAGTGCATTTTTATAGCACGGATCTATACGAACTCTGCTGATGCCACTGCGTCACAATCTACATTTTATAACAAGCGCTTTTTTATCTTCACAAATGTGAGTGTTTCTTTTTTATATAATAAATGCCTTTTTACTGAGATGGATTTACAAAAATTCAAAAGCCTTTATTGGTAAAATGTTGAATCACACAAAAATTGGTCACAGCAAAGCAGGAAAATGCATTTCACACTACCAAGAGTGCTTACTCATAGCTATTTTTTACAACATTTTACCAATAAAGGCTTTTGAATTTTTGGAGTGCGGCCGTCCAGAGTCTTTTAATTCGCATCATCATCAGCTTGTGCCGTGCCGTGCCTGCACCTGGGTTCTCTCACTACAGGAACAGCTGTGAATTTGAGTTTGGGTGGATCATCCTGGAGCGGTGGATCTCTCTTTATTACTGAATTTCAGGCCTCAAGGGTTACTCGCCACCAGTTGCCCCACCCAATCCCTGCCCCGCCCCTAATTCCGCCCCTAAACACGCCCTCATAAATTATCACTTGAAATGACACTTAAATGTTTTATGCAGAATTAAGTTACAAAAATAAATCTTAACAACTTTATCAGTGCCCCTCAGCACAGCCTCACCAGTGCCCATCAAAGCAGGCTCACCTGTGCCCATCAATGCAGCCTCGTCAGTGCCCATCAATGCGTGACCTGTGCCCACCATTGCAGCCTCACCTGTGCCCACTATTGCAGCCTCACCTGTGCCCATTATTGCAGCCTCACCTGTGCCCACTATTGCAGCCTCACCTGTGCCCACTATTGCAGCCTCACCTGTGCCCACTATTGCAGCCTCACCTGTGCCCACCATTGCAGCCTCACCTGTGCCCACCATTGCAGCCTCGCCATGTCCACCATTGCAGCCTCGCCATGTCCACCATTGCAGCCTCACCGTGTCCACCATTGCAGCGAAAAGAAAGGGTGGCTGGATCATGACTGGTGGAAGAAGAGAGCCACGGGATCACAGAGCAGTATAGCATGCTGGAACAGCTTACATTACAATTGACTCCGCTCTTCTCACCGTCTTACACAGACCCGCCTCCTCCTGACCCCACGCCTGTGATAGACAGGAAACATCCCAGTATTGGAACCGTGTTCTGTTTATCACAGGCGCGGGGCCAGGAGGAGGCGGGGCTGTGTATGACGGCGAGCAGAGTGGAGTCAATTGTAACGTAAGCTGTAGTGTAAAGTTAAAACAAACATATTGCGCTGTCTTTTTAAATGTTAAAGTAGGAGCAAGCACAGCAAAAGATCAGTTTGCAAAGTGAAAAATGGGTAAATCGAAGTGCAGTGCTAATGTGCTGTCTTTACAATGAACTAAGACAGAGTATTTAAACATGGTGCATATTATAAATGAACACCTTGAAAGAATGAATATACTTTAAGTGTATACAAAAATAAATGTACACTATATTAAAAATTGAATGAAACAGTGCTCATATAGATTGTTGAAAAAAACATGGGAAAACCTAATAATCAATATAGGTATTGAGTAAATGTGACTCTAATGTGTAAAAAATACTAAGGTGAAAAGTAAAAAATAGTAACGCATAAGTCCAAAAAGTCAAATAATTCAAAGTGAATGAACATAGTAACATGGTGACTTGAAATATAAATTTGTTTAGACAAGATTTGTCAGTAGACGATCCACCACCAATAAGTATGAGGCTTACCAGAGGGATTGAACTCAAACAGGCCTACGCCTAATGAGCCAATCGAGTTTGTGGTGTAATACACCAAGGGAGAACCAGCAACCACATACGCCACCTCCAGTAGAGGATATATGCTCAGCAATGCTTCCAATGAATAACCCTTTAGAAAGGTGATGCAGTGGGCCAAAAAAATGATCTCTCCCGTGTAGTGTTATTTATGGGAAGAAAAGGAGAGAGGCCACATAGTGTAATTCCATCTCAGTAAAAAGGTATTTATTATATAAAAAAGAAACGCTCACATTTGTGAAGATAAAAAAGCGCTTGTTATAAAATGTGGATTGTGACGCAGTGGCATCAGCAGAGTTCGGCCTGACACGTTTAGTTCAATAAGACATCATCTGGGGTGCTTGTCCACTGCAGCCACTGCGTTTATATACAGTAAAACTTACCCCATAATACAGCTCCCTGGTAATTGAATGTATCAGTACTTGCTTCCGGTCGTAATAAAGATGGGGCGGAATCATGTGGTTCAAGCCTCGTTCTGAAATGTAATAACCTCAGAGATATGTGGCTCAAGCGTTCTGAGGGGAAATACCCTCCGAAAGCAGCGGAAATAACATCACTGCGTATATAGAGATTGCAAAACAGCATTGGATGAAGCTCACTAGTATTCAAAAATATCTATGGCCACTTCCGGTCCTAGCCAAAATGGCGTGCAACTATGCAATCCAAGCCTCGCCCAGGAATGCAATGGATTCAAGGGGAATTTATTCAAGCCTCATTCCGAGAGAAAATGTCCTCAGAAAGCAGCGGAGATGACGTCTCTGCATGTATTGGAATCGAGAAGCTAAACTAGACATAACGTTGAGCCAAACCTCACAGTCAAATACCAGAAACAAGGCTCTACCCTCGTTCTGGAACTTGACATGGTCTATAATGAAAATGAATGGTACCCTGTATGTAATCAGAGTCAGCATTGGGCCGTAATAATACCGCCTAACATCAAAACACCCCGAAAGAACATATATGCAAACCAACTTGAAAATAGAACTACAAACTCAGGATCAGTGACATTGACCTGTGTTTTAGTGATGGCCAAATGTGAGCGTGATATCGAAAAATGTGAATGTAAATTTTAACTGTAATTCAATGTAAACCAAAGAGCTGACAATCAATCAGGGGCTAACAATAAATGAAAATTGAATAAATGAATATACCAATTATAACAGAAAATGGATAAACAAAATAAAAATTCAAAATAAATAAATCCAACAGCCTCATTTGAAATTATGATATAAAAATCAAACAGGCCATATGAATATGTAGTACACCCAGAACTCCAAAGAAATTAGAAATTACAAATTCTTCTAAGCTTTATTAAGAAAGGCATTAATGTCCCAATCTACATTCATTCCTAGTGGGGAGTGGGACTCGTATATCCAGTATGTTTCAAGACAGGAAACAACCCTTGTCATGGCTCTGCCTCTCCAAGGAGGGATATATCTATCGATAATGAGAAACTCTGTACCTTTTTAGGGTCACAATTATGGGGTTCTCTATAATGCCTAGGTACACGATGTTTAGTGTCACCATTCTTTATTTTGGCAATATGTTCACTTACTCTAATCGTAAATGTGCAAAAAATTCGACCCACATATTGTTTGCCACAAGGGCACGGGTTAGTGACATTTGATTTGAACTCCAGGGATTTACATCTACCTTGTGTGTTGTGTACACACACAACGCACTCCTTTTTTTTTTTTTTTTTTTTTTTAACATAAAGTTTATTTATTTTCAAACAAAACAGAACATCAACTTAGTCAACATCATACACAAGTATTTCAGACATGTACACCAGGAGAAATTGTACAGAATTTCAGATTAACAGACTACAAATTAGAGGTTACATTCAGAGAGGAAGCTCTACCATCTAAATCAACCTAGAGGGTAAGTGCTACTGTGGATTCCCTCAGAGAGAGGGGGGGGGGGACAGGCCAGGCTCATCCATTCGATTTTGTCTATTCATTGTCCATACTGGGGAGCATACAGCTTACCCAGTAAACAATACCAGCTGTCTGTCAAGTGTGGGTGAGAGAGGACCATTTCGTTGTTAATCCAAGGTCAGTTCCCTAGCTGCTACCCGGGGGGCCCAGATCTTTTCAAATTTAGTCGGACAGTTCCTACCCATGTACGTAAGCTTATAGAGAGGTAAGGCGTCGTTAACCAGGGTCATCCAGAGCTGCTTGGTGGGCGGTTGAGTTTGGTTCCAGAGCAAAAGGATGGCTTTCCTGGCATAGAAGGATGTGTAGAAAACAAATAGTTTTTTCTTTTGAGGGGCTTCAATGAGATCGCAGACCCCTAACAGGAGGGTAGTTGGACTATATGGGACCCTAATCTTTCCTATAGAGTTAATATTGGTTAGCACCTCTCGCCAGAAGGTCACTATCAGTGGACATGACCAAACAACATGAAAGAAGCCCGCATCATCCTGTCCGCATCTGGGGCATACTGCTGAGCGGCCAGGATATATTCTTGTGAGGCGGACTGTAGTGAGTATTGAGTACGGTGTAGAAATTTCAGTTGTGTGAACCTGTCTCTGGCCGAAATCATCAGTGGTAGGTACTGTTGAATGCCCTCCTCCCAGTCGTCATCCGCTAGGTCCGGGATGTCAGCCTGCCAAGTGTTGTATAGCTGTGTTACCTTAGATGTGTCCAGCACCGCCAGCATATTATAGAGGGCAGAAAGTGTGCCCTTTTTTTGACCGGATCTCAGGGTAATTTCTAAGTCCGTCATTAATAGCTTAGACCCTCGGGGGAATTGAGAGTGATATGCATGGCGTAGTTGGAGGAACCTAAAAAACATGTGGTTCGGTAGGCCCCTTTCCCCCTTCAGATTGTCGAAGGAGGTCAGGTGGCCCGCCACCACCACATCTCTGTTGTGAGATGCCGTGCCTGATCCATATACTCGGGTCTGGGATGGAATGAAAGTGGGGCAGATTCGGGTTCCCCCACAGTGGAGTGTGGGGAGACCACGTGTCCGGTTCCTGCACCAGTGCGTGAACTTTGTTCCATACCCTGATAGTCGTTCTCATCGGTGCAGAAACCCCTGAGTTGGACTTGGGGCCCCTGAAAACCAGGCCCCCAAGCTCGTCGTGGGATCCCAATAGTGCGGCCTCTAGTGCGGACGCAGGATTATTCGGGATCTCGGCCAGCCACCATCTAATAGTGACCAGCACTGCTGCCCAGTAGTATTTCGTCAGGTTCGGCAGGGCAAGTCCCCCCAGCGTGAGTGGTAGTTGGAGGGTTGTTTTCGCTATGCGAGGGGTCGTTCCTTTCCATATAAAATTGGTCAGTATACTGTCCACTTTTCGGAAGAACGAAACAGGTATGGGCACCGGGGTTTGTCTAAAAAGGTAGTTAAATTTTGGGAGTATCGTCATCTTAATCAGGTTAACTCGTCCTATTGGTGACAGTGGTAAGGACTTCCAGACCGCGCATCTCTGAGACATGTGGGACACCACCGGAGACAGGTTTAGATCAATAAATTGGCCCAGGTCCCGATGTATCTCAACCCCCAGGTATCTAAACTGGGAGACCCTCTTGAGTTGCGTGTCCGGTAGGGTAGACGCATTACCAGAGTGTAAGGGAAACAGTATGGACTTATCCCAGTTGATGCACAGCCCGGAGTACCCCCCAAAGGTATTAATCACCAGCAGTGCCCTCTGGAGAGAGACACCGTCATCACTGAGATATAGAAGGGTGTCGTCAGTGTATAACGACACCTTTTCGTGTAATGCTCCCACTTTGATTCCCTGTATGGTCTGATTGGACCTTATGAGGATCGCCATTAGCTCTATCGCCAGTGCGAAGAGCCCCGGCGATAGAGGGCACCCCTGTCTCGTACCCCTGCCCAACTTAAAGGGCGGGGAGAGGACAGTACCTGTGCGGACTCTGGCTGTCGGGTTCTTGTATACGGCCTTGACCCAGGAGATGAAACCCGGTCCAAAGCCGAACCTGCGGAGGACCTCCCACAGATAGGGCCACTCGAACGAATCGAAGGCCTTCTCTGCGTCTAGGGAGGCCACTACCGCCGGCTGGACGTTTCCAATCCCCGAGGCCAAGACCGCGTACAACCTACGTAAGTTAATGTCCGTGCCCTTGCCCAGCATAAAGCCCGTTTGGTCCCCATGGATTAACGTGTGTATTACTTTGTTCATTCGCCTGGCAAGAATCTTGGTAAGGACTTTTGCGTCCGAGTTGAGGAGGGAGATAGGCCGGTAGGACGAACATAGCTGAGGGTCCTTGCCCTGCTTGGGAATAACTACAATTATGGTTTGGGCCATTGACGGGGGGAGTGCTCTCTCTTTTAGGGTTTTTGTGAACATGGCATGGAGTTTGGGGACTAGTTCCTCAGCGTATTGCTTGTAGAATTCTGGTGGCAGCCCGTCTACGCCCGGAGTTTTGCCCGTCTGCATTGAGCCAAGCGCTACCTGCACCTCCTCAGTGGTGATTGGGGCATCTAGGAGTTCCCTCGCAGAAGGTGCGAGGGTCGGAAAGGACACTGTGTCTAAATATGCCATCAGTTCTCCCTCTGTGCATTGAACCCTCGGGGAGTACAGTCTGGTGTAGTAGTCTACAAAACACGTGTTAATCTCCCCCGGGTCCAATGCCAGTGTTCCATCGCCTCGCATTATTCGTGGAATAGCGGAGACTATGGACTGTTCCCTGGATATCCAGGCCAACATTCTCCCAGTTTTGTCTCCCTGTTCGAATATCCTCTGCGTCTGGACCAATAGCCTCCTGTTGACCTTTGCTGTTCTAAGCAGCGTGACCTCCCTATATGCCACTCTCATATCTTGCGCCGTGACGGGGTTGGCCGTCTGCGCAAAACGTGTCTCTAGCGCTTGGGCCCTCTCCTCTGCTTCTTCTAAAAATATCTGGTCATTCCTGCGTTCCCTACTTATGGAAGTCATATAGCAGCCCCTAATGTAGGCTTTAAAGGCCTCCCAATCTGTGGCCGGGGAAGTGGAGCCCCCGTTTAACAACCAGTATTGTGCTATCTGCTTGGCCATTTCTATTTCTAGGGTTGGGTGATTTATCCAGTACTTGGATAGTCGCCAAATTCTGTCAGCCTGCGGCGTCATGGTTTGTAATGTGCAAAGCAAAGGGGAATGGTCGGAGATACCACGGGGAAGCATCGCAATATCCCGGATTTTGGTCAGTATGCTAGGGCTACCGTAGACAAGGTCAATACGAGATAGGGTATTATGCGATAGAGAGTGGCAGGAATACAAGCGTTCCAGGGGATGCTTCCACCGCCATATGTCCACCAGACCATAGCTCTGTGCCCATCTCGATAGAGGTGAGTCTACAGCAGGGTCAGGAGAGAGCCTGTCTAGAGAGGGGTTCGGAGTCATGTTAAAGTCCCCTACAAGGAGCACGTTGTCTGTAGGGAATGTTGTGAGGAGAGTGGCGATAGATCTTAGGATTGTGAGGGTTGCGGGGGGAGGTATATAGAGCCCAACTATCACCAAGTCTATTGTGTCAACCACGGCATGTATAACCACGTATCGCCCCTCCGGATCCAATTTGACTGTCAGTAATTCAAACGCCAGTGACCTGTGGACTAGGATACTGACTCCCCGGGCGTGGCTGGAGTAGGTGGCATGGTAGTGATGGTTTACCCATGGGCGTTTAAGACCCATGATCCTCCCACCCACCAGGTGTGTCTCTTGGAGTACGCATATGTGAGGATTGTTTTTTTTTTATGTAAGCAAAAACTAGGGAGCGCTTGATCTTATCGTTCAGTCCCCTCACATTCCACGAGAGTATCTTCAGGGGAGCCATAGCACTGTTAAATCTGGAAAATTGGGAGGATGGTAGGTATTACAGCCCCCCGTGGGGACATCCAGTCCCCATACCTGAGCCCCAGTCGTAATTGACTGGCGGTGTGGAAAAATGGGTATGATGGCATAGATCCTCGTCTGTGTGGTGTGTTTGCCTGCATGCGTCCGTCCCCTGTCAGTATGACAGTTAGTCTGAAAAATCAAGAAGTCATCAACAGAAAAAAAACAAAAAAGAACCATTAAACAGAACACCCAGCCCGTCCCTCTCCACGCCGTGATAGACATATCACTAGACGTTTGTGTACCCAGAACCCAGAACTTTTAACCTAGGAAGTGTTCCTATGGGGGCGGTGCGTACAGATAGCACACCAAGGACACTGTCCCATCTGCGGGAATAGGACACTCCGCGTTCAGATGGAGTAGAGGCAACAATATAAGTACTCATCATATAAAACCTACATTACTCAGGGTGGATGTCACCCAACACATCTAAGGGCATTTACTTAGTTACATTTATACCTAATTACCCAGCACATTAGCACAGTGTCTTAGGCTTAAAATAATACAGTAAAAATAAAAAACAAAAAACATAAAACTTAGCCCAGTCCAGTGTGCGGAACATTCCAAAAAGGGATATTCTACCGGACTCATTGCTGGATTAACCCCCTCCCTCCACCCACCAACAAGGGGAGCACAGGGGGAAGAAACCGGGGAGATCACATCCATGCAAGAGCCCCCCCCCCCCCGCCATCCTCCTTGGTTCACCACCGCTAAATTATCTCTTCGTGGCACAGGGGCATTGCATAGTCAACTCGGGGGGGCAGTGTGAGAATGTTGGCAACAGTTATCAGATCAGAAGACACCGTAGGAGCAGTCATGGGGGGAGAGGGAGAGAGAGAGGGGGGCCTCCGATGCACGCTCTCGCGTCAGTAAGGAGCCAGTGTGCAGTCCCGGCCGGGGCTCATCAGGGGGTTCCCGAGTGACAGTAGCCGAAGTCTACCGCCCACACTCTAGCCACAGTATCCATCCGCCCCCCGGGCATAAAGTAAAGCTGCTGCTCTCCCCATTTATGGTGTCTCCCGTCTGCCAAAGTAGTAAAAAATGTTGCCCCCCCCTCAAGACCCGGGCCAGTTACCTGTGTGTCCCGAGCCCTTTGTCCCGTGTCATTCAGGGAGAATGATCCTCTTCACAGCCGCAAAGAGGTACATTATAGCAGAGTCGTAGGGCAGGTGGCTCATCATTCAGTATCAGTGGCGACTGCGGATCTCAGAGCGAAGGGGGGGTCATCACGGATAAGTACGTCAGCGGTCCCTAGGGAGGGTCTCCACCCATCTGGAAGCCTCTTCAGGGGAAGTGAAAAATCTTGAGGTTTCTCCATCTAGAACCTTGAGGCGTGCGGGGAAGAGCATGTTATATTTTATCCCCCTCGTGCGGAGCAGCGCCTTCACGTGGTCGAATGTCCGTCGTTGCCGCTGGGTTTCTATGAAGTAGTCCGGGAATACCATGAGCTTAGCGTTTTCATGACGTAAGTCCCCCAACTTTCTTGCCTCTCTCAGCACCAAGTCCCGGTCCTGGAAATTAAGCAGGCGAAAGATAAAGGTCCGTGGTGGGGCTCCGGGTGGGCCTCTAACCGAGGGCATGCGGTGGGCCCTCTCTACTACAAAGTGTGGGGAGAAGGGTGCCTGGGGGAAAAGCGCGCGAAGGAGCTGCTCCGTGTACTGCACCGGGTCTCTGCCTTCAACTCCCTCGGGGAGACCCACCACGCGGAGGTTGTTCCTCCTGTTACGGTTCCCTTGGTCCTCTGCTCGGGTTTCCACCGCTTTCATCTTGAGCTGGAGGGTGCGGATAGAGGAGTAATGCTCCCGGAGGGTGTCCTCGGTATCCCCAACTCTCCTCTCCGCTTCTGTCAGCCGGTCACGGACCTTGTCCATGTCTCTCCTAACCAGGCCCATCTCCAATTGTACTTGCTCGATTTTGGCCGTCAAGGAGGTCTGGCAGCCCGCAATCGCTTGCATCAGGGCGTTAAACTGGTCCGTCCCGAGCGTGGACGGGTCTGTCTGGTCGGTTTGGGACACCATGTCCGTTGCGCACAGTACACGTGGGCCTCAAGGTGTAGCAGGGGTTTTCTGGGCCGGAGAACGCTTACGGTGGGATCCGGAGTTGCCCCTTCTCATGCCCAGACCAGTTCTGTGCTGCTTGGTAGTGTCAGCCGTGAATAAATGTGCCGTAGGTCGGATAAATTAGCCTCCTGGTGCGGAGCTCCTGTCTCGCACGTCCTACTCGGTCGCCATCTTGATCACACCCCCACAACGCACTCCTTACAGGGGTAATAACCCACTAAATTGTGGAAAAAGGAGGAATGGACAGGTGAATTGATAATGTTGGGAGCAATTTTGCTTTGTAAAAAAGGGACTCTAAAAGTGACATTTTGTAAGCTGTAACAGCGGGCTATACCGCTCTGTGATCCCGTGGCTCTCCTCTTCCTCCATGCCCTCTTCACCTGGGGCGATTACTGGGAGAATGGCTCCTGATCAACCCCGCCCGCCACCCTCCCCCCGCTCCCAGGCAGCCCAGCTCTGAGTCCTTTGTCAAAGAAACCAGCCCACTGAGCCATCGGCCCACCGGGAAACACCCGATAGTCCTGATGGCCAGTACATCCCTGCTTAACCGCTTCAGCACCGGGCCATTTTACACCCTTCCTTACCAGAGCACTTTTTGCGAGTCGGCACTGCGTCGCTTTAACTAACAATTGCGCGGTCGTGCGACGTTACACCCAAACAAAATTGACGTCCTTTTTTTCCCACAAATAGAGCTTTCTTTTGGTGGTATTTGATCACCTCTGCGGTTTTTATTTTTTGCGCTATAAACAAAAGAAGAGCGACAATTTTGAAAAAAAACACAATATTTTTTACTTTTTGCTATAATAAATATCCCATTTTAAAAAAAAAAAAATAATTTTTTTACTCCGTTTAGGCCGATACGTATTCTTCTACATATTTTTGGTAAAAAAAAATTGCAATAAGCGTATATTGATCGGTTTGCGCAAAAGTTATAGCGTCTACAAAATAGGGGATAGATTTATTGCATTTTTTTTTTTTTTTTTTACTAGTAATGGCGGCGATCTGCGATTTTTTTTTTTTTCGTGACTGCGACATTGTGGCGGACACTTTGGACACTTTTGACACATTTTTGGGACCATTCACATTTACACAGCGATCGTTGCTATAAAATTGCATTGATTACTGTGTAAATGTGACTGGCAGGGAAGGGGTTAACACTAGGGGGCGCTGCAGGGGTTAATATGTTCCCTAATGTAGTGATTCTAACTGTGGGGGGAGGGGACTCACAAGGGGAGGAGACCGATCGGAGTTCCACCGTACTGGGAACACATGATCGGTCTCCTCGCCACTGACAGGACATGGAGCTGTGTGTTTACACACACAGCTCCACGGTCCCACATGGTCCCGTTGTTTTAACGGGCAATCGCGCGCCCCCCTCGCGGCCGCCGGGCACGCACACCGGGTCCCGAGCGACGCAGCGGGCGCGCGCGCCCCCTAGGCGGCCAGGAATGGGAGGACGTCATATGACGCCCACCCAGGATGGGAGATCCACCTGCTGGGCGTCATATGTACATGGGCGGGTATTGAAGCTGGTAATACTAGGGAACAGGTGGGACAGATGGGTAGAAACACCCTATCGGTACCAAAATCTAGGGATCAAGGAGGAGATCAGTTTAATCTTTCATTTGTTACAGGATTTAATTCACAATATAGGGAAGTAGAACAAGCCATCCAAAATCGGTTATTGAGAGATCACACTTTGAAAAAAATTCTTCCACCAAAACCTACATTTATTTACAGAAGATCACCAGGACTTAGGGTGATGTTGGTCAAAAACGTCACCCATCCCTCCCCCCCCCCCCCCAAAAAAAAAACCCTCACTTTTTTAGACCCCACAGTTTTTTTTTTATAAATGTAGAAGGTGTAAGGCATGTAAAACAATGAGACAGAACCAGGAAAACAGACAAATTTTCTTTGGTGGTCACAGGGAGTATGATATTAAACAACTCCTTACCTGTGACAGTAAATATGTCACATATCTTCTCATGTGTTCTTGCAATCTTCAATATATAGGTCGAACTACCAGGACCTTGGCCAAAAGGGTCGGAGAACACATAGATAACATCAAAAAAGGGTTTAAAAAGTACAGTGTCTCCAACCAATTCAGATTAGTGCATAACAGAGATACCTCTTTACTTAGATTTTGGGGGATAGACAAAGTCCATCCCTTTTTGGAGGGGTCAAGATTAGGGATGGGCCCGGTGTTCGATTCAAACCCATGTTCGAAACGAACATTGGCCGTTTGTCCGCTCGTTAAGGGCAGAACTCTGAGGGCCGTTCGCATCAAATTCGTGTGATGCGAACGGTCCGCAATGCACTGCGCCAGTCGCAGTGCATTGATGGCTGATGATTGGCCAAGCATGCACTGTGACCCCGCATGCTTGGCCAATCATAGAGCCAGCGGCGAGGAGAGCAATAATTGGCCACAGGCAGGATGCCTTGGCCAATTATAGCTCAGGGGGTTTAGTACATGCCCCACACTATATAAGGCCGGCGGCCTCGTGTAGTGTGTTCCGGCTTGAGGAACAGTTACAGTGTACTGTACATGTACACACTATATGTGAATCATTTCTGTGTGGGGAAAGTGTAGGGAAAGAGGAAAAATAGGCAGGGATAGTGTATTCTTCTCAGCCTTTGCTTGTGGGGAAAGTGTAGGAATAGAGGAAAAATAGGCAGGGATAGTGTGTTCTTCTCAGTGCTGTTCTCTACCAATTCAGCCATCTGCAGGAGTTAGTGTGTGTGTGTGTGTGTGCGCTGTGTGAGTATAGCACAGCAGTAGCACACTAAACCACCTTACACTGTATCTGCCCTGTTGTTACCTAAGACAGCCATCTGCAGGAGTTAGTGTGTTTTGTGTGCCCACAGCACAGTATACACCAACAGTCCATACATACATACATAGGTATATACCTACAGTCCCTGTCTTGTTTGCACCGCCTGTATACTGCGGTTCAGAGTATATAGGGTTTTAGGTATAGGGTTTTATTTCGCGTGAAGGTTTCCCCTTAATATCCAAACAAGACCCAAAGGGGCTGGTAATAGGCTGGGGGGGGGGGGGGGGGGGGATGGGGTAGCCATGCCATTTTTCTCAAAGATTTTCATCCATATTGCCAGGACAAGACATGACATTAAAGCCGCTAGCAGTTTTAAATGGCTTATTTTTTTCCTTTACAAATGTCATTTTGTGCAGGGACAGTTCTAAACACGGGAAACACATGTCACTTCACAGGCATACTTTAGACACCCCCCAGGTACCATATTTTAAAGGAATATTTCACATTTTTTTCACTTTATGCATCATTAAAATCACTTCTCCAGAAAAACGTCTGTTTTTAAAACTTCTTTTTGCATTGATACATGTCCCCTGGGGCAGGACCCGGGTCCCCAAACCTTTTTTATAACAATAACATTCATATTGGCCGTTATAATTAGCACTTTAGATTTCGAACGTTCGCGACCATTGTAACTAATAGGGTTCTAACGTTTGTGCGAACTTTCGGTCCGTTCGCAGGTTCTGGTGCGAACCGAACCCGGGGTTGTTCGGCTCATCCCTAGTCAAGATATGACTAAGGGAGTCTCCCAAATGGAGACCCGGTGGATATATAGGCTCCAGTCTCTATATCCCCAGGGCCTAAACTTAGATATAGATTTCAAATGCTTTATTACAGATTATTAAATGAGTTAGGGCTTCATGTGAAATGGGCCGGAGGGGGGGGGGGGATCGGGATCTTGTGGATATGTCATTTATTTGCCATTATGTAATGGGCCTGCCATGTATGACAAATCTCATCTCTAATTTCCTCCTTTTTGGTTTGTCACATGTAGAATTACCCTATGTGGTTAAATGGGGTTAGATCCCACCTTAATTCCCTTCCATAAATGACTATTTTTCATTTTGTTTTTGCTATTGTACTGTATTACCATGACCATTACTACTTCGAAATCCAACATATGCTATTTTAATTCCCCCACTAGAGGGAGCCAAAGAGTGTTTTGTCCACCATTGTTATACTTAATCTAGGAAACCATGTTTGTGATGGGGGGTATGTTATATTTGATATCTCTTTTTAAACTAGTTTTATTTTTAAATGAAGGTTTTTTTAATGAATTTATAGCCATCATTGTTAGTTGCAATTGTTTAGTAGGTGTGTGTGGCATGGGCAGGTTATATCCCGGAATGAGGTAGATTCCTTTGTTTCCTGTTTGTGGAGCCTAGCCAATCACACCCCTTTTGTGCGTTATAATGGCAAACAGGAAATAGGAGTTTGTCACTTCCTGATGACGCCAGTACGGTAAAACCTACTTATAAGCGCAGACTTGTCACTTCCGGATCCTCTATGTGACATTCTTTTGGTATATCCAGAACGAGTAGTGGACCGCACGCCGCCGCGATTCCAATATATGCACATGCTGTAGACACCTTAGTGCTGGGCAAAGCACAGTTACATGTGAGTGCAAAATCTTTTGTTACTTTTTTTAAAAAAAATTTATTAAAACTTACTACACCATAAGAGATCTTTTTGTGTGTCCTTGGTGGAGTCTGTTCCCTTATCATCAGCGGCCATCTGGAGGTGTCACTCAGTAGAGAGATGCCTACCTAGGATTCCTCTGGTCCATTCAACCTAAGCACATTTTGACCTACTGTAAAAAGTGGTCAGACATCTTTGAGTTGCCATCTACCTCATGAGCACTCGTGGTGAAGCTTTTATTTGAAGGAACATCAAACCAGAAGATTTCATTTTATTATATTAATATTGTTCACATTCATTTTGCATGTGTTTAGTGCCAACACCAATCATTTATTAACAAGTTAACAGCCAAATGAACACCATTGGCTATAATAATGTACCCATAGCAAGTTCCTAAGGTGTTTTTGTTGTATTTTGTTCACACAGTCACATTATCTGTAGATTGAATTAGATTTTGTTACTATGGTGTATATTTGAATTTAATGTAATTACATTTTTGTTAGTATTATTGAAACACCCTACACAAGTTAGTAATATTTGCATCTAGTTTAAAAAATAAGTCTTTTTGGTGGCAAAGGGGATCTGTACAAGACTGTGCTTTCATGGTGCAGTAGGAGCCTCCTTTAATATGGAAAATAATAAGACCCCTTTCACATTGAGGCAGTTTTCAGGCATTTTAGCGCTAGAAATAGCGCCTGTAAAGCGCCTGAAGTAAAAACTGTCTCCTATTACCTGCAATGGGTGCTTTAACTTTCGGGCGGTGCGCTTGCGGGACGTTCGGAAAAGTCCTGCAAGCAGCATCTTTGGGGCAGGTTGGGAGCGCTATATACAGCCCTCCTAAAACGCCACTGCCCATTGCAATGAATGGGCAGCGCTTTGAAAGCGCTGCAACATGGGAGTTTCTAACCTATTCTTTGGGCTTAAAAGCGCCCCGCTAGCGCCGCTAAAATGAGCAGCGCTTTATTGCAAACCCTGTGTGAAAGGAGTCTGAAGCTTAGTTTGTAGACAACTATTGATCTTTTTAGCCAAGCCTCCAGGCCCAACTCATGTACCACATTTTGAAATGCATTTGAAACCTTTTGCAAATATACCTTCAATGCTAGAACATAGTCAGGCACACACGGTCCCTGGATGTACAGTAGACTGAAATAGTAGAGAATGGCGAGCACACTATCAGTCCAATTCAGGAAAAGTTTTTATTCAAGTAAACATAACAGGCAAATACGCATGTTTCAGGAATGCAGGCTGATGGTGTGTGGAGGGGGAGGGGGTGGGTTGTGCATGGGGCTTTAACTAAAAAAAGACTCTTAAGCTGGATACACGCTATACAACTTTTTGTTGTTCGATTTTCCTTTAGATTTACCTTCAACTATGTTGTGCAAGGGCCTGCCTGATCACCTACAAATTGAAAGTGTTTAGGTTTGACCTCATGTTATATGGTTTTGGTAAATCTAAAGTGTGTGTGTGTGTGTGTGTGTGTGTGTGTGTGTGTGTGTGTGTGTGTGTGTGTGTGTGTGTGTACGCACTCTCTCTTTTAGATTTTACATCTTATGGCAGAGCCAGTCAGAGGGGGGGAGAGAGAAATAGAGTAGGTGAGGAGATGAGGCAGTGGATCCAGTGCTGTTAGTAAAATATAATTACTTGCATTGTGTAGTGCATGACAGGGCACAGCCACAGTGGGTCCTCCTTCCAT
Source organism: Lithobates sylvaticus (assembly GCA_028564925.1). Classification (NCBI taxonomy): domain Eukaryota; kingdom Metazoa; phylum Chordata; class Amphibia; order Anura; family Ranidae; genus Lithobates; species Lithobates sylvaticus. The sequence goes on along the minus strand of CM053035.1, from coordinate 141,962,077 downwards.
TGGGGTCATGTGCCTCCGCACAGTTCTATACACTGGTGCCTGGGGTGATTAAGGTGTGCCCCCTGCGCACGCCTATGCTCTTGGCTTTCCAGGGTTCATTTGGGGCATGTAGGGGTTTTCCCCTTTAGGACTGATTCACCCCTATGCAGTTTTAGTGTTTTTTGCTTTTTGCAGATTTGCACTACAGTCCAGTTAACATGGTTTCCTATGGAACACGTTCTGTAGTGCAAATCTGAAAACTGCAAAAAGCACCAAAACTACATAGGTGTGAATCCAGGCTTTTGTTTGCTTCAAGTGGGTTTTGTATTCACATACAAGTCTAAGGGAAATGCGAAAACCCATTTGAAGCTGAACAGAAGGTCAACTGCAGGTGAAATGGACCTGTGGATGAATTCTGAATGATCCCAGAAGCTGTAAAAAACTGATGCCATCAACACAAGCCCAAAGTCCATTGACACAGGCTCTTAAACTGACATTTAATTCTGACTTCTAGGTATAATGTCATTCTGTCAAGTACCCCACACACCTCTTCTTTAAACAGAACTTCAACTTTTAATGAGGAGCACTCTATAAACAGAAGGTTTTCCAGCTGGCGGGGAATGTGGAATATTTTGCACAAGCCGTTCCAAAATAAGACAAATCCAGCATTTGGTGGTAGTGTGCCAGAGAAAGGGAGGGCTGCAGTCACAGAACTAGGTCAGAGAATAACTGAGGGTGAATTTCCATTGACTCATGCTGCTGCCTCCTTGTCCCGTACAAATCACCTTTTTTAACTCCCCTTCTTGTGTGCATTGAGCAAAACTGACGCGGGATGTATATTTTTTTATTAATGACCTGTGCCTTCTCCTCCATGGCTGCTATAGGCATTGGCAGCTGCTGTGACATCAGCTCTGTGGGTACATTCATGATGTATTGGTGTGTTTTGGAATTTTAAGTTAGGATTTTTTCCTTCGCAGTATCCTCTTACCACCCATTACGAAACATAGTGCAATATCTGTAAATAAGTTTTTAATTTAATGGAACTGGGGTTTTTTCAGGGCGTTGGCCACATTAAAAGTAGTATACTATTCATTGTTATTGTACCCCAAAATAACTGACTTTAGGGGGGATTATATGTTCTTGCAATCTTACATTTAATTTTTTGCATTCCCATGTACGGTATTCCAGTTGCTGGTCCACATGTTTGCTTCAGTTGGGACAAGCCAAGCCACTAATTGAGATGTGATCGTGGAGCCTAATCTTGCCTGGAGCACCATGTGAAATATTTGATGCTTTGCAAACTAGCAAACTGTTCTTCCAAGTCAACTGACACCCACTGAAAATAAAAGGTCTGGAAAGCTAGAATGTTTTGCCCTTTTTCAGACTAAAGTCGGGTATACACTAGTGGATTTTCTAATCATCGTTCGCATGATAATTGTACAATAATTCTCAATGCATTCAAGGACTTGACTAAAGTTTTTGAAAGTACTTCAAAATTGTGTTTTGGTATTTTAACATTTGATTTTGAAACAAATGAACTTTGTGAAAAATTTTCCATCTAGCTCCTTCGAATTTTATCATCACTGTGGTTAAAAAATTCGATTTGACCCCACTAACGATTAGAACATTTTATAAACATTCTTAAAGCTAATTTTTAGCAAAATTGTAAAACAAAAAAATAGTGTATGGCCAACTTAGCCTTTGTGTTTGTACAAAAACCCAAAACGAAATGATCACTTAGAGTGCAAACAGACATACCTCCCAACTTTCTGAGATGAGAAGGAGGAACTCAGTTTAGCACAAATTATAGATCCGAAATGCCATGTCCCCAGTTATGTGGACCACAAAGAAAAAATAAACAATAATTAAATGGTTAAACCAACAAGGGTTTTGTAAATGTAATTTTTCTTTTTGTTCAGGCTTTCAAATAAATTTGTTAAATATGGAAGTTGGAGACCAGGTCCAGTATAGCAATTACGGTAAATAGTACATTTATATATACAGTAAAACCTTGGATTGAGAGTAACTTGATCTGAGAGTGTTTTGCAAGACCAGCTAATTTTTTTTATAAATTTTGATAAATAAGCGATGTCTTTATATACAAGTAGCGTCACGTCATGAGTATAAAAGAGAAGAGAGGCACCTCTAAGTGTAGCAATATGGTTACATTTAACGAAGGTATAACATTTAGCAACTCGCATGGCTGATGATTAAAACTGGCACATCTAAGTATGCAGGCATCTGGGTTAAATATCTTCTGCACCGCCATCGAAAGTCATCCCTTCCATGCTGCTCTCCACAAGAGCTTCAAGCCTTGCTTTCAGATCGCTCTACTGACCGGGGTGAGAGCCGGCTGTGCAGGGGATGGTCTATGTGGACATCTTTACCCCAGATGCCTGCATACTTAGATGGACCTCTTTTAACCACTTCAGCCCCAGAAGGATTTACCCCCTTCATGACCAGGCTATTTTTGCGATAGGGCACTGCGTTGCTTTAACTGACAATTGCACATTCATGCAACATTGTACCCAAACAAAATTTATGGTATTTTTCCCACCATAAGACGCACCTAGGTTTTAGAGGAGGAAAACAAGAAAAAAAATATATTCTGAACCAAATGGTGTATTAAAATATTTTCCAGTGCCCATGAAATGCAGCCTTGCCATAAACGCAGCCCAACCATTGCCATAAACGCAGCCCGACCATTGCCATAAATGCATCCTTACTAGTGCCATTTACTAGCACTTACTAGTGCCATATTTCTGGGGGGAAAAAAGTCTTATGGTGCGGAAAATAGGGTATGTCCTTTTTGTTCCCAACAAATAGAGTTTTCTTTAGATGGTCTATGATTACCTCCTGCCTTTGTTGCTCTTTTTTTCAAAAAAAAAAAAAATAAATTTTGAAAAAAAAAAAACAATATTTTAAATTTTTTTGCTATAAAACATAGCCAATAAAAAAATGTAAAACAAATGTATTCATCAATTTAGGCCAATATGTATTCAGTTACATGTTTTTGGTAAAAAAAAAAAAAAAAAAAAAAAAAATCTCAATAAGCGTATATTGGTTAGTTTGCGCAAAAGTTATCGTGTCTACAAACTATGGGATATTTTTATGGCATTTTTATTTTTACTAGTAATGGAGGCTATCAGCAGTTTTTAGCGTAGATATTTGCTGGCACACCAAGGATCAGCACAAAGTGGCATTAAAACGGGTAGTTTATTGCATGATCACAACACAAGAAAGGTGCAACGTTTCGGAGTCACGCAGGATCCCTTCGTCAGGCATGTGAGCAATTTTTAGCGGGACTGCGACATTGCAGCAGACAAATCGGACACTAAGTGACACTTTTTTGGGATCAGTGACACTAATACAATGATCAGTGCTAAAAAAAATGCACTGTCTCTGTATAAATGACGCTGACATGGAAGAGGATAACATCAAGGGCGATCAAAGGGTTAAGTGTACTCCTAGGGAATGCTTTCTGTGTGTGGTATGGCTTAACTGGAGGTAGAGCGAGATCTGTGTTCCTGTTTAGCAGGAACACAAGATCTCTCTTTTCCTCTCGTTTACATAGGCAGACCGCCGTTCTTCCTCTCCGCCGGAACCTCTAGCGAAAGGGGGGGCTCCCAATTGGCTCCCGATGTGTCCAATCACAGCAAGTACGTTGTTTCACGCAGCCCGGCCGCCCTGACGCAGTATATGTGCAGTGGGCAGTCCAGAAGTAGTTAATCATCAACCATGTGAGTGGCTAAATGTTGTACCTTCATTAAATATAACCATTTTGCTACACTTAGAGGCGCCTCTCTTCTCTTTTATACTCCTGCTGGATTTTGCTTCTAATCTTCTTGTGAAGGCTTCCATTTGTGGATGGACATTTTATGGTTACACAACCTATCACATTGCTATAATTTTTTTAAATGGACTATAAACTTAAGGACTTATAAATAAATGGTTGTGGAATGAATCATCTGAGTTTCATTCATTTCTTATGGGGAAATTTGCTTTGATATACGAGTGCTTTGGATTACAAACATATTTCCAGAACGAATTATGCTTGAAATCCAAGGTTTTACTGTAATACACCAAGAAGAGGAATGACTAATGAGTAAAGAGAGACAGGGGGATTTGGTTCACTGCCACAAATTGTAAGACAGTCACTTGACCTCCGGAGGATCTTACCCCCTTCATGATCAGGCCTTTTTTTACTATTCAGCGCTGCGCTACCTTAACTGGCAATTTTGCGGTAACAAATGACACTGTACACAAATAAAATGTTATATTATTTTTTTCACATAAATAGAGCTTTCGTTTTGGATTTGATCATGGCTGGATTTAAATTTTTTTGCTATATAAATGAAAAAAAAAAACCTTGATATTTTATGGCCATCGATGGGTCGTTTTTTTTATGATTAGCCAGCCGGCTGATCAAAAAAAATAAAAATCTGAACAGATTCCCCCATCCACACATTTGAGGGAATGAGGGAATCCTCCCAGCTAATGCTCTCCTACCATCAGAATACAGCCCTGCACCCTGATTAAAGAAAATTTTTACAACAAGCCCTTTCAAAAGCAGTTAGTCCTTAGATCAACTGCCCTTGAATGGAAATAGCCATATTTGGCCAGTCCCTGGTGAACCAGCCAAATTAATCTATGGCCAGCTTTAGTGTTGTCAGCTTGCAAAAATAAATGCTGTTACTGGCAGGATCTTCTGTTAGGAAACTTTGGCATTACTGTATATGTTGATGCCAAAGCAAATCATTGCAAACATACTGAAACAAATTGGGTATATGTGTTAATATGGCTTTTTTGGTGATTTTTATTTTTATTTTTTTATGCATCATTATGCATCATAACCATTTTATAATTAACCATAGTACTGTGATGTGCATAAAGATAGTACCAGTAAGACTTCTGGTGTAGCAATATCACTGCTCAAGCATTATAACGCTAAATAACAATACGTATCAACTAGTACGATATAATGAAAATCATATAAAGCAAAAAAAAGAAGAAACGAGAAAGCGGGAGGAGAAGAAGAAAGTAATTGGTCATCATATCAACTGACCCACATGCTCAAGGTGGATCCTCCCGGAGATGCCACAACTCCCACACTTTATTGTGGGCCTCCATTCTGTCCTGAATCCTGGCAGTAATTCTCTCCATCAGTTCCAAATCTTTGACCCTAGCATATAGGGCATCAGGGGAAGGTGGGGAACGCCTCTTCCATTAAAGGGCAATGAGGCAACACGTGGCTGTGACGTAATAGCTTCTTATAGGGTTTGACAATTTTCAGTGGTGAAAGGCCTAGTAAAAAGAATTTCGGTGTCATTGGGACAGGTACCACAAAAAGGCGATTCAGCAGCTGTTGAACCGAGTGCCAAATAGGAGTAATCAGTGGGCAGCTCCAGTAGATATGGACGAGGGTACCCTTATCCCCATGGCAACACCAGCAGCGGTCGGCGCTAGTGGGGTAGATGGCATGGAGCACGTCTGGGGTCAGGTACCAAAAATAGAGGATTTTATAGGCGTTTTCCTTGTTAAGTGTGCAAAAAGAACTCTTGGCTACTTGGGACCAAATCACCTGCCAGGTCTCTGTGGGGAGTTCCTCACTGAGTGCATTCTCCCAACGGAGCATGTAAGCATGTTTGCCCTGCGCAGTTATGGAGTAGGCATTCAGAGCCTGCTAGAATTAAGTTTTCAAAGGGGATGGGGGAGGGGGATTGCAAGTTTGAGGTTATAGTTCGGGCATACTGGCGAATTTGCAGATATCCGTAAAACACCTGGCAGGGCAGATAACATTTATCCTGAAGTTCAGCAAATGGCATCAGTTTGCGAGACCTAGGATCCTACTAGATTACCAAAATGGAATAAATTCCGCGATGTCCATGGCGAGGACATCCGGTGAGTGAGGCTATCTGGCATTTTGGGGTTGCAGATAAAGGAGGTCATCATTGTTTTTTCAGATGACCGCTCATGCTGAAGCGATATTTTGCGCCAGAGCTGTCGAAGTTGGGACATGGATCCCAGCAGGCGACTAGGGTCTACCTTCGCAGTCGCACTCCAAAGTAGGTTGTTCGGGTGTACAGGAGCAAGTCATAGTTTTTCAATTTCCGTCCATTTATTGTAAGCTCGTTGGGTAAACCAAGAGGCTATTGCGCACATCTGAGTCGCTTGGTAGTATTTTATAAGGTTAGGAAATGCTAGGCTCCCATCTGAGCACGCTGCCATGAGTACTGAGCGGGGTATTTGTCTCTTATGGTTCCAAACATATTGTATCAGATCAGCTTGTAACTTTCTCAGGTGTTCACAAGGAATGGGAATGTGCAATGTTTGAAACAAGTACAAAAGTTTAGGAAGAATGGTCATCTTGACTGAGATGATGCGCCTTAAAAGGGATATATGTTGTTTCTTCCACTGTAGTAGCATAGCTCTGATTGACCGAAAGATGGTGGGGGGGGGGGTTTCCTGATACAGGGTAGCGAACTCTGATATAGATCCCCAGATTTTTTAAGGCAGTAAATCTCCAACTATAGGGGAAATTGGCTTTCAAATGGTCAACTTCAACTTTGTGAATGTTACCCAGAAGGGCCTCTGATTTAGACGCGTTTATTTTGTATCCTGAAAGGGCACCATAACGATCGAGTTCTGCATGTAGATTCAGAAGGGAAATCCTAGTCTGAGTCAGGGTGAGGATAACCTCATCAGCAAACAGTGAGATTTTGAATTCCCTCTAACTGCCTCTAACTGATATTCCCCGAATGTCCGAATTTCTGCGAATAGATGCAGCCAAGGGTTCAACAGACAGTGCAAATAGTAGGGGTGAAAGAGGGCATCCCTACCGGATACCATTAACTACTGAGAAGGAGGAGGAGAGGGCAAAGGGGGTTTTAACTTGGGATGAAGGGTTGGAATAAAGATGTTGGTTCACTCGCAGGAAGGGCCCCCTGATCCCAATGTGATGCAACGTGGCAAACAGGAAGGGCCATCCAAGGCAATCAATAGCTTTTTCTGCATCCAAGCTGAGTACCAAGGATGCTGAGCCATCCCTGTTCACCACATCAATCAGATCTATGACCTTTCTAGTATTGTCACCCACCTGGCGGAGGGGGACAAAGCCTGCCTGGTCTTTGTGAATTAAAGAGGGAAGTTCAAGCAGACCGAGAAAAGTTTGGTGAAAATTTTGAGCTCTGAATTCAAAAGGGCAATGGGTCTGTAGCTGGCAAAAAGGGAGGGATCCTTATCTGGTTTTGGGATCAAGGTGATAAAGGATCACTACATATCTGGCGTAATGGGGGTGTCCTGGAGGAAGGCATTGAAAAGTTTACACATGTAAGGGATTAACAGAGAAAGAAAGGATTTGTAATACTCATAAGGTAGGCCATCTGGGCCCGGAGCTTTATGGGATGGTAGGGATTTCTTCTTCAGTAATAGGTGCATTTTAGGGATGAGAGGTCTGAGGGTTGGAGTTGAGAGATCCCACTCTGCTCAAGATATTGTTGCATGCGATGTGCTAGGCCATGAGAGGGAGGATTGCAATGGATCCCGGGATTGTTATAGAGATCAGTGTAGAATTCTGCAAAGGAATGAGCAACCTCTCGGGGGTGAGATAGTAACAACCAGATTTATTATTAATCTCATGCGGGGTTGTCATATGGGAGCTGTCACGCAGTTTCTTAGCCAGAAGGCATCGGAGGTGATGTCACCGCAGTGCCGCAATCTGCGCCTGACGCTGCGTCTCTCCCTTCCCACAGGGTGTTATCAAAGACCGTGGTCTTTGATAACACCCTGTGGGAAGGGAGAGATGCAGCGCCAGACGCAGCTTGCGGCACTGCAGTGACATCACGGCCAATGCCTGTTCAATTGCAGATAGGTTGTGAGAGAACCTATTGATTAAAGGACTGGTAATTGATGTTTATCTATTTGCCCTGACGTGGAGATTTCGCTATACGTAATCAATCTCACCTGCATTAATACACGCCCTCTCAGTCTAATGCTAAAATGCATCTTTAAACGACCCAGGTCTCCCGCATTTCCCCAGTAAACAGACATAATCACCACCTTGGCTCCATCGTTCCTTCATCTGCCCTGCTGGGCAGAGGCTCTTGGCTTTTATTCACACACACAAACAGGAAGTCCTGGCCCTAACAGCCAATCACTTCGTCCACAGGATATGACCTCAAAGGATATGAATGTCAACACAGGAAATCTTTTCAAACAAGATGAATTTATACAACAACCAATGAATAATGACTAGGGGAGTCTTATGGGCGTGTCTGGGCGGGGGCAGCATGTACCATCTCCAGCCCCCTGTCTCTGTATCACAGGAAGCCTGAGATTATGAACGCCGACCACAACGATTTAAAGGCTCCCATTTTTACTGTTTGTTCGTGAATCCTTATTTTGCTTTGTTCAGAGAACAAAACATACCTGGACTATACTACTGTCTCTGTGGATGGGAGATTATCTGCAGGTATAAGCCATGGCACCCCAAATATGTTGATCAGGCATTCAGGGGTGACACGAGCACACATCCGCTAAACCGATAATGTCTTTGCAGAGTGCACACATCCCCCCAGACGATCGTTCTGTGCATCGTGAAGGGGCCCTTCGGTGGACACGTCCTCACTCCGCAAACACTTTCACTACATCCCCAGAGCGCTTACCACTACCAAATGGATTTCAACCAGCATCAGTTTGCCTAGTCAGCTCTTTAGAGCGGCCTGTGGGAGTACTAACACTGGGAGACACTATGACAATACATATTAAAATACATCTTCATAAAATTTTCACAACAGCCCTCCATCTTGGAACCTTGTAAAGATTGATTTTATGATTGGAACTTTGTAAAGATTGATTTTAATGAATTAAACAAGACGTACTTTACTATGCAGGCTCTTTCTCCATAGGTTTGTACCTGAAAATACCCCAGGAAGGATCGCACCCAGGAGTTGGCGTTTTAATCACCCCGCTCACCATACTAAGCCTACCCGACCCGCAATGCAGTACTGCTTGGGGGTCCATTGGATCTGGTGAGTTCAACCAAAAGGGGGGGGGGGGTGGATCCCATATGCACCTGTTTACAGAATCATGTTTTTTTTTTAGCACAGCAGCACTTTTGAAAAGAACTTGGGAAAGAAACTTATCAACTGAGAACTGCTATATGTTTATGTGCACGTCTCTTTTGGACTTTCGCTGGTCACATGCTTAATATTGATTTGCACTATTTCTTGCACAGCAGCACCTGTGGAGGCCACCTGTGAAAGGAACCTTCCAACTAGAAGTTTATACACATTTGCACATGGTTTTTAATCTTTCACTGGCTACATGTTTGATATATTTTTTGTTTAGTTTTTTTGCATTTTATTTTGTATGCACTACAGTTGCACTTTAATGTATTTATTCAGTGCTGTGGTACTTATACCATTTTTTACATGTTTTGACTTATGTCATGTACAGCAGCGGCAAGCCTAATCACTAATTAGTATCTTTAGCGTAGGGGATTGTTTTTTTCACATGGTTATTTTCTTGAGTAAGGATAAAGAAGGGGAAAATTGCAACCGGCGCTCTAGGACCTTAAGTTCTCTTTAAGTTTGCAGTTTTGCGGCCCAAGCATCTTCTTTCATGGTGGAAGATAATGCAAGGCACCGACCTATGAGGACTGCCTTATGGGCTTCCCAAAGAGTGGGGAGGGAAACGTTGGGGGTGTTTTCCACAAAATAGAATTTTAGGGTGGTTCCCAATTCTGTTTGTGAGGGGAGGTGTTGGAGGAGGAATTTATTCAACTGCCAGTTGTAGGACCGACGGTTAGGAGTACCTAGGTCAAGTGTAAGAAAGATAGGTCGGACCAAGAGATTGGAAAAATCTGTGCTGATGGGGCAATGCGAAGAGTGGAGTTATTAACAAAGAAGTAGTCTATAGGGGAGTGTGTACGATGGGGGGTAGAGTAAAACGTGTACTGTCAATCTCGAGTGTGGAGAACTCGCCAGGCATCGAAAAGAGCTTAACGTCTAGTAATTTGTCAGAAGAGCTTCAAGTCTCTAAGGACTTGAGTTTGGGTGCCCCTGGGGTTCACCACATGGCGATCAGAAGCTGCAGAATGGGTGAGGTTAACGTCACCCCCCACAACCAGAAATTCATGGAAAAAAAATGGGCATAAACTCTAGACAGGAACCCAAGCTGTCGGACATTCGACATAACAGGGTGACGGACAGTCTGAGGGGTTCAGCAACCAGAGTCTCAGTTGCCAAAGGGTTCACCTTGATCACAACCTGTGAACCATCATTGACACAGGTGCTGACCCCTTCCTGCTGCCTTTCAAGACTTCCTTTGCTGAGGTTTAATCCCTTCAGGACCAGAGTCCTTGTAGTCCGGGTTTGGAGGTTCCTTCCCAAAACTCTTCAAACCTTAAATTCCAGGTCCCTGATAGGAACTTACCAATTCAGAGAGTACTGACCATCATTTCTCTCTTTTCAACCAGACTACCATGAAACCTCTCACCCTACATGGGTGGGAACCCCTGAGTACTAAACCAAGTCTTCAAACTGGCCTACCTAAAGGGACGCCAACTCAAATATTGGGGAAATATAGCTGCTGTTCAGGATACACTCCCAGTGTCCTGTACACCAGTTACAGAACTATTTTTAGATATTAAATGGTTGAAATTAATATAGCAAGTGATTATTGCAATTATTAACACTAGTACATGATAGTGCCTATTACAACTTGAACCACATTTTCAAAACTTTGCAATTATGATGATCCAGAAAGTCACAGCTGTGGCGCTGTACTGCCAAGGCACCTATAGACTTTAGACGGCAGCCAGGCATGCATGCACAATCTTGCTATTTAGAACATTCCTCTGTGCAGTCAGTCTACAAACATACAGGTTCTATATTGTGGGGAGGGAAAAAAATGCAGGCCACAGCTTGTTTCAGGGTAGGACAATGTTCATGGTCTGGGAGAAGTCACCCTGGCTGATTTTTTTTTTTTTTTACCTTTTAACAAGCCAGGGAACATTTGGGAAGACTGACATCTGAACTTTTTCAGCAGTAAGTAGCTAGACTGAGGGAACCTTCTTCTATTATTATTATTATTATTATACAGGATTTATATAGCGCCAACAGTTTGTGCAGCTTTTTACAACATGAGGGCAGACAGTACACGTACAATACAAATCAATACAGGAGGGATCAGAGTGCCCTGATCGTTAGAGCTTACAATCTTTTCTTTTTTTTTTTCTATTTTTCTCTTTTGCAATAAAAATGAAATCTCCACAATGATGATCATAACGTAAGAGATATTAATGAATCTTAAGGTGAACAAAGAATCTCTTTAATGTTTTCTGATGTGGGAAAGAAGAAAAAAAAAAAAAACAATCTAGAAGGGAGGGTCAAGTTGAAACAAAAAGGTAATACTGTGGGGAATGAGCTGATGGAGAAAATGAAAATACAGTTGTTGTTAGGTGTGGGTAGGATAGGCTTCTCTGAAGAGAAGGATTCTTCTATGTCTGTAAGTAGACACGGTGAGGGGCAGTCAAGTGCATTTGGCCAAATAGCCAGTCCTACAGTCCAGTGTTAGTGGCCTGCAATTTTCTTTTTTTTTTATAAATTCTTTATTTTCTTTCACAAAAGTAGTAAGACATTTTCACCAATACATCAATAACACGCAACCTTAATAACTCCTATTTAGTTGTAGTTACTCAAGCTCCTAATCTTCAAGTTCTCATACTTATTCAGACTTTCATAACAATCCAAATTTTGTAATACTTTTCCTTAACCAGAATCCACTCTGGTTATCCTCAAGAAGAAACAAAAAAAAAAAAAGAGAAATGGAAAGAGAGAATAGAAGTAGAAAAAAAAAAAAGTATTAAACCCCCCCCCCCCGGGATTATTTTTTGCTATGATCTTTAGGGGTTCTGTTCCCTATATATCATATAAGGGGCCCATACGGTCCGATTATTTCTCATCCTGCTCCCTCAACATCAAAGTAAGATTTTCCATCTGTTGAATCTCTATTATCCTCGCTTGTTGGTGATACATTCGTTTTCCACAGAACCGTTATGCAAGCTTTCGCTGCAGTCAACAGGTGTCTTAAGAGAGAATTTTTATACATTTCAATGGATAGAGGAATGTCATGTAATAAAAAAGCTGCAGGATTTTCTCCCAGAGACACACCGGTAATTTCTTTAACTGTTTTAGAAACCATCGTCCAGAATTCTTTTAGCCCCGCACATTCCCAAAAAATGTGTAACAATGTGCAATTTTCTTGAAGATGAAAGTTTTGGCATGGACAGAAAGTTTGACATTGTGAGGTTTCTCTAGAAATTCCTCTGCTTATTTTCTTTTAGATAACCGATCCAACATTCTTACACTGTTTAAGGGGAAGGAAGGAGGATGGGATGTGGGAAGCCTCAGCCATTCCTTTTAGAAATACAATCTCTTTTGCTACAGCCTGTGCAAAACTGATCGTTTGTTAAAGGGCAACTTTGAAGCAAGAAAAAAAAATTGCTATGGTTTGCTGGGTTATCTGTAGTTAAAATGGAAAACCAACAAAAAGAGAGTCTATAGACTTTTACTTTTGCAACGGTTCACTGCAAGAGGCAACAAACTGCCAATGCATGCCTTATTTGCACTCAAGTGCTACAGTTATCTTGAAAATAGCCCAGTACTTCTAGGTACAAGGCACTGTACTTCTGGGTACATAAGGAGAGCACAAGGAGGAGCTCATGAGTAGGGTGATGCATATTATCAGGGACAGAGCAGAGGTAGAAAAGTCAACCTCTCCTATCTCTGCATAACCCAGATGTGTTCTACACTGAGCAGGACTGAGCGGTAAACTGGCTGATCAGTCCTATAGATTACAATAGGAGATTGTGGGTCTCCCTGTATAATCAGCAGCACTCTTCTTCGCTGCCTGCTCTGTACACAGGGCACAGTGCCTGCCTGCTCAGTGCTCTGATGATTACACAGGGAAAGCTGCATTCTCCCTGTGTATTCTGCAGGACTGAGCCATCCATTTTAACTGCTCTGCATTTGTAGGCAGGTGCAGTATATTTTCTCCACTGCAGGTGGCGCTCATTTATAAGGGCAATGCAGGTGGTGGAGGAAGTCGAAAGCAGCCTTGTTTCTCTATCTCCTTGATCAGAGTGGCAGCATCAGATGGGATGCTGGTATCTTGGTGGCCATCATGAGTCAGGCAGAGTCTATTTAAAACCCTGGCTCAGGGTTTGGTGCACATGGATGGAGTAGGGGCAGTTCTTGGCATCAGAGACTGGTTCCAGATGTGTAGGGAAAATGCAGGGACACACCATCCTTCCTGGAAGCCTCCCCACTTAGGTACCGACTGGCCAGACTGCATTCCAAAATAGTACAGCACACACAATTGCGACTCAAGTCATATTGTAATTGAATGTTAGTAAAAATAACTTTTCCAATCTGCAGCGCTGTCATTTTCTGAAGATGCAATGGGATATGGCTATCTGGAGATGTTCTGTACACATATAATAGTAAAGTGATTTCGTGCTCATGTGCAATAAATAAATACTAAAACACAGTCATAATAAATACATACACATAAAGTCCAAAAGGTGACAGGTGCTGTTCGTAGGTACAGGACACGTTCTTCACGATCTGTAAACAGGTATGTTATAGCCCAGTAGTAATAGTGAGGTGGTTCAGACTCCACATTGGGCTGAGGTGAGTGTGTGGGGGTGGAATCCTAAAACGTGCTCTCTAGACTCTCACCTGAAGGCACGTCTTTAAAAACGTGTATGGACGCCAGAAGATATCCTGTCTTGTCCTTGCTCCTTAGACCCACCACTTTCCTCCAATTCCCACCATTGGGGGCAGTATCATCTACACTGTCCTCCTTAGATTATCCTAGATGGCTCTGATAGACCGGAATCTTTGCCTAGGGTTCTCTAGGTTAGCGTGGGCTTAACAGCCCGATCGGTTCATCAGCAGATGTGGGATCAAAAATAAAGAGGGGGGAACCCAATAGTGAAGTACGTCTTCAACGCAATATTTAATAAAAAATAAAAATTCTTACATAAAAACGAAATGATGACAACAGCTAACAGCAGATAGATGTTGGTCTCACAATGCTTCCGGTATCTGGTCCGGCCACTCCCTACGTTTCGTCACATACATGTGACTTCCTCAGGGGAACCTGATTGGCTGGACTAAACTTCTATTTATTTGATGAAACCGGAAGTCGATTAGCGGCCATTTTGCCGTGGTCCACGTGTCAAACATGGGCCGCGGCCATTTTGTAGTAGTCTTATTGTATTCGTAGGATACATCCCGCATCGGATTGGAGACATCTACACCCCTAGATAAATATATGGGTAAATCACTCCGAGATGGTCTCTATCAACTAGAATATATCTACCCTCCCTTTGTGTATGATGATATCGGAGGTGTTTCACCAATGGGGAAAGAAGGAAAGGATACCATCAACCCTGTAGCCATTTTTTAGTGGCCCATTGTCTGTGGCTAACCTGCGCCATTTTTGATAGGGATATTCATGCCTTTCCAACATCCTTTGCTGACAGTTAGCTGACTGTCATGCAATAGATGCCGAAGACAAAGGACATGTATTCTGATCAAAACGCCCCGTGGATGAAAATATCAACGGGTCCACCAAATCTTAATCCGTCGATAGCCACACTTTTTAGGTAGTGGTGCTGGGATAAATACCAAAATGCAACAGAAATAACATATTTATTGAAATAAATCAAGATGATAGCTCCGATATCTAATAAAAGAGATCCGAACTATCAGTCTTAATAAACAGGCTTAAAGCAACATATAGCCCATACTGTACGCATAAAGAGTAAAAATGCGCATATTTAAGAGAGGAATTATGTCAGCTCACATTGCTATAGCATCACTCTCACAAGGATAATGACTATGCGATGACCTAGACGGAGTGCTGCTTAGATTAATGGAATATGGAATCCATTGTATTGTAGATCTCATATTCCATAACTAAAACATTAAAATTGTCATTAAAAATGTCTCAAAATAATGGTATAAAATATTAACTCTATTAAAATTCTGTTAAAAACAATATGACATAGTTGATGGGTGGTGTCCCAACCGCAATAATTAGGACGATAAAATGAGATGCCTTCTATAGCCTGGTGTTGTGGGGGGAGTTAAAACTGTAGTGTGTAAGTAATGACCTCATCTATGCCCCTCTTTCCACTACACCAGATTCCGGAAATATTGTGTATGGCTTCAACAATCCTAGAAAATTTCATTAGAGTCTTGATTAAAAATACATACTTAATATTATACAGGTGTCTATATCCATTCAAATAAAATTATAATTATGGCATCACACATAATCTTATTGACTTATTCACTTTTTATTTATTATATATTCATTTTATACTTTTGAGTGTGTGCATATGATCTAGTTTACCACCAGCGCGAAGGTCACCCACACTTCTCTTAATGTTCTGTACACAGAATGTGTACAGAACGTCCCCCAGAAACATAATTTCCAACATCACCAATTTTCCCAGAAGTCTGCCCTAAGATACAAGTCAGATTTCCCCTGCAACAAAAAAAATATTTTTGGTTAGATATTCCCAATAGGAAATTGCATCTAAATCTGGATGCAGGTCCAGCAGCTTTCCTGCAGGTGCAGTAGCTGATTGATAATTATTAAACCACTCCCATTAGACTCACTTTCCGACCTGGATACAGACAAACACTGAGGGATTTCTTAAGAATAACAAAAGGTAGGAATCTGCAACAAAGTTGGTTAAAATCCTTGTAATGTACATAGATCAGCCAGAAGGGAATGTTACGCTTTAATTAAGAAGCACTTGGGGGGCGTGGCCTGAAGCTACATGGCGTAGGACGCACATAGTGAGAGCTCCGGCCACATGAGATCCTGTTCATCTATCCTTTGGGACTAAAATCGCCTCCTTCACCAGCTTTGTACACCGGACCTGTTGGGTGAACCCCCTGTGCCCATGTCGCCACCTAAAAGAGCCCAAGGGGCGATTGCAGGGCTCAACAAATACCGAGCAGACGACCCGGACCCGGTGGAGGAAGATGGCGCCGCGTCCAGCTCTGGTGAGGAGGTCCCGCCCTCCGGAGACACCGCTCGCATCCTGGACGCTGTCTCCCTTTGCCAAACCACCCTCACCTCCAGAATTGAGGCGGTCAAAGTCGACATCTCCTTGATCCGCCAAGACCTCCACAAGCTGCGGGAGAAAAACCTCAGAGACAGCACATCCTCCTATTGACATCATCCCCACCAAACTCCTGAAAGAATGTTCTGACATCTTGGCTCCCACCATAACTCACCTCATAAATCAGTCATTTAAAGAAGAGATTGTTCCGGGTGCCCTCAAACAAGGCATCATCAAACCCCTGCTAAAAAAAGAAAAACTTCAACCCTCAGGACCCTAACCACCGCAGACCGATAACAAGCCTTAACAACATCTCCAAGATTATGGAGAAGGCGGTTGTACAACAGATACAACGCCACCTGGACACACACAAACTCCTGGACACTCTACAATCAGGCTTCCGCCCAGGCCATGGTACAGAAACAGCACTCATGAAGATATGGGACGACTCCCTCAAAGCAGCAGATGACGGAGAATCATGTCTCCTGGTACTGTTGGACCTCAGTTCAGCGTTTGATACTGTGGACCACAATACTCTACTCATCCGCCTCACAGAAGTAGCAGGAGACTCAGATCTACAATGGTTCACGTCCTTCTTAGGAAATCGTTCTCAGACAGTGAAACTAGGGGAATTTACCTCTGAAACCCGGGCAATCGCTTGTGGAGTCCCTCAAGGATCACCCTTGTCGCCAGTACTCTTCAATATATACATCCGCCCACTCCTTAAAATAATCAGAAGATCAGACCTCTGCTTCCACTCATACGCTGATGACACCCAATTATATTTTCGGATCACCGGACAAAAAGACCATCATCAGCAATTAGAAAAATGCCTCACCCTGATAGACGACTGGATGACTACTAGCTCCCTTAAACTCAACAAATCGAAAACAGAACTTCTTATTCTACACACAAACCAAAACTCCCGAACCAAGATCCCTTGGACACCACCAACCATCTTTGGACAGACCCTCCCCCCAAGGACAAGAGTCTCAGAGTCATTTTTGACTCAGAAATGTCAATGGATGCACAAATAGGAGCAGTAGTCAGTGGTTCTCACCATCTGCTACGCAGACTCATCCCCTTAATTCCAAAGGAGGACAAAGCAGTGGTAGTTGGAACAGTCATTAATTCATGACTTGACTACGCAAACTCCCTTTACATAGGATTACCCCAATATCAACTTGCGCGCTTACAACTTATCCAAAACACGGCGGCAAGGCTGATAACAGGAAAAAAAAAACTGGGAATCCATCTCCCCTTCCCTGAGGAACCTACATTGGCTAACCGTAAAGAATCGGGTAATATTCAAGACCCTCTGCCTCACCCACAAATGCACCCATGGAGACACTCCTCAATACCTTCTCGAGAAAATAAAACACTACACACCCAATGGCAGTCTTCGATCGTCTAACCAAAACCTCCTCCTCATTCCCAAATCCTGCTACAAATCAAAGGGGGAACGGAGATTCGCTGTCCAAGGACCACGGCTATGGAACGCTCTACCAACCTACATCCGCATGGAAGAAAACCATCAGGCCTTCAGGAAAATACTCAAGACCTACCTCTTCTAAGAAGGTTGACAACAAAGCACCAATACAGCGCCTTGAGGCGATTCCGTTCACATTGTAGCGCTATACAAATCATTCATTCACAGGGATTTACTGAGCTTGTGCTATTTCCATGAGCTCCTAGTTGATGCTTGCATTGCCCAGTGACCCCACACCCCTATTTGTTGTTCGGGGCTCAGCTCTACTGTAGCCAACTGCTCCTCATGTCTAAGGGCAACCAATTTGGCAGCCTATAGCCCACTTTTGGCATGCATGAGGGGTAACTATTCAGTTTAACAGTTTGCTCATCCAGGAAATGTCCCAGTAAATTTTGCCTTGTAGTTAATAAGCCCTTCATCCCCTCAGTCACATCCAAGCCTACAAAATTAGAGAGTGCTGTGTCCAGCCAGTATTGCTCAAATCTATCCATCTTTTCTTCACTTTCAAATCCCACTGACTACTATAAACCATTTAAAAACCGAATCCCTCTGACAACTATAGAGTGTTTAGAAATGAAAGCCCCATGACGAGGAAATCAACATTTCTACTTCCTGCACAAAGGATTGCAGCCACAGTTATTTGTACAACCCTCTTCAGGAGTGTTTTTACAAACAGTGTGCAGGGGGGTGTAACGCACAGTGTGGTGGGACCAGGAGTGTGAAAAATACAGTGAGCAGAACCCAGGAGTGTGTAACTTACAGAGTGCAAGGATCTGTAGTAAAAGTAACATACAGCTAAGCAAACAAAGTGAAGGGGTCAGGAGTATGTAACGTGAGTAGTGCAGGCATCAGGAGTATATACACCTTAGTGCACAGCGCCCCCCGTGCTTCATTCCACCCCCTTTTTTTTTCATAGAACAGCAGTACCCCCTAAAGCGCATTTTGGCAACGAACACACAGACACATACAAACAGCTACCCACACGCATACATACATACATACATACATACATACATAGCATCTTCTAAAACTATACATTCACAGTACCTAGCCAACATTCTCACTCAATCCTGCTGGATGCGGGGCAGGTTCACAGCAAGGCATGGATAGAGGTCGGGAGGTGAAGCAGTTAGCCGTCTACACGGTTTATACTGCCCTGGGGAGAGCTGTATAGACTGCTGTGGGGAGACAGTGATCAGTGCTGTGGGCTGCAGAAAATATACTGATAACCAGGACAGTTTCTCCTGCATGTGAGTGATGCCACATGGCCCCCCCCTTCCTACATCAAAACCCTGTGCCTAGAGCAGCCACCCTTTTTGCTCCCCTTGCCTTGTTCTAGCCCTGGTTGGAAAGTCTGGATTTCTGACCAAACCACTAGCTGTTCCTTTTGTACACTTCTCTTGGTTGTTAATTGCCTTCAAATGATTATTAAAATTACAGTTATAAAGGAGTCCAGGACTTTTATTGGTTGTTCTTTTGTAGCTGCCCTCTTACACTGCAACTCAACTGCCAGTGCTTCCTCCCTAGAGGATTTAAAATTCTCCCGGTTTTACTCCTTTACATTTTCCCTATATTTACAGCTGTTATTTTGTATAATAAAAAAAATAATAAAAATAAAAAAAGCATTGAAAAACTCCATTCTATTCTATTTTCTCTACAAAAATAAATACATTTGGAATGCACCTTGTGGATCCTGCTTATTGAAGATGGACATTTTTTGTTCTAATGCCACGAGTAAGCAGTGAAATACAGTGCGAAACGCGTCAGCGGTGTGCGGCTGTCCGGAGTTCTTCCTTTTGATTTCTAGCCACGTACACACAACCGGACTTTCCGTCAGAATAAACTCTGATGGTCTTCCCGACGGAGTTCCGACCGAATGGACTTGCCCACACACGATTACACCAAAGTCCGTTGGTTTCTAACGCGATGACGTACGACGGGACTAGAAAAGGAAGTTCAATAGCCAGTAGCCAATAGCTGCCCTTGCATCGTATTTGGTCCGTCGGACCAGCATACAGACGAACGGTTTTCCCGATAGAATTTGATTCCTTTGGAAAGATTTAAAGCAAAGAATTTTTGAAGAAAAAAGTCAGATGAAGCCCACACATGATCGGAATATCTGATGGAATGATTCTTTTGCCGGAAAGTCCGGTCGTGGCATTAGCCAGAGAAGTGTTCATCACAGCTCAGTGAAGTTTCCTCTTTCTTGAGGAATTTTTCTAGGTTAACTCTACATTCCCTACTCTTCACTCTTCAGCGAAAGTTTGATACTAATTTTAACCTGTGGAATTTCAGAGGCCCGCTATGGTGATACTTTGAAAGTCTTCTTCCCTTTAATGTCTTTTTAGTTGTCTTTAGTATTATGCATTTCCTCTCTCTGATGTGAAGGTTGGAGATATCCCACTGACACTTCCTTTCAAGTCAAGGGTTAGAGCTTAAACTAGTAAAATAAGTGCTGCGCCTAAAAATTATTTAAACATAAATCACCAAGTGTGATATTCAATCATCACATATCCTGGAGTCCAGAAGCAGCCCACCTGAGTTCCAGGAGTAGCTTAATACGGCTGTAGGCTTAGATTTTTGTTATGCTTGTGAGTACTTTGATAATTTTAATACATGGTTTTGCACTATGTGAATTCCTTGGCTTTCTTTTTATGGATTTTGTAGTACCAGGGAGGATAATTAATAGAGACCCGGATAGGAGGATGATTACATTGTACCACAGAGGATCCTTTATACAAAGGCAGTAATTGCCATCTCTTAAAGCGGAGTTCCACCCAAAAGTGGAACTTTCGCTCGCTCGTTGTACTGCTTCCCCCCTCAGGTGCCACCTTTGGGGGGGGGGGGGCAGGATACCTGACAGGTATCTTATTCCCACTTCCGGGAGCCTCAGCCGCGGGTATTGAAGTCACCGCCCGGGCTCCCTCTTCCTTTCCCGGCTGCCGGGCCAGTAGAAGAGAGGAGCAGAGAGGAGCGCATGAGTAGTAGGGTTCCCGGCGTGAAGCCGTAAGGCTTCACTGCCGGGTTCCCTTACTCGCAATGGAGGCGGCATGCAGTATGTGCAGCTGCTGGCTTTTGATTTTTGCAGTGGTGGGCGGACCTCCACTTTAAGAGGGTCAAATTATTCTGGTAAGCGTGTTTACTAAGCATGCGGTGAAGGAACACTGTGGTGTGGTTTCCTAAAGTGGGATGATCGTCACTTTAGAGAAAGGAAGAGCTACTCCAATCTTTTTATTTTACTTTGGATGTTGGACTTTTTATGTTAACCCTTTTATGAACTGTTTTTTGATTTAATATAACTTGGTGACTTATAAGCGCAGCACTTATTTTATAATTCTTTCTACCAATACGTATATACTCAAGTGTAAGCCGACCCGAATATAAGCCGAGGCACCTAATTTTACCACAAAAAACTGGGAAAACGTATTGACTCGAGTATAAGCCTAGGGTGAGAAATGCGCAGCTACTGTAAGTGGAAAAGAGGGTCAACGATGCCCATTTGAAGCCTCACTGTGCCCATTTGCAGCTATAGGTTCCCCGAACTTCAAACTTGGTAGTTAAGGGTTCCTAGATGCCCCCTATCTACAGCCAAAATTTGGGGTTTCTGGACCCAAAGGGTCCTGAAATTACATTGCTGCATATGGACACAGTTGACCGACTTTGGGGCCCCGTATCTCTGGGCCACTTGGTGCTAGGAAGCCCAAATTTGGTGTGCAAACCCAAACTAGCACTACAACATATCCAAAGATGGGGTTCCTATCACCAAGTGGCCCAGAGATACGGGGCCCCAAAGTCTGTTCTGAAAATGTCAAGCACTTTTCTGCAGCAGAGAATTACATTTTCCGAACCGACTTTGGAGGCCTGTATCTCGGGGCCACTTGGTGATAGGAACCCCATATCCTCTTTAGATATGTTGTAGTGCTGGTTCCCCTGGGTTTGCACACCAAATTTGAGGTTCCTAGCACCAAGTGGCCCCGAGATACGGGGCACCCAAAGTCTGGTCGGAAAATGTAATTTTCTGCTGCAGAAAAGTGCTTGACTCCAGTATAAGCCGAGGGGGCCATTTTCAGCACACAAAAAATGTGCTGAAAAACTCGGCTTATACTCGAGTATATATGGTATCTGTTGGTGTGCTAGCAGCTATTCATTTATTATACTTTGGAGTGCAATTTTTTTTTTTTTAATTCTTCATTTATAGTCTTATTACGCTCTTCAGCAAAGCACGCATAACAGAAAAAACAGCATTCCTAATAAAAAGGACAGAAACATTTATATGTGTCGTTCTAATAAGAACCAAAAGGCACTAAAACCATGTCAAGAACAGTGTCACCTTTTCAGTCTCTTAAAAGTTAACTTTCTAATCACCTGCAGTGCTGCTACATATAATATGTAATCCCCTATAAATAAGTATTCTTAAGCACTCCCAACTGATAGATAGCGGGTGTCCAGGTAAAGTAGTGCTTAAGCCAAAAGAGCTTATTTTTAAGCTTTATGCTGAAATAGTGGGTATGGAATGGGCTCTAAGAAGGCAGAGAGAAAAGGAGGAAAGAGAGAGGGGGAAAAAGAAGGACTGATGGGGACTGAGGAAGGGACAGACACTGGCGTTCACCAAAAACTGGAGCCATTAAATATCTGATCTTTAGATGCATAGTTCCATGAAATACCGTAATACCACGCTTACTGGAACTGTTCTTCCCTGCAT
Organism: Lithobates sylvaticus; assembly: GCA_028564925.1. Lineage (NCBI taxonomy): Eukaryota > Metazoa > Chordata > Amphibia > Anura > Ranidae > Lithobates > Lithobates sylvaticus. The sequence continues at coordinate 141,939,760 of CM053035.1, read as the reverse complement.
TTCATAGCTGCTGTCAAACATTCCATGTCATTAATCTCGTTTACCACAGCTATCCATTGACCAATCGACGGTGGATCAGCACTGCATTTTCTTTTATAACCAATTATAGAACTTAAAAAAGACCAACATTGTTCTTCAGACATATTTTATTTTTCTAATTGTCTACCTAGTTAACCTGCTTTTCAGATGTTTTTTTGTTCCACCTAAAATTTTTAGTCGACGGTTACTTCTGGTTGGATACTTTTTTTTTTTTAATCTAACCTTCTTGCGGGCACTGATTTCTTGTATATTGATTCCACATTGTAAGATCTCAAAATGGATAGTACTCACCTCTCAGCTAGACTGCATTTGGACATCCCAATTATCTATAATTTTCGATTTCTCTGTGCCTCAATGGAGGATAAAATAAGAAATCAATAGCAGGACACAGGTCACGCACCAACCCCCCCCCCCCCCCCCTCTGTATTATCCAAGTGCTCAAACCTCCTGAAGGCAATATACCCATTTTCTATTATTCCTGTGCCCTTCAATGGTTTAAAAAAGAAAAAAAAAAAAAAAAAAAAAAGAGTATTTTTAGGAGAATACAAAAATCTAATTTAGAAAACAGATAATACAGTATATACAACTAATTATGCCTTTATGTCATCTTCTGGCCATGGTATCTGGCACATAAGACTAAATATACAGAATAACAAAATTGCAGATGAAATAGCTTATATTTTTGGAGTTCAGCAAAATCTTTTACTTACATGTCAGATGCTACATTTATTTGCCATAACTGTACTTTTGAACATCGTTTACATTTCAGGGATGGAAAACTTACAAATAATACAATGACTTTGTCTCCTAAGAAAAAAAAAAACTACAAAAGTTTATAATATTAACAAGCCAGATTTTATTTTGCTTTTATACACATTTTCATACATTGTACACAAAAAAATGAGCCATCTTTTAATTTGCTACTCAGCCCTGTCACCTGACAGTTCATGATGTGGTTTTCACAATGAAAAATCCTAAATATAATTAAATAATTTATTTCCTTTTTTAAGATGTCTCCTTTACTGCCTACCGGTATGACACCTATGTAACTTAATGATGGGCAGAATCTAACGTGACAGTCCATCCTTTTTTTTTTTTTTATAATTTTTCTTGAAAATTACATCCTTTGTAAACTGGAACGAGCCACCCCAGTCAGTTATGGATTCTCGTTTCTCGAACATTAGTCACAGATCAATTTTGCAGTTCGACATTCCTTGGATAACAATGGGTGTCTACCTATTGTTATTGCTGTGATGCTACATCTTGTGGGTCAAGTATGATGAAAATATATGCAACATAGTTTGTTGTTGGAAGGCTTTGATTTGGGTTCATTGTAGAGAAACGTACAAAAAGAAAACTGGGAATGGGACTGGTACATGTTGGGATTGGGCTGACATGGCAAATTTGAATGGGTAATGTTGTAGGCTTTTTCTGTCCCTTTGAAAAATGTGGTTTTAGGAAGACTGCACTATATTAGCCCTTCCAGTGTGGATATTGATAGATATTGTGTTTTTTTTTTTTTTTAGTGTTTAGAACACACATACACAGCAGCCACGTTTTCGTCTTGAGCAGAGTTGGACCTCTCTCTCGTCTCTGAACACCTTGCCTTGAGAGGGTCAACCCTATCATGCTTTGCTCAGGCGTATATAGTGTCCTTAGGATATACAGCGGTGCCCAACACTGCAGTCACACCAACAAGCCTGTTTCAAACAAATATCTGTATTCGTTCCCGGATAGCTTGCCTACAGATAGGGCATGAAGTGAGGGATGTACTGCATTCTGTGCAGGAACCATGGCCACACTGAAACACAAGCTTGATGTGACTGTCGATGCAGATAGGACAGGTGATCCGTTCCTCCATCTGACGATATCTGTTTTGAAGCTCTTCCATCATCTTTCGTGTATCTGTTGCTTCTTGGCTGGGAACGCCGTCCACCTCTGTGCTGTCTGAAAAACAGTTCACAAAACAAAATCATTACCTGCAATTAGCCCTGGAGGTCGCTGGTTTAAATGTTGATTATCAACAAAAAATTACTAATTCTCAGGATTTTTATGGCAAAATGTCCATGCTTGCACACTCTTACTGTGGTAGTTATCCTATATTCCACCTAAATATTCAAGTTATATTTTGAAGGATAAATCAGCAAGAATAGAAACACCTTAAGGTGGTTAGGTGCAAAGAGCTGAATACAGGACTTAAATCTGTCCAGAATTTATGTTTCTTTTTACAAAGAAATTTCTTTTTACAAAGCTACGTTGAACTGAAAGACGCTGACTCTCTTGGAGATCCAGTCGAAAGATCTCTACTCTTCAATTCCCAGTCTAGTCATTGTGAAGGCGCTCAATCACCCTGTTGAATTATTTATATCCCAAAGTATACCTGTATTGAAAAAAACATGTAAGGCTGGGATTGCTAACTTCCTTATGAAATTGGTAGTTAACTGTCTGTTTCTGGTTTCAATACATTCAGTAACTCAGCCAAAAGCATTACTGGCCTTTTGTATTAATAGGTCCAGTACTGCTGGTAAGCAGGCATTTGTACTATTTTGGTGGCAGTGTCTCTGGTGGTCAGCTGCACATGGAATTATGAACTGGCTGCGCATGATTCTGGCAGGGATTAAAAAAGTGTCCACAAGTTTTATCTTCAACTTTTTTTAACCACATTGGGAACTCTCCTCTGATTGCCCTTTGGACTTTTTATGTAAATGTGTGTTTAAACTGATAGCACAACTTTTTTCATATATGCCATATTCTGTGCAATTATCACACGGGACTATATGTCTGTTTTTGGATCAACCTGTTTAGGACGTTTCTTTTCATAGCCCCAAATCTGTCAACTCCTCACCTCACTCCTTCAGTCTCCTCTCGCATTACTAACTTGCATATAAGCATGGGATGTCGCACCACTTCCTTAAGCTAAATATCTCTAAAATTGAGCCGATAATATTCCCTCCTGCCCATGTCCCCCGCCATGATTTTTCCATCAAAATAAATAATGCAATCATCAATCCCTCCCCTCACGCCAATGGTACTAGGTGTAATACTACACTCTGACCTGTCCTTTCAGCCCCAAATCCATTTGTTTTTAAATGCTTGTAGACTTCACCTCTGTAACATCTCTAAAATTCGCCCCTTTTAACCACTTTAAGACCAGCCTCGTTTTGGATTTTAGGTGTTTACATGTTTAAAACTGTTTTTTTTGCTAGAAAAAAACTTAGAACCCCCAAACATTATATATTGTTTTTTTTCAAACACCCTAGAGAATAAAATGGCGGTCGTTGCAATACTTTTTTTCACACCGTATTTGCGCAGCGGTCTTGCAAGCGCACTTTTTTTGGAAAAAATTCAGAAAATAAGACAACAGTAAAGTTAGTCCAATTTTTTTATATATTGTGAAAGATAATGTTACGCCGAGTAAATTGATACCTAACATGTCACGCTTCAAAATTGCGCCCGCTCGTGGAATGGCATCAAACTTTTACCCTCAAAAATCTCCATAGGCGACGTTTAAAAAATTCTACAGGTTGCATATTTTGCGTTACAGAGGAGGTCTACGGCTATAATTATTGCTCTCGCTCTACCGATCGCGGCGATACCTCACATGTGTGGTTTGACCACCGTTTTCATATGCGGGCGCTACTCACGTATGCGTTCGCTTCTGCGCACAAGCTCGTCGGGACGGGGCGCTTTAAAAAAAAAAAAATTTGCCTTTTGGGACTGGTGGATAATCTAGCCCCGAGGGGAGTAACTCGTACGTTGCTGACGATCCTAATTTATTACGCTAGGAAAATGATAGTGTTATCATGGAAAAAGCCTAATCCTCCAGCTGTATCAGCTTGGAAGGGTTTGGTTAATAGGGCCGCACCCTTCTACAAGGCTACATATAGTAGCAGGGGCATACCACAAAAATTTGATAAGGTGTGGGGCGGTTGGATGAATAGTGAAACCACGGTGGCAGATTGAGGGATACATAATAGTATGCACTGGCGATGGGTTTGTGACATATATGTAAGTAACTGCCTTAAGTAAATACTCCTATTGTATATTTTTGAGGGAAGGGGGCCTTAGTATTAAATGTGTTGAAATGTAATCTTCACTGAGCCGGGTTGGAGAAGGAGGAGGAAGAGTCAATGCTGAAGAGTTGTAAATAGTGTTGCCTTTGTTTTTGGTCTGTTTGTGTGGCCCTTTTGGGTCTTGTATGTACCTGTTATGTTTAAAAGCAATAAATAAAACTTTTCAAAAAAAAAAAAAAAAATTTAGTTTTTTCTTATTTATTTTTCTTGATTTTATTTATTTTTACACTGTTTTTAAAAAAAAAATTAATTGGCTCACTTTTATTCCTATTACAAGGAATGTAAACATTCCTTGTAATAGAAAAAAGCATGACAGGTCCTCTTAAATATGAGATCTGGGGTCAAAAAGTCCTCAGATCTCATATTTGGACTTCAATGAAAAAAAAAAAAAAAAAAAATGTCATTTAAAAAAATTACATTTGAAAATTCCTCTTTAAGAGGTATGGGCGGAAGTGACGTTTTTGACGTCGCTTCCGCCCTCCTATGGTATAGAGATGAGTGGCGGCCATCTTAGCGTCACTCATCTCTAGACACATCAGGGGAACGGACCCGATCGCCTCCGCCGCTGCCGACGGTTCCGGTAAGCGGCGGAAGGCGTGGGAGAGCGGCGGGAGGGGGGGGGGGGGCACCTCTCCCGCCGCCGATAACGGTGACCACCATTATCGGACAGCCGACCGGCGCCTGAAGAGATGGATACCTCGGTTGTGGCAGCAGCTGCTGCCGTTACCGAGATATCCCTCTTCAAAAAATGGACGTACATCGTCGTGCGCCGGTCGGAAAGTGGTTAAACGAATGAAACCAGTAAATCAACCTCCATGATAGCATTTTCACAGGGGTACATTTGGAGACCACCGGCCAGAATCAGCAGCTGAGAGTACCTTACACCTATTCCACGCTTTAGTAGTCATTCTCCTTGTACGGGTGAAAGGGTATCGGGCTCAGAAGCCCCTGTAAATTAGAGATTGTAGTGCCTCATAGGGACCTAAAATGGCTACCTATACCACCACTGCTACCTATCATCATGTTCGGAGGCCCTGGAGTGCCAGGCAAGTAGAAACGCCCATTAAGTTACTTCGTAGTAGGAATAGTAGTGGTTTGGGGTGTAAATCTAAGCATGCCCATGCTGCGTGCAACAAATATCTTCTTAATTGACAGCTGTGTATAAAAAAAATATATTTGAATTTTCCAAAAAATTGTGGCAAAATAGGCAATCTTCAAAACACTGGTCTACTTTGCAAAATATGGTAATTTTGTGTGTGTTTCTCCTGTCTTGGCACTTCAGGGCCTTGAGAAATGCGATATGTAGTTAGGAGAGCAAATGCATGATTTATGCCCTTGAGAGCCTGAAGGTGCTCCCCTTGGGCCTCGGCAGTGGAAAAGTCTACCCCTCCTGATACGGAGGAGTAGGAAAATGTGTTTTGGGGTGTAATTGTAAGTATGCCAATGCTGTGTGTGTAGAAACTTGTTAAAATGACTACAGTCAGAACATCAGGATTGATCAATTTTCACATATTATTATTATTATACAGGATTTATATAGCGCCAACAGTTTACGTAGCGCTTTACAACTTGAGGGTAGACAGTACAAATACAATACACTTTAATACAGTAGGAATCAGAGGGCCCTGCTCCTTAGAGCTTACATATATACACCATGGTTTGTAGACTAACTTTCACATGGTCTAAATATAAACTTATTTGTTGTTCTTTTTTTTGTTTTTTTTAACCAAAGAAATGTAGCAGAATACATTTTCGTCTAAAGTTTTTTTTTCCAGTATATTTAAAAAAACAGTGCTCTATCTGTTGTTTAAAAAAACAAACATAAAAACCCGATAAAATTCATTTGGGGACAGTGTTGCATAATTGAGTAATTGTCAAAGTATTACGGTGCTGAAAACTGTCCTGGACTGGAAGAGGGTTTAACATGCCAGTCTTTAAGTGGTTAAAAACTATTAACATCAAAGTGTCTGAAATTGGGTTTTTACGATTTTAAGAACAGAGTTAGAAAGTTGTAATTAGAAGGAGCACATTATAAACATATTATGCTGCTAATGAGGTATGCAAGGACATGTATGCTGTTTGTTTTCTCCCTCATGTAAGCTGGAATGTCTGTCTACCCAGAAAAAACACATTGCCATTTCCCTGTGTCTTTCATTTCTACAACCCCTGTCTGTATTACCAAACAGATGACAGCATGGTAAGCTGCCGACAGACAGCCACACTATTTAAAAGGCAAAGTTCATCCAAAAGCAGTTTTTCCATTATGAGCTGCATCAATGTTTGGCTGCTTGTGTTTGGAGGTCATTCAATCTGAGCTTTTAGCTCTGCCCAACAATCTCCCCACCTACAGTGAAATTCTGGAAACCCATCTACACATGAATTAAAGTGTACCTGCTTAGTACCCCCTTACCAACAATGCGAGTCTTCCAGTTGGCTAGAAAAGCTCAGGGCATTTATTTAGGGGTGGCCAAGGTTCAACCTCTCTCCTGAAAAAGGAACTCCCAAGCACCAAAGATTCAGCTTTGGCAGATGGACAGTGCATGCTTATCTTGGTGTTCTCTTATATCCCCTTAAATCACTTTATATCACAAGGTAGATCCAAGCACAAGCCCTGCACCAAGAACTACTAGGAGCTGACTTTCGGGGACAAAGTCCTGTGACCAAAACTACCACCACCTTTATTTTGTCCCAATGGTCATTACACAATATTACTTTAGAAGATCTTCATGGATACCTAAACATTAAATGCGCTTGACTATGGTTCTAAACCTTCCCACACAGTCCAAAATATAAAAACATTTTTTTTACTTCTACTTTACAGCAGCATTAAACCCAAAAGCAAACATTTATTATATTGCAGCTTACCAATTCGTAGATGTGATGGCTGTATTGGTTTCCTTTTTTAGGGTTTTTTTTTTTTCCATCTGGCAATCTAGCAAGTATATTCTTTTTCAAAAACAAGCTCTCTAGGGAAATGTATTAGTTTACATGGATGAAACAAACCACTCAACACTGGTAGGGGGTGATAAAAATAATCAGCTTTTATTTATTCGTACAAAACCTTTATCCCAAAAGGAAAAGGAAAACCATGGTTTGCTGTTATTGAAGTGTTAGCTGAAGTTTGGCTTGTCAGTGTATCTAAATCTGCTAATACATTCAACACTGACCCTCACCATAGACAGACAATGCTGCTGTCTGCTGTGCTTATTCATTGAGAATTGTGTCTCACTAATACAAGAGTTGTGTTACTGGCCAGCTCACCAGGTGAAAAACAGAGGGAAAAGTAAGTTGCAATATTTAACAAGTTTTGGGTTTAATAACTAAGAACATCCATTTTCAGAAAACTCATTTACATATACTGTAACATGGCCCAGTGATAAGTACTCACCTTGCCTAAGCTTTTTGGTGATTGTCACCTGACATTTTATGCATTTCTTCATTCTTCTGGAACATTCTGAGAAAACAAATATATAATGCTGGTAACTATTGTTCACAAGAAAATAGGAATTTTGACATACCTGTAAATTCCATATCTTGGGAGTACAGTACAGGACACAGGAATTGATTCTTAGGCCACTGGAGGTACCCAAATCAAGGGGCGGGCAACAAAACAGACAACTGCAGCAACAGGTGCACAGAAATAACAAGAAGGGTCAAAAGACCCGAACAGACTGACAACAGCAGCACCTTATAACTCATGTATCAGCAGAGGCTCAACCAACTGTGAAGAATAGGTTTTAAGAACAGGTCGTGGCTCTGCAACCCTTGAAAAGGAGCAATGCTAGATGCTGTAGAAAACCCAAGAACTCTAAACTCCAGGGGGAATAGGTGCAGATAAGGAAAAAGGTACTTCCTCCCCCGAAGGCAGAAGCCATACAGAAATGTAAATTTACGGCCCAGTTAGATGGAAAGGGAACTGGAGGATCCAAGAAACAGAGTATGGGTCAGTTAGCAAGCTAATAAATGTCAGTCCTGACCCCATCCATAAAAGACATATGGTTAGCGTGTCCTCAAGGCACAAAGGGGGGGGGGGGGACAGATAAAAGAGTATGTGGGGAAGCAATCTGAATGTCCCTGAGAAGGATGAAGAACCAATCCAGAGGTTGGAATGTGCCTAACTAATGAATATTAGTGGATTAGAGATGCTGGGAGATATCCAAGCAAGAGTCCATAGAGCTTTCACACAATTGAATGTGGTTGATGAAATGGGCAGACAATAATTTGTTACTGAGGTAGGGCCAATGCATACTTTTCTGGCACTAGGTCAGCATAGAAGTATCAACCAGTGTTAAGGCCAATTACAAAGGCCAAGAGAAAAAAACAAACAAACAATCATGCTCACCTAGGTGGATGCAGCATTGATCCAATGCTGCAGCTGTCCCCCACTGGCTCTGCAGTAAGAACTAAGCTATCAAACACCACTGATTGCTTAGTTCAGCAAGCCCTGAGTGTCAGTCAGGCTGTGGAGGGAGCTGGCTCAGGCTCTCAGTGGGTCATTGAGAGGCTGAGCCAGATCCGGTCCAGGCATCTGGTTGAATCCTGACCATATGGTCAGGATTTTTCCTGAGCCTAGACCGGCTGGGTGACGTCAGCTGGCAGTGGACTTTAGACCATTGTCGGCTGCAAATAGTTCACAGGCGTGCAGAACAAACTGCACTCCTGTGATTTACAGGAGAAGTAGCCCCAGTGATCACTGACCTTGATACAGGAGTGCAAAGAGGACTTTAGAACTGTAGACAGTAGTAACATTATCTCTTCCTAGCACCGATGCTTATATGGTTACAGACACCCCCCAAAGCATCATGGCAGGTCACCCAGCCCCTTATTAGCTATTGTTATAGTTAAGCCCAACTAAGACGATCCAAAAACTGTAGTACAAAATGTTTTTTGCTAGTAAAAATATAGCTTATCAATGAATGGCATATTATATACAGTACATTTATGTATAATAAGATATAATAAGGTCTTTGTTGATATGACAGGTGAACTTACCTTCACACACTATGCTGTGATGGCAAGGAAAGAAGCTGATGAGCACTGCAAGCTCTGAGCACACCAGGCACTCGGCAGGACTGGTAGAAGTGGGCATGCTTAGGTTGGTCATGGTGTTAGGGGTGGTGTGTACCCTGCGAAGGGTGCAGCTGATGGTAGAGGAATCTGACTCAGCTTGTTGCTCCCTGTAATAACAAGAGGTAAAATAGGCATGCTATTTGAAATGTAACAACGCACTACCCCTAATAGATGAGCAAGAATGTAACAAAGCATAAATAATATGACACAATCTTTGTTTTTCATGGGAACCTATAAAGTTAAAACTACAGAAAAGGGAGAAGGAGGCAAAGAAAACATTGCAAATTCATCAAAGAACACTGCAGTATATTCCTAGTAATTTTTCCTTGTGTTTTGGATGGTGTGATAGGGTTAGAATCAGTTTTAGGTTTTAATATCCGACTGTGTCCTCACTAGATGCACTCCCAATACCAATTTTGTCTGAGGTCATGTTCCTGGTTGCATCAGTATGGCACTGATTGTGTTTGCAGACAACTTGCTTGTTGTGTCAATACGGTACTTATTTTGTTTCTGCAGATATTTATCCAATTGTGACTGAGTTTGATTTTGATTCAACTTCTACAATTGTAAACTTGCTACCTATTGTTACAATATTGTAAATTAGGGTAAATTTGTTTTGATTCTGTGTATGTATGTTGGGAGTGAGGCAAGAGATAGTTGGCCTAGGGAAGAAAAAAAAAAAAACTGTAAATGTGGCCCTACTCCCAAGGTTTTATTCCCACCTGTCCATGATTCCAGCCGATTCACAATGTGTGGCCCACAGAAAACTGTGCAGCAGCCAATAGAAACTCTCTTGGATGGTCTAGAGCAGTGGTTCTCAACCTTTCTAGTGCCGTGACCCCATGATAAAATTTCCCAAGTTGTGGGGACCCCTAACAGTAAAATAATTTTTGTAGTGTGGGTTGTCAGCGCCCAATGCAAGACAAGTAATTTGCGCCCCTAACCCACGGACATTTAGCGTTCCCTGAGTCCCTTCCACTCGTACAATATTAAAACCCCTTATGGTACATTTTAGGATGTAACACGCTTTCTCTTTGTTCTCTTTTCTTTCCCTTTTATCCCTCTCTATTCTAGTTTCTTGTTTTTTTCCCCCATCCCTCTCTCTAGCCGTCTTTCTTTTTCTTTGTTCCCCCCCCCTCTTTTCCTCTCCCATCCCATGTATTCTCTATTCCTTCTCTTACTCCTGGCTAGGGGGATTGGGATAAGTGGCAGTGCTGGGTGCTGGTGGGGAGTTGGGATGAGTGGCAATGCTGGGGGGGGGGGGGGGGGGGGGGGGGGGGGGGGGGGGGGGGGGGGGGGGGGGGGGGGGGGGGGGGGGGGGGGGGGGGGGGGGGGGGGGGGGGGGGGGGGGGGGGGGGGGGGGGGGGGGGGGGGGGGGGGGGGGGGGGGGGGGGGGGGGGGGGGGGGGGGGGGGGGGGGGGGGGGGGGGGGGGGGGGGGGGGGGGGGGGGGGGGGGGTGGGGGGGGGGGGGGGGGGGGGATTCTAATCAGCCAACTTAGGTGCTTTTGATCAAGGTCATTTGCTGATCTGAGAACTATAGTGGGGACTTTTAATGGCAAATATAATCACAGGTAGTGTTACTCACTTTGTCTCCAGCCCTGTGGTGTCTTGCAGCAGTAACACCTATGCCGAAATCAGAAGATAGGGTCTCTTCCAGCGCCTCCCACTTCATATTCCTCACCAGTCAGCTGACCTCTAGTCTCTGCCCCCCAGCCATGCTGTGAACTGAATGGGTGGCTGTGAAGAGGCTGAGTGGGCGGCCATGGGCTCCAGGAACAGCCCAGCTGGGTGGCCGCCAAAAAAACGGGAAAGCATGGGGGGGCTTCAGTGACTTCTGGCAAATCGTCATTCAACCCCCAGGTTGAGAACCACTGGTCTAGAGCAATGTTTCTCAACTCCAGTCCTCAAGTACCCCCAACAGGTCATGTTTTTGGGATTTCCGCTAGATGAAATGGCTGTGGTAATTACTAAGGCAGTGAAACTGATCAAATCACCTGTGCAAAATAATGGAAAGCCTGAAAACATCCCCTGTTGGGGTACTTGAGTTGACATTGGTCTAGAAGTCTTATATTTATGCATAGACAAATCCCAGGCATTGCATCACATAATAGACAACCTCTCCAAATAAATACATGGGATGTTGTCTGTGCACACTTTGGGGCCAGTTGGAAGTTTCCAGTAGCAACTTTGCAGTTTTCCTCCATGAGCCACACAGGAAAATACGACTCTAAGGACAGGGGAGTAATTTAGGAGATAATATAGTACAGTGAAACTTTAAATATGACAGAAACGAATAGGCTGCCATTGCGGACCTTCTTCTGAAAATGATAGTTGCCTGGCTGTTGAGCCAACCCTTTTAACTCCAGCACTGAAACAAACATATAGATCAAGAAAGTCTGAGAACAACCAGAAGCCTTCATCTGCATATTTGTGGCAGGCAAATGATTCAAAGCACTGAAGCAAAAGAGCTAGCCTGGTTGAAAGGTAGAAGTTGCAATGACACATCTCATTCTTTTGTGCAGAACAGCTGAAAGGCACCTGTGTGGTAGTTATTAATTGGCATAGAAACCATCTCATCAAGTATAAATCAAATATTTCATATGTCACTCCAGGCAAAATCAGGCTGCACACTTCACAATCATCTCAGACGCTGGCTTGGCTCATCTGCACCAAAGCCATTAATGTGTACCATCAATAGGAATGCTGCACACCGAAATGCAAAATAATATTCTTCCTTTATTAAATAGCCAGCAAGGACGAGTTCAATTATGACATGTTTTGCACTAGGCATGGCACTTTCTCAAAGAATGACTCTTTCATTCTTTGAGAAAGCGTTGAGCCTAGTATGAAGCATGTCAGAAAACAATTTGCCCCTGCTGTCTATTTTAATTATTGGAGACAATTATTCTGCGACTCAATACATAACATTGTTACTGGCACAATTGATTAGGCACAAGTAGGTGAAGGGTCCCTGGGATCACCTGGGAACATTTAAGAGACTTATGTACCTGAATCTCTGAGAAAAGTTTTTCACAAGGTGCGCTATCCTCCCATCGGTTATCAGGTCCAAAGGAGATTTTCCTCTGTGATTGGCATAGGTAATGTCTGCCCCCGACAAAGCCAAGAAGCAAGCAATTGCCGTTCCAACATTTAATTCTATGTTACCAAGCAACCCAGTAGCTTGCAGCTGGAAAAGAGAATACATAAAGTATAAAAAATACACATACACATTCTAGCTCTGATTCCCAGCAGGGGGGGGGTCATCAATGCTTTTTTTTTTTTTTTTCAATGAAACAAAAGCTCATCCTATACATGATTCAGCCCAGACAGGCTGGATAACGTATGAGAACTGTATTAAGCCAGAATTGTTTTGGTATCATATGAATACTTGACATATATATATTAATCCAGGGCTCAAAATTTCAAGTCCTGAGCTACTAGCCAGGCCTTAAGGGTTACACGCCACCAGTTGCCCCACCCAACCCCTACCCTATTCCGCCCCTAAACACGCCCTCATAAATGATCTCATGAAATGACACTTAAATGTTTTATGCAGAATTAACTTATAAAAATAAATGTTAACAACTTTATCAGTGCCCATCAGTGCAGCCTAACCTGTGCCCAACAATGCCGCTTCACCTGTGCCCAATGCAGCCTGCCTGTGCCCATCGATGCAGCCTGCCTGTGCAGGTGAAGAGAGAGGAGAGGAAGAGGATTGCCGGGCGGATCATCAGAGCGACGAGGAACAACGCTGTAGCAGCTTTCATTTGAATTACAGAGTGTTTCCGTCGCTTGCCGTCACATACAGCCCCGGCTCCCGTCCCCGGTACTTAGATACACATCCTGGCATTGGTTGGGTGATCTGTCTATCAAAGTACCCGGGCCAGGAGGTGAGGCTGTGTGTGACAGCGAGTGCGGGAAACACTCGGCAATTCTAATGAAAGCTGTTAGAGCGATGTTCCTCTGCGCTCTTATGATCCGGCTGCTTGCTCTCCTCTCTCTTCCCCAAGGACGATCGCTGGGAGAAGAGCTCCCATTTAAGCCCGCCTACCGGCGGTGCTCGCCCCCCATTCCGAGGCAGCCCAAGCTCGCAAGCCCTCATTTTCCACTCGTAAAAAAGGGAGTGCAAAAATTTGAGGACTGTAGTACCCGTAGGGTATCAAACAGCATGGAACAGTGATCAGGTGCCTACATTTCACTCATATTATCCATTACGCAGGTTTAAACTAGTAACATGTTTACCAGTTTAGGGGGTCTGCCCCTGTGTAGAAGGTCTGACTGGCTAAATGAGCTGAAAGCCATCTCACTTGCTATAAGGCAGGGGTCTCCAAAATGCGGCCCGAGGGCCGGATGCGTCCCTTTGCTTACCTTTATCCGGCCCTTGGGACATTAATCCTCCCATTGATACGAGACACTATTCTGAAATCTAACACCAACAATGGAGCACCATTTCTCCCACTGACACTAATAATAGGGCACTATTTCTCCTTATGGTACCAATGATGGGGCACTATTCCTCTAACCTAAATGTGGTGATGTTTGCTACTACTGTTGGCAGAAAAATTTCCACTCCCGCTGGCCATGATCTGGCCCTCCTGAAGTTTGAAGGACAGTAAACCGGCCCTTTGTTTAGAAAGTTTGGAGACCCCTGCTATAAGGAATAAACTTTTATTTGAGCTGTACAAGGAACGTATCCTGGTCTCTCCTGATCATTCGTCCTCAAATTCACTGGGTCAATTTTTTTTACATTTTTGTTTGTACAGTGGAATACAGAAAGGAACCACCCCTAGTTGATAGTTTGCTTCAGTTGCACTATTAGGGACTGGAATGCTCAAGGTAGGCTATTTTCATGCTGAGCTAATTAAAATGATCACAGTTGAAAGCCAAATCGCTTTGTGTGCCATTGAGAAGGTGATTAGCTACACCTGATTGGGTTTATAAGTCATTTTTAGGAGAGGGTGATCCTTTTTTCAACTCAGTGGTTCTGTTTTTGAATTAATTACATATTTTTCTGACACATGTATATAAGAAGAAGCTTTTTATTACTTTTACACTGTAGTCCAAGTGATGACTTCAGCCATTTATAAGGTGTCAAAGTTGACACAAGTTACTTAGAAACACCATTATAAAACAGACTTTGGTCTGTGGATAACTCAAGACCTTGTACTAGCCACACATGATACTTCAAGATCCTGCACAAATATAAGGGAACAAAATCGGCAATATAAATAATTACAAGTTTGATTAATTGTGCTGTCCCACCTAAGCAATCCCATAGATATGAGATTACAGTTGTGAATGATCAATGATCTCAGAAGCCAATGGCCTGCCATTGACTGGCAGCTTAAAGCGGACCTCCACTCTAAAGTGGAAGTTCCGCTCATCGGGACCCTCCCCCCCCTCCGGTGCCACAATTGGCATCTTTCAGGGGGGAGGGGATGAGGATACCTGTATAATCCAGGTATCTGCTCTGCACCAACTTCCGGGAATAGCTAGCCACAGCTATCCGCAGATGCCCCCCGTTGTGTTCTGGGAAACACACAGTTCCCAGGACACAACGGGGACCAGTGAAGATGCGCAGCGCGACTCGCGCATGAGCAGTAGGGAACCGGGCAGTGAAGCCACAACGCTTCACTTCCTGATTCCCTGACAGAGGATGGCGGCAGGGGCAGCTGAGAGACGAGCGATTGCTCGTCATCTGCTCCCGACATCGCTGGACTCTGGAACAGGTAAGTGTCCATTTATTAAAAGTCAGCAGCTGCAGTATTTGTAGCTGCTGACTTTTAATATTTTTTTTTTTTAGGTGCCACACCCCTTTAAAAACTAATCTGACTGCTGCTGTTCCCCAGTTATAAACTGTGAGTTCTGCCCATCTCCATCCTCACACCTCTTTGCAGCAACAAGCATTACATTCAGCCAGGCCAAGCAGAGCTGTCATGTTTATGTGCTCACTGATACACTTCTAGCAGAGGTAGTGAATAGATTGAATAGTGAGCCAGTCAATAGTAAAGTGGACTTAAACATAGATCTAAAAATAATTATACAGGAATGCAGTGAAATCATTGTCATGTTCAAGAAACCAGTTTGAGAGGATTTGAGCTTTGTGACATGGTGCATTATCCTCCTGGTAGTAGCCATCAGAAGATGGGTACACTGTAGCCATAATAGGATGGACATGGTCAGCAACAATATTTAGCTAGGCCGTGGCATTTAAAGGATGCTCATTTGTTACTAAGGGACCCAAAGTGTGCCAAGAAAATATCCCCCACACCATTACACCACCACCAGCCTGAATTGTTGATACAAGACTAGATGGATCCATGCTTTCATGGACCAACACCAGCAGATGACATGGCTCCCCAAATCATCACGACTGTGGAAACTTCTCACTGAACCTCATGCAACTTGGATGCTGTACCTCTCCACTTTTCCACCATACTCTGGAACCCACAACTTCCAAATGAAATGCAAAATTTTTCACATTCCATGATGATTTGGGGAGCCATATCATCTGCTGGTGTTGGTCCACTGTGCTTTATTAAGTCCAAAGTCAGTGCAGCCTTCTACCAAGAAATTCTAGAGCATCTAATGCTTCCCTCTGCTGACCAGCTTTATGGAGATGCTGATTTAATTTTCCAACAGGACTTGGCACCTGCCCACACTGCCAGAAGTACCAATACCTGGTTTCATGGTATCACTGTGCTTGATTGACCAGCAAACTTGCCTGACCTAAACCCCTATAGAGAATCTGTGGGGTATTGCCAAGAGGAAGATGAGACATGAGGATCCAACAATGCAGACGAGCTGAAGGCCGCTATCAAAGAAACCCGGGCTTCCATAACACCTTAGCAGTACCACAGGCCGCATTGATGCAGTAATTCATGCAAAAGGAGCCCCAACCATGTATTGAGTGCATACTATAATGTACATGGACATAAGTGTTCAGTAAGCCAACATTTCTGTATTAAAAATCCTTTTTTTATTGGTCTTATGTAATATTCTGATTTTATGAGATACTGAAATTTGGGTTTTCATTGGCTTTAAGCCATAATCATCAAAATTAAAAGAAATGCTTGAAATATATCACTCTGTGTGTAACGCATCTACAGTTGTGCTCATAAGTTTACATACCCTGGCAGAATTAATGATTTCTTGGGCATTTTTCAAAGAATATGAATGAGGGGTGCGGAGTGTATGGTGGGTAGTATGTAGATGAGAGGGGTGCGAAGTGTATGGTGGGTAGTATGTAGGTGAAAGAAACGTTTCTTTCACTCGTGGTTAATGTTTGGCTGAAGCCATTTATCATCAATCAACTGTGTTTACTCTTTTTAGATCATAATGACAACAGAAACTACCCAAATGACCGTTATCAAAAGTTTACATACCCCAGTTCTTAATAGCGTGTATTGCCCCCTTTAACATCAATGACAGCTTGAAGTCTTTTGCGGTATTTGTGGATGAGGCTCTTTATCTTCTCAGATGGAAAAGCTGCCCATTCCTCTTGGCAAAAAGCCTCCAGTTCCTGTAAATGCTTGGGCTGTCTTGCATGAACTTCACGTTTGAGATCTCCCCAGAGTGGCTCAATGATATTAAGGTAAGGAGACTGAGATGGCCACTCCAGAACCTTCACTTTATTCTGCTGTAGCCAATGACAGGTCAACTTGGCCTTGTGTTTTGGATCATTGTCATGTTGGAATGTCCAAGTACGTCTCATGCGCAGCTTCCTGGCTAAGAAATGCAAATGTTCCTTCAGTATTTTTTGATAACATACTGCATTCATCTTGCCATCAATTTTGACCAAATTTCCTGTGCCTTTGTAGCTCACACATCCCCAAAACATCAGTGATCCACCTTCGTGTTTCACAGTAGGAATGGTGTACCTTTCATCATAGGCCTTGTTGACTCCTCCCCAAATGTAGTGTTTATGGTTGTGGCCAAAAAGCTAAATTTTGGTCTCATCACTCCAAATGACTTTGTGCCAGAAGGTTTGAGCCTCGGCTCTGTGCTGTTTGGTGAATTGCAAGTTGGATACTTTGTGGCATTTGCGTAGTAATGGCTTTCTTTTGGCGACTCGATCATGCAGCTCATCTTTCTGCAAGTGCCTCCTTATTGTGCATCTTGAAACAGCCAACACCATATGTTTTCAGAGAGTCCTGTATTTCACCTGAAGTTATTTGTGAGTTTTTCTTTGCATCCCGAAAAATTTTCCTGGCAGTTGTGGCTGAAACTTTAGTTGGTCTACCTGACCGTGGTTTTCCACTTCTTGATCAGAGTTTGAACACTGCTGATTGGCATTCTCAATTCCTTGAATATCTTTTTATATGCCTTTCCTGTTTTATACAGTTCAACCTTTTCCTGCAGATCCTTTGACAATTCTTTTGCTTTTCCCATGACTCAGAATCCAGAAACGTCAGTGCAGCACTGGATGAAAGATGCAAGCGTCTGTCAGGAGTCCAGAAACTCATTGACCTTTTATAAACACTAATTACCAGCAAACAGATCACAGGTGAGGATGGTTACCTTTAATAGCCATTCAAACCCCTTTGTGTCCACATGTGTGCATGTTATCAGGCCAAAATCATGTAAACATGTAAACTTTTGATCAGGGTAATTTTGGTAGTTTCTGTTGTCATTATGATTTAAAAAGAGTAAACACAGTTGATTGATAATAAATGGCGCCAGCCAAGTACTAACTATGAGTGAAAGAATTTTTTTTGTGTTACGCATTCATATTCTCTGAAAAATGGCCAAGAAATCATAGATTCTGCCAGGGTATGTAAACTTATGAGCACAACTGTATATAAAATGAGTTTCACTTTTTGAATTGAATTAATGAAATAAATTAACTTTTTGATGATTATATATATTATATATATATACACATACACACACACACACACACACACACACACACACACACTACATACATATATATTCAATGGACCACTTGGTCATTTTTCTGTTGTCCCTCTTCTATGTTTTCTATGATCAGCTTGGTCCCACCACATCTACTGGTTTAATTAATACTACCAAAATTATTCCTGCAATGCATGCAGTATCATCTGGTGTTACCTTGTTGAGCATAGTTGAGCCAACTCCTTCAGGCTCCAGAGAGGTGAGATGCTGCTGTACTAGTACTATGTGCATAGGAGTGTCCCCATCTTCGTCTTCCGCATTTACATCGCCTCCCTCCGTCGCAAGAAGTTGCACAAGGTTAATGTGCCCATGAGTCACTGCCAGGTGTAGAGGAGTTTGGTTTCTGTTGTTCCTGAGATTGACATCACACCGTCCCTGGAAAGTGAGACAAACGGAAAACATGTAAGATGGTTTCAGGGTCCAGAGGTGGCTTTTAAAGCTGGTATCCTATTAAAAAAATATTAACGTATGACTGGCATAGGAAACGTTTTAAATAACAGTGCCAACAAGGCCTCTGCTACAGGGGAATCCAGGATTATTGGTCATCTCTACCAGCTTGCACCTTCTTCATTGCATGTTAACTTAGCTTATTCCCAATGAATGGGGCTGCCAAAATATTGTAAAAAAAACTGATATAAAAGGACACAAAAGTCTGTGTACATTCTCATCCCTATAGAGCTGCATGGAGCCATCGCTGTTGGGGGAACACAGTGAGTATTGCTAGTGGCTATAGCTGCTGGCAATAATCTGACATGCTGGTTGTACCCAAGTAAATCGATTAATTGGGTTGGGTACAATCAGCCTGCCCATAGATGGTTCAAATCTCTGCCAGTCCCTGCTAAACCAGCCAAGATTCAAACCATCTATGACTGGCTTTAGACGTGCATTGGATGACACTGCTCACAGCTTTCTAAAGGAAAAGTTCACAAAAAAAAAAAAAAAAAAAACAGGTCCCTACACACCTCCTCTGGCTGCTGTGGTCTCCTGTGCGGTCTGCAGCCTGGCTAGTAAAAATGTAGTGCTGGGCTGCATATGCACTAATGCTCCAAAGACTTGAATGGGACTTTGCTAATATAATATAAGTAAAAACTAAGTCAACTGTCACTTTAAATATTTCAGTAAGACCTCTTGCACACTGCAACTTGAAAAAGCTCAGTACAGCTTTTTTTTTACTGAGCTAAAATAAAGGCCAATAATTGTAATGTGCCTATGCACACAGGAGCGTAAATAAGCACTGTGCACTCTTCAGTAAAAATAAAAAAATCTGCTTTTTTGGTTAGTAATTTATGCCTCATGCGCGCAAATGCTCATTTACATATTGTGCAGAAGGAGAACGCAAGAATAAGTTTGCACGCAAATGCATATAATCTAAAATGCGCGTAAATACACACAAAGAAAAATGTCTGTAAAAGTAGATGCTCAAACAGGAGTATCATGTGCAAGAGGCCTAAAATGTAAAGAAATACAGGGCCGTTATTTGATACAATTATGCTTTAGCCCTGCTGATCCCTCGACTCTCAAGCTCCTCACAAGTAAAGTCAATGCAGAGGCAAATGAAGACTCAGGGGTTTATTTACTAAATGAAAATCCACTTTGCACTACAAGTGCAGTCGCTATAGATCTGAGCGGTGGCATGCAAGGAAAATAAAAAACAGCATTTTTGTTTGCACATGATTGGATGATAAAATCAGCAGAGCTTCCCCTTATTTCAGATCTACAGCAACTGCACTTCCAAGTGCACTTGCTGTGCACTTGTAGTGCAAAATGGATTTGTCTTTAGTAAATCAACCCCTAAGTCTGCATAATTAAAATAAATAAAGAAAACCTGTAATGCACAGAATATGGGGGGTTGCCGTTGCTGATGAAAATGCTACTTACCTGACTGTCCCCAGCCTTGATACTATGAGGCACTGACCCGCAACAAGCAGATGGATTAGACGTGACAACCAGGGAACAAGTATTTTGAGAAGGAAAGGTCAGCAGTGGCAGCTCTCAAACTTTTTACCCTATTACAGGTTTACATAAACTTTGAGGTGCCTGATCCAAAATGTTCCCCCTATTTTACATGCTGCTGTTGGACATCTGTCACGCTGTGTGTACCTCTTTGACTAAGATCTCCACCACTTCCTGATGGTTGTTCAGTGTAGCCAGGTGCAGGGCGGTGAAGCCATCTTCTTTCTTGGAGTCTACCAACTGCCGTGCTCTTTCCAGAATCTTCTGGACAGCTCTGAGGGCATAAGCAACACAAGATTTCTAGACTCGGCTAAAAATACTGCAACCATAGAGAAATGAAACAGTGGTCAGTTTACCCAAAAAGTCATATTATAGGTATTGGTGGAGTCTTATCAGCTGGGTCACCCCCTGGGCTTCTGTCTCTTGGGAACTCCAGTGATTAAATTAATTGAAAATCCAACAAAGCATATAGAAACCACTCAGAACTGCTGCAACGCACGTGCAAACCTTGGGAACTCCGGGGCTGCTATGAATGACCTCTTTCTGAAAATGTTAACAACATCACTGTAATGTTTTACCCACTGGCTATATTACTTTCTGTGTAGATCAGGTAGTTCAGAGGAAAAGTGACATGTCCAATATCTGCATAGTTGTCCCAGGTCCATGATTAACCATATTAAATTGGGACCCATGGCACACATGCAATCTTATCACTAAAGAGAACTCTCCAGTGTCAGGACTGCTACAAAATGTAGAGAAAGTATTCAAGTGCTTTGATGGTGTTGCTCCCTCACTGGTCAGATGAATGAGATGTTGCTCCCTCACTGATGGAAACACTGCAGAATGTCACGTCAGTGTCGTTTCTCTCATCTGACCAATGAGGGAGAGACAATGTATAAGCAGGTATGTCTCTTCCTTGTAAGCAATCTCTGACTGGCGAGTTTTTGCCAGAAACAGGATAAAAGTATGATGTGGTTCTTAAGGAGTCAGCCTGATAACCAGACAGCATTTTTAAAAAGAGAGATCAGCAACAGCAGACTCCATGCTTATTTAATGTTAGGCTCGATTTAACACCTTGCTATCACATGGAGTTTAACATTGCTCACCTTTTGAAAACGCCAATTGCACCATAGACCCTGAACAAGCATGCAGTCAGTGAAATAAGTGCTATTGATCTGCATGCATGTTCTGCAGTGGTATAAATGCCACTAATGCAGGTTACATGTCCAAAACCTAAGTATTTGGTCATGTGATCTAAAGTGTATTGAAAGGGAAAATTAGATTGGCTGACCCTTCACATTTCACCAAATGCCAACCTGGAGCTGCATTTTCTCCACAAAAGATGAGCATTGCAGTCCTTCGAATACCCTTTATTTGCCATCCCACTAAGACTGTTAACATAGCTTCCAGTTAACATTTGAATATAGGTTCTCTTTAGCAATCTTTCCATAATTGGAAATAACTCTCTATATTTCTGCTATTCACTTGATGATTAAGGGCAGCTGCTAAACCTTTTGAGCTAAATTCCAAAATATGTGGTGAAAATGTTGACGACATAAAATGATATTTCACAACACAGCTATTAGTCAGAGGAACATGTCAAGTCAATGGTTCATTTGCCTAGTTTGTCTTCATCTGTGCAACAGAGATGTCACTTTGCCCTATTAGGAAACCCGTATGAGTCACAGCCCCCTCCAGTGGAAGAATGCTGCATGAAAGACTTAATGACTGACAGACTGACCAGACAAGTATAGCTCAGACATTTTTGCAGTTTGTTGTAACCTGCTAGGTTTACTGACAAAGCTGTGTACTTTGCATTGCAGTGGATTCCTGAGTATCTTGCAGTGTTCACCCTCCCTCTCCCAATCTATCTCTGCTTTGCAGAGGATCACAGGAAGTTGATAGAAGGACAAATTTAGGCACTTAAAATGACTGTACAAAAAAAAAATAAAAAAAAATAAAAAAAAAACATGATTTTGTCCACTATACCTTACTTACTAAATACTACTTTAAATTATACATTGCCTTTGAGTTTCTGCTGTGAGTGCAGAATGTATTGAATTTAAACCCTGCCATTCCACTTTAGACAAACGCTTGGAACACTCAAACATCAGTCCCAAAAATTCAACTTTACACAGAGATTCATGTAAAATTAGACTGAGATGGGTAGCAGGAATAGCCCACCAAAGATGATACTGTATGTAATCTCAGTGTAAAATAAGTCTGCACTCAGTGGCTACTTTATTAGGAACATGCAAACAGCAAAAACGAGTTTGCATATCAAACCACGCAGTCATTTTCAAGGGTTTCTATTCTTTTTTTTAATCAATAAACAATAAAATGATGAATCCGAGTAGACCTGTCATTGCAACCAGAACAAAGTGCTCTGACACACAGAAAATGCTCCAGATCTGAAGTTTTAGATAATTAATTTGTTTGTCAATGCAGCAGTCATCCAATGATCAGTAGGGAAGGTGTACGAGAGTGTTGCAGCCAGTGTTTCCATTAGAGAGATCAGATCATGCTTCATGCATATCAGGGTATCTGCACTGCAGCAAACCATCCTTGACACAAAAAATGTTGCACCAACACTTAATTTAAAGGACATTGTCACCTTGCACATGCAGGACCCAACCCCCATACATTACCTATGCTCCCTCGCAGCCCCTTACTCCTCTGCAGCTGGCCTTTAAGTCAACTGTGTCAGCAACCCAAGAATATGGTCACATCCCTCCCCAGGTCCTTGTTATTATCTGGCACTGTCACAGTGAGGCTGGTTGCATGCTTCCCCAATCCCGCAAGTGCCAGGTAGCGTTGCACTGTGCCACACCTTTTTCTATTATGGGCCAAGTTGGACAGGATTTGACCCCCAAATGCTTATTCCCTGACAGCCAAGGGCCCAGACAGAAGATCTGGCTCAACAATGGGCTGAAAAGTAATGTTAGTGCAATGATCAGATGAGTGTTTCTTAGCCTGTACTAATGGAACATACACCAGATGTACAAGCATGCTCTGTAGAGATATTCTGTTGGAGCAGAGATCAGTGACAACAAGATGGCTGAGGGTCGACTGATAAGGAATTCCAAAAGCATTCACTTACAAAACATTCCCTTTCAGAGCTGAGTGATGAAGCAGATTGAAGCCTTGCTGATTCTGCACAGTGAAATCAATATTTGGTACTTCAGTAAGGATCTCTATGATACTTCTGTAGTCTGCTGTGATAGCATAATGCAGCGGTGTGTCTCCATGCAAGTCCTAAGAGGAGATATACAAACGTAGGCTTTACTTTCTGCTTAGTTAACGATAAAATAGTGACTCTTCTTAAAGCCAAATTCCAGGCATGCTTATTTTTACATAGTTACATTGCTCCAGCTTGGACCAATGTAAGTATGCATGTGTCATACCTGGCTGATCTCCGTAGAAGCTGGAAATCACCGTAGTAGGTACTGCTACTAGATTCCGGGTTCTGTGCAGAGCAGCTACCCATCTGCTTAGTGAACACAGTAGGTTACTTGCTTAGCACTGGTACCATTTAGAAAACACTTTACATCCTTTTAAAAAAAATGCAATGTTTTCTCTGAACGGCCACCGTGCCAAACCAGCAAGAGACCTCCTGTGTTCACTAAGCAGGAGAACAGCCGCTAAGTAAGGGACCCGGAGGCTAGCGGCCATCACTGTGGTAGCAATGCATACCACAATGATTTTGAGCTTCCACAGGGATCCCACAAGGATGACACTTGCATTAGCACAAACTAGACCAATGTAACTATGCAAAAACTGTATTCTTTACTTACTGGTAAATTCCTTTGCTTGGAGGACAGTACAGAACACAGGCTTTCAAATTTTGTATTTATCTTCTTTTTTTACTACATTCAGGGCTAATAAAAAGCAGTTTATGAGTCTTAACTATAGTTACATGAATATAAAACTATATTGCTTATGAAAATGTTATATTTAGCAGTTGTATCCAGCAGGTGGGGCTATAGGCTACTCTCTACTACTTCTGTTTAGCCATTCCACTACCGTGCACTTGTGATTTTCACTACCGTCTATCATGGAGGTGGCAAACTTCCCTCTCCCTTTGGTAGCATATAGGGAGCCATTTGGATTTTTAGTAAACCGTGTATGTGTGTATGTATATATATATGTGTGTATATGTATGTGTGTGTGTGTGTGTGTGTGTGTGTGTGTGTGTGTGTGTGGGTGTGTGTGTGTATGGGTGTGTGGGTGTGTGTGTGTGTGTGTGAGATGAGCTTCTAATATTGCATTAGATTACTTAAAAGCAGAAATTGGTATGCATACTTTCTTTCACTTAAAGTACAGGATACAGGCTGCCATAATGGAATGGTTACATGCTGCATCTTCAGGTGACCGGACACTGGCAAAGACACTCAAAGCTTTAACACTTTCTCATATAACCCCTCCCACCATGCAATCCTCAGTTGTAGGAAGCAATGTTAGGACCAAAAGCACAGGAGGGAGGGCCCTGTGTCCTGTACTGTACTTCAAGAAATCTTTTTATCAGCTATGTAAAAAATACAAATATCTGTATCATACAGTACAGGACACAGGCTTTCATTCATAATGGATGGGATGTCCCAAAGCAGTAAAGAGGGGATGCTAACAAGGCAATCAAAAACCTGCCAGCAGACCCCAACAAGAAGGCCAAAACAAAGGCAAAGACTAACCTCAAACAATGGCCTGCAACACCTTGCAGCCAAAACTGGCATTAGTGGAAGCCTGATCAGCAATCTGGTAAAACATAGTAAAATGTGTGAACACAAGACCAGGTAGCTCCCTACAGGACAGAGTGACCAGCTTCAAACCCCACCTGAGAGATAATTGCCACTAGCAAAACGATCTTACAGTGAAGATCTGCCAAAAATCTTCCAGATCTGATAAAAAGGCAGCTTTTGAAGGACCAAAAGTATTAGGTGAAGGCGTCACTGGTGTTCCATGAGGCAGGGCGATGCGAGTAACTGTCTGAACAGTATTGGTATAGTATATGAGAGGCGCTAGTATCAACACAAATTAACCACTTAATATAAGGGGCTATTGTATGTAAAATCTAAACCTTCTGCTGATAAGTGAAAGTAAGCTAATTGAAGGGGGGGTATGTCGGCACAATATGGATCTCCTACGAACTATGCCACTTATAAGTGATATTGTGATATAAATTATTCCTATAGCACACATAAAATTCATGTCAGTCAGAGCACATAATTACTCAGATAACTAAACACCTTACTGTGAGCAGAAAAAATTTTGTGATATTACCTAAACAAAGTGAAAAAGCAAAACAAGGCTGTCCAAGCCCTATAATATATAATAGTCACTGTGTGAATCCTTCAGAATCCAAAATTATATAAATAAACACCTGACCAAGCACAAAGGCCCAATCTACGATATAAAGTGCAGAAAATATGCAAACAAATAATGACCGATAATTTGCTCTATCGGCCGTGAATAATGCCCCACAAACGTTCAGTGCATTACACTTGAGAAACCAAAAAAAAAAACCTTTTTGGAAAGATATTTGTGACCTAAAATGGATATTTAGTGACACCAAACAAAGCAGAGTTCATATAGTAGTCCTTGCTGAAAAAGGCGTATTTACTCCTGTAGATATCACTTGTGCACCATCACCAGAAACAAGTTCTTGATCCACCCAATGTGAGAACCAGAAATAATAGATGGCCTCTTACCGAATGGAGTTGATTACTTTGTTTAGAAGTAATCAAGTACGCTTTAACAGGATTGTGCCTGTTCACTGAGTGATATACCCCCACTCAAGGACGCTTTTCCTTCTCCTAGGTCAGCTCAGATGCATTGGAATGGAATGGATGACATAGGTGGGAAATATAAAAAGAGGCGCACCTCATAGCGTAATAACGTCTTTAATATAAAATTGCATAAAAAATACAGCAGCCAAATGCTCACTTACATGATCCGGTGCCAACCCGGCACTGAGGCTGCATGCGATCAATTAAAATGTGGATGGAGCAAACGGATCCTTCCCTTATGGTTCCCTCTCAGTATTTCCGGCGTGCGTTCCACTCGCCAATACCCTGAACCAGTACAACAGGAAGTCCGGAAGCTGTTCTGAACAGGCTGTCATCAAGGACTGAGAAGTTAGAGGTCTCTGGAACAGAATGGCCAAGGCTGACCTATTCTTTCAGGGTACTCAGAACCAATTTCTGATCCACCCCTGATGGTAAGAAGGCAAGTAAACAACCCATGAAATCATGGCTAGAGTGGAGCTTTTTCTGTTCACACCAATGGAAATACACCTCCCAAGTACGAGAATACACCTTACATGAAGTCGCTTTTCTTCCTCTAAGCAGCTTGGGAATCACTTTTTTTTTTATCCAAAGATTCCCCTCTCCCTCAAGACCTATGCCTCAACTGCCATGCCATTAAAGGCAGCACCTGTAAAGCTGGATGGTAGATGGGACCTTGCGACAGAAGGACTTGTTGACCTAGAAGAGGCCAAGGAAGTTCCACCAGCATGCGAAAAACGCCTGAAAACCAATCCCTTCCTGGTCAGTTTAGAGCCACCAAAAGAGGTGGAAATCCACATTCGGAATCACCCATCGACAACAGATCTTCCTTAACACCTCCAGGTGCAGCGGAGGCATCAACTCGAATCAAGTCCACCTGACAGTTTTCAAGGGTGAGATCTGCCTGCTTTTGAGCTGTGTGACACCTTGTTCCTCTTTATTGGTTACTGTGGCATTGTCAGAATGCAGTCTGGCCAGAAGACCCATGAGAAGGGTTGTACACTGCAGAAACTACAGATAAATGTTGACTGGAAGCTGAAACTTCCATGTTAATTAGATTCCTTGTGCTGTGGCTGTTCCCAACACACCTCCCTAACCTGAAAGACTGGCAACCATGGAGAAGACAATCCATTTCAGAGGAAAGAAAGCACTGTCCAACTCCAGCAGGTAAGAAATCCCCTAATTTAGAGAATTTCTAGCTCTGATGGACTGCTGCATAGGTAAGTCAAGAAACTACACTGGCCCCTTCCAGGCTGATGGAATATTGTACTGCAGAGGTCTGAAATGCCTTTGACTGCCTAGAACTAGGCCATCATGATGCACATGCCCCTGCACATTGGCCTTACCAGGTTAGGAATGCCTATATGGCTGTTGCACATGTGTCGTAGTGCCTAAAGTGGTGCCTGTCCACCGCATGTACAGAGTTCTAAAGGCCTGCCTAACCGAATGTGACCAGCATTCATAAGGAGTTAAGTAAGATAATTCTAAAGGGCATGTAACCCCAATCTGCCTGGATGACTTGACACACCCCGAAAAGTATCCCCAGGGCCAATGCTGGGTAACTTTACTTACTTTGGTCGAGCTCATCTCCCCAAGAGGGAATGGGGGAAAGGTGAGTGAGTCCTCAAGGACTGGGTTCCCCCATTGGTGGACAACAACCTTGGACCTGGAGATCACCTAGTGGCCATGCATATGCTGTACCAGGTGCCTAGGCAAGTCACCTGTACACTGGATCCAGTGCAGTCGCAACATTAGAGACCAACCCTGCTCCCTTCTTTGTGCAGGGTCTGCGTACAGTCCCCACAGCACAAAGCATAGGAGCACTGACCGGGAACACTGATACCCTCTGCGCAGTGGCCTGGTAAAGCCTGTAACAATTTCCCTACTAGTTATCTATATTCTCTCACACCAGATACATCCATCACCTAAGAACACCAACAAAGAACTGCCGATTGCAAGGTGGGAGGGGTTATATGAGGGAGTGTTAAAGCTTTCAATGGCTGTGTCAGTGTCCAATCACCTGAAGGCAGCATATAACCCATCAGTTTAGACTGAAAGCTTATGTGCTGTACTGTAAGATAAAAAGAAAATATGAATACCCGTTTCTTCTTTTGAGTAAGTTAATGCAATAGTAGACGCTCATCTAATGTCTTTAAATATACAAACTGACCTTTCATATAGATTTTCATTACTTCTTGTTATTAAATCTTTATTTTACCACAAAAAAATGAAGGATGTTTATCACGCAGAGCATACAGGGCTTTCTAATATAGCACAGCACTACCGCCTCACTTTTTAATATACTCTGTGTAGCTGAAAATCCACATAGCTCCCAAAGTGAGAAGGAAGTATGCCACCTCCATAATTAATCATGAATAACAGACGATCACAATGCTTCAGATACCGGAATGGCTAAACATAATTAATGGAGATAGCCTAAAGCTTCATCTGCTGCTACAACTCCTAAGTAAGAATTTTAAAATAGAACTGAATGCATTAAAAATAATAATAATAAAAACACAAACCACATCACAGCAATCCTGTGCTTTGCCTAAGCAAGGCAATGCAACAGTTTTAATGTAATGTCCCCTTTCCCAGCAGCATATATTTCTCTTCTGTCTCTCTCACTCCTTGGCCTGTTCAACTGCTAGAAGCAAAGACCGACAGCCCTGTGTGAGCTCTGGAATGCTCTAGTCTGACGCGCGTGAAAGGAAGCACAGTGAGCAACCTACTATTTTCTTTATTCTGAAAAGGAGCACCAGTGAAACATTTTAATTTGTCTAACCAACCTGAATTCATATTTTTACCAAATACAATACAAAGTAAATAGTAACACAGAATATTCTTAGAGTAGAATAGAATGGGTGGCATCTTGTCACCTACTGTACATCTGTAATTCTCTCACAGCTCACCTGGACATTGATGGCACAGTTGGGCATACAGAGAATTTGCACCACCTCCGTGAAGCCTTTATTGACAGCTATGTACAGAGCAGTACACTTGGCATTATTAAGTAACTCAGCGTTGGCTCCTTTTGCCAGCAACTGTCGGATGATAGCACCCTGGTTACTGAGAACAAAACAATAAAATTAGAGGAACGTTCTGAGAAAGCTAGGGAAATAAAAGCTGCAATGCATTATCACAACTAAGTCTAATACAAGCATATGGAATCAACTGGGCAATGTTTATGCAAGGCTCTATGCTACTGGGTGGTTGTTATGATCTTTCCTCCTCCAGTCACAGAAAGCTTTGCATTCAGTGAAAATATTACAAGGTTTTCCTGAACGGAGGAGGTGTACAACAAGCATCCTGCTATAATCCATGTGCTTCAACTGGAACTACAAGTCTCATCGCTAGACATTCAGCACGTGCAGTACTGTGGGTGGGGGCTGAATGAAATAACAGTTTTACCAAACAGAGCAGCAGTGAAGCATGGGATAGGCATCAATAGAGGTAATATTTTTTGCACATTAACAGGCCCAATATAGTTTTTTTTTTTGTCACGGAGTTCAGCTTTAGATTGCCCTTACATCCCTTTTTTACTGGTCAGTGAAGCTCCTTATCATAGTCAAACATGGAGGTTGTTTGTAAGGACCTGCTCAATATTTACATAAAAAGCACCTCTGGTTTTGAGTCTTCTATGCCTCCCTACCTATCTGCAGCCTGAAACTGTTACCTCACTGGTCCTATTTTTTATTTTCATAGCTGTACAGCTCTTACCCATAAGCAGCATAATGTAATGCAGAATCTCCTTCATCATCCTTAAGGTCGATGTTTGCATTGGCTTGAATCAAGATCTTCACTACCTCCACGTGTCCCAAGTGGGAAGCCACCTGTAGAGCTGTCCTGCCCTGATTCCTTATATCCACCTACCATGGAAAAAAAGCATCAACCATCAAACACACAAGCAGAGGCCTTGTACTGCAAGGTGAGAACGGAGCCTTTGAACGGAGAAGTGAACGGAGCACTTTCATTTTATGTGACAGCTGGTGGGAACACCTGCCAGTGGTGATGCAGTCATTTATTCTAAAGTACGAGTTAAGGTAATTATACACTGGAAGGTTACATGTTTTTTAATAAGCCAGACTGATGGTGATGCAAAGCAGCCCAGGTTCTGGTTTGCCTCAAGTCAAAGGGAGGAATCCTGCTTGGATGGCAGCCAAATCCCACTAATCTAAATTTTGGATAATCAAGCAAAATGGATAAACTAGGAATCTGCTGGTGCACACTATTATGAGTCATCACATTTGAAAGACTAGCCCATTTAAAACTAAAATGTAAAAAATTGGTAGATATTGATGACATGAACCATTCTCTTTTTTTTTCTAATGCTTGTTTAATATCTGAACCCTCAAAACACCATGAAATTTCACACCTAATGTGTCAAGGGGTTCAGGTGTGCTGATTGGAGAATAGAAAACTAGTTCACACTGTTTTTATGCCAAAACATGAAATATGAGAACATGGAAATTTGTCTGATCTAAAGAAAATCTTGCCAATCACAAATCCCAATAGCTTGGATTCATAAACTGAGGGACTCCTCACAGAATGCACATACCTAAGCAAAAATATATTATGCTGAAAACATGGGATGGCAAATAGATCAAATTCACACAGCTTTACTCTTAATGCATGTTCCATTGTGTCAAATAAATGAAAACACCAACAAGTGAGAACTCCTTAAAATGGTGGGGGTAGAGGGGGAGACTGGAAACCTTGGGGCTGAAACCTCACTATTGTTATGACGAGTATAAAAAGGTGGCACACCATTAAACTCACTACTCAAAGCTAAGATTTCATGGTTGCTTTCAATGAATGACATTCCTGACTGTGTGAATAATGAAAGAAGGAGTAGGGGGCCTTTTCAGGTATGGGTTACCTTGTCTGGGTGCTTCTGGAGCATCTCCCTCACTTTGCCAGTGTTTCCCTGGGCCGCTTCTATCACCAGGGAGCTGGGACTTTCACAATCTGTCTTCTGAGCCAGAATCTTTTCTAAAATGGAGACCAGTGTACCTGCCAATGGAAACGTTTACTATGTGAAATTCATTTTTAATTAAACATAAGTCATTAACAAAAAAAACTCACTCTGATAAAAAAAATCCACCAATGAACTTGACTTATATCAGGTTATGTGCTGTTGGCGCTTCTTTTTGATGTCTACTTTGAAGGTTACAATTGAGCTCCCACCCGCTGAATGCAGATTTGTAATCAAATCACCATATGGTAGGGAGTGGGACCAATGCCAATAATTGCAATTGCCTAGTAAAATGATTTGGGAAAGACACCCCCTACCTCTACCATGCAACACAGCGCCCTCAACCAGCTCACCCCAGGGTAATGGGGTAATATTAGATTTATAGAAACACACCAGGTATAACACACACAAGTGGCTGACGAGTTCTTCTTCTTTAATCATAGCTGTGCTATTGGCTTACTTTTGGACTCCTTGGCATTTTCTGTTGTCATGAGATTGGCATCGTTGTCTCTCTGATAGGAAGTGAGGCAAGCAGGGTTAAACGTCCAGGACTGGCCACCAACTGACACTCTCATGTCTCCATCTCCAAACACTTTGATAACTTTTCCAATTTGTCCCAGAGCCTAACAAAATAAAGTGGACATGTAAAATGGGGATTCATTTCAGGTAAAGCACAGGTGACAACTACAGGAAAGAGTTGCTGTTTTTCTTTTGTCAAAAAACCTGGCCAACTTAAAACTTAGCATATGACAAAAACATGAATAAGCAAAGGTTACTGTCAGAGTACAATACATGCCAAAATTATAATTAGATCCAGAGATATAGGATTTGTTCACACAATGGGGTTTCATGACAATTTTTGAGAACTTAGCAAGCAGTTTTGACTGCTACCACCCCTGAAAAACTCAGATTCTAAGAGTGTAGGGGAAGTTCTGGGCTGAACGCCATCTTCAGAGTTCAGACCATGACTACTTATTTGGCTTCTTCAGGCTGTCCCAAAAGAAGGAAAGTCCAGCCAGAATGCGGTCTAAAAACCTGCATTGGCTGCTCTTCTAATTTTGTTTGAGCCTGACATTTCAGCTTTATCACCCAAAGTTTGACAATTACAGCCCTGTTCAATTGCCTAAACTCACATGCTGTCTACCCCCCCAGGAGAGTACATAATGGTATTAAGCTACACTACTCTGTAGTTTTTGATATTCCTCCTGACTACGGGGTTCTGTTATTTTACACTATTACACACTCTGACGGGTTGGTAGAGTGTAAGGTAAGCCAATTAGCAGGATAGTAATTGTGAAGCTTTAGGCGACATCTAGCCACTGGCATGCATATTGAAAAAAATGTAACAGGACCTTCAACGCCAAACATAAGGTCTGCTTTTTTGCAAGCCCCGTTTCATTTGTAAACTAACAGATTACCCAGAAAAAAAATTCGTACCTTGGCCCAAGTCTCCAGTTTTTGGGAAGCATGAGTGAGAGAAGCATGAGTGAGGTGATCATTCCTTGCTGCAAATCTGGGAGCTCAAAAACACACAAGAATGAACTCAAGCCCATTGCAATTGCATTCTTGCAAGATTTCAATCACCCAGCTATCCCAGGAGGCAGCGGTAAAGCACGGTGACAAAACTTGTGCCTCCCAGAAATGTTGTAGGCTGGGGTAAATTTTTCTAGGTCATCTGCTTGTTTAAAGCCATTTGGAGAACATAGGGCTTGCAAAAAAACACCCTCTGTTTGGCATTGAAAGTCTGTTTTAAACTAGAGAAGAGGGAAAATATAAATATTTCACAAGCAAGCCTGCAGATGTATGAGATACTCAAATGTATGAGATATAGTATTGACATGTGGTGTAGACTAGAAGTTATAATGGCTATTTTACTGTGTGTGGAAGGAAAAAAATAGCTATGAAGGATTAAAACATCTATAAAATTTTGACAGCTCTAAGGCCCGGTTCACACTGCTGCGGTGCGGGAGATCGCATATGAATCGCACCGCACTGCAGTTCAAATCATATGCGATCTCTGTGCGATGCAAATTCAGCCATACAGATAGTATGGCTGAATTCGCATCGCATTCGGCCCAAAATCGGACAGGACCCTTTTTTTCGCTCCGCAGCAGAATCGGATCGCATTCCTGTCCGAGTTTGCAGATCGCACTGCGATATGCAAGCTGCTATGGGGGTGTCATTAACATTTCATTGACACCCCCAGCAGCTCGCATAGGGCAGTGTGAACTGCCGGCGGGAGACATGCGGTGCGGGAACTCGCAGTGTATTCGCAGCGTTCCCGCACCGCAGCAGTGTGAACCCAGCCTAAAAGATAAACATTGCCTTTAGATATTGTTGCAGGAAGACTACAGGAACAGCTGGGTCTTCTGTTAAAAAAAACTAACCTGGTATTACAATTCAAATTAGACGAGTCTTGTGTCAAATACAAAATGCCTGGTCAAGTGGGACCAGAGATTCAGCAAAGTCTGAAGAATAATCAATCATACATTAATTTTAACAGAAAGTTAGTGAACATAGAAACTAGGAGTTCATGACTAATGTTGCAAGCAAAAAGCATGAAGACAATACAGAAAACAAGAGGAAGGTTTTTAGAGAACTTGTGACATTAACACTCCCAGCATTTTGAACAAATTTGCCCTTGTACCTATTTCCGTACCATAGTCTAGGACAGTGATGGCGAACCTTGGCACCTCAGATGTTTTGGAACTACATATCCCATGATGCTCAACTACACTGCAGAGTGCATGAGCATCATGGGAAATATAGTTTCAAAACATCTGGGGTGCCAAGGTTCGCCATCACTGGTCTAGGACAGCGTTTCTCAACCTTTCTTTAGCCAAGGCACCCTTTAACAGGGATCCTCAAACTACGGCTCTCCAGCTGTTGCAGAACTACACATCCCATGAGGCATTGCAAAACTCTGACATTCCCAGACATGTTTAGGCATGATGGGAATTGTAGTTCCTGAACAACTGGAGGGCCATAGTTTGAAGACCCCTGCTTTAAAATTATGCACAATGTCGAGGTACCCCATTCTAAAATGTAACAAACTAAACGAATAGTTTTACATAACGCAGCAACATCCACACACATAGGACGCCCAACATCGAAGGCGATATACAGTCATGGCCAAATATATTGGCAACCCTGCAATTCTGTCAGATAATGCACCACTTCACCCAAAAAATTGTTAAAATTACAAATGTTTGAGCATTCTCATGTTTATTTCTTTTGTTTGTATTGGTATGACACAAAAAAGTGAGAAACAAAAAGACAAATCTTTTTCCTGATGACGTGCGCTAGAGCACGAAAAATGCATAGAAATTGAGGCTGCATCTCGTCTAAATACAGGAGCTTCCCTCTTTCATTTTCCAGCTGAGACGCATGCCGTGCTTCCTGCATCACCACTTCATCCTTCAGCTGTGCTGCTATCTATTTGTGCCTTACTTATGCATGCAAGTGCTGTTTATTAAAGACAATATCACACTATATTGCCCTTCTGTGGCTCGTTTTTGGGGAGCCCAAATTTACAGATTTCTATGGAAGGAGCTGGGGTTATGCATCCTAGAGTATATTAGTTGGAAGATCTGTTTTACATTTACTATTGAAGTGGAGCCTGTTTGATCTTTGGGAGCAGTCGTTGAGAGTCGCATGTGGCTTGGAAAAGTTTGATATAAAGGATTCCCTTCATTATATGTCTGGTGGCCACTTTTGTGGCCGGAGATATCTGGTGAGCATATTTATATGTCACTTCGGGTGAAGCACTTTTTGATTTTGAAGATTTAAGCACATTTGTATTCTAGAAGACACGGTGTTGGAGAAGCATTATATAGAAGATCTGCATCATTGCATGATAGCATATATATATATATATATATATATATATATATATATATATATATATATATATATATATATATATATATGCTATCACTGACACTTGTTTTATGGTGTATCAATATCATTATATTCACGTTATGTTGTATGATTCATAGCTCTTTTGCGCCCATTTGTTTATTATTTCATGTTTTCATTAGTTTACACAAATTTTTGGTGCAGCATTGTAATTAGTTATCTATTCACCACTGGCGCAGTTTCTCACTGTTTATATTCAAAAAACAAATCCAACGCATTCCACGCAAAACTCCAAAAATGGACTGGACAAAATTATTGGCACCCTCAATTTAATATTTGGTAACACACTGCCTGGAAAAAAATGAAAACAATTGCTTCCTGTAAACAACAATGAGTTTCTCACACCTCTTTACTGGAATTTTGGACCACTCTTTTTTCACCAACTGCTCCAGGTCTCTCAGATTAGAAGGGTTCCTTTTCCCAACTGCTGTGTTGAGATCTCTCCACAGGTGCTCTATAAGATTTAGATCTGGACTCATTGCTGGCCAGTTCAGTACCCTCCAGCACTTTGTCTTACACCATTTCTGGGTGCTTTGGGTCATTGTCCTGCTGTAAGACTTATGACCTCTGACGAGACCCAACTTTCTGACACTGGGCCCTACACTGCACCCCAGAATTCTTTGGTAGTCTTCAGATTTCATAATGCCATGCACACAGTCAAGACATTCAGTGCCCTAAGCAGCAAAGCAACCACAAAACATCAGTAAACCTCTACCATGTTTTTCTGTAGGGACTGTATTCTTTTCTTGAAAGGCCTAATTTTTTTCTGAAAACACTAGACTGACAGGATTTACCAAAAAGCTGTACATTTTGTTTCGTCTGTCCACAGCAGTGTTGGTCATCTTACTTTAAAAAAGTAATTAGTTAAGTTACAACTTACTTCTCCCAAAAAGTAATTGCGTTAGTAACTCAGTTACTACATTGGAAAAGTAATTAGTTACGCAGCAAAGTAAATGACTTTTTTTTTAAATATTCTATACGTGTAACTAAGGGGCAGGTCTAGTATTACTGTAACCAAGGGGCGCATTTATTATTATTGTTATATATCGTATAACCAAGGGGCTGCTCTATTATTACTCTAACCAAGGGGCAGATCTGTTATAGCGTGTAAGCAAGGGGCAGGTCTATTATTATTATATCGTGTAAGGGGCGGATGGCTACAGAAGAGGGCGAATGTTAAATTAATGGGCAGAGCTCGATATATAACAATAATAATAAATGCGCCCCTTGGTTACAGTAATACTAGCCCCGCCCCTTACTAACACGATAGACGCCCCTTGCAGAGTAGCACGAACATCAGGAGTGTGCGACATCGCCTCGTTCAATTACATGTTAATTGCACCTGCGCGGTGTAGAGTTCACTCAGAGCTGTTTAGGTTCGGCAATTTTCGGAAGCTCCGTAGTCCTTTTTACTGCGCAAGCCCTGCGCCTGCACAGAACAGGGGGTCCTTATCCGGCAGGGGAACTTTTTCGTCAGGACACCGGAATTACACTACTGCCATCTAGTGACAGTAGATGTAATTGGGGTAACTAAGCCAAAGTAATGGGAACGGAGTTACCATGAGGGGAAAAGTAATCAGTTAGATTACTAGTTACCCTCTAAAGTAACTGAGTTAGGTAACTCAGTTTATTTTAACTCAGTTACTTACATCACTGGTCCACAGCACATACTCCCAAAAGGATTTTTATCTTCCTCAGTTAAGTTTTGGCAAACTCTAATCTGGCTTTTTTAATGTTCCTGTGTAGCAGTAGGGTCTTCCTGTGTCTCCTACCATTCCGTCCCTTTTCATTCAGATGGAGAAGTATAGTGCGAGCTGACAGTTGTACCCTTTGACTAAAGATCAGCTTGAATTTGTCTGGAAAGTGGTCAAGGTTTTTTATCCACCATTCGATCAATCCTTTGTTGCAATCTTTGATCAATTTTTCTCTTTCATCCACATCTAGGGAGATTAGCTACAGTGGCAATGGGCTGTAAACTTTTTCACAATGGTGCGCCCAGTGGACACAGGAACATTAGGATCTCTGGAGATGGACATTTTACCTCGAGATTGTCCTTGCTTTTCCCCATTTTTTAATCTCAAATCCTCAGACAATTGTTTGCTGCTCTTTCTCTTCTCCATGCTTTGTTTGGCACACAGAGACACACAACAGAAAGGTTGAGTGAATCTTTCCACATTTAATTGGTTGCCGGTGTGATTTCTATATTGTCAGCACGTGTTACCTGATACAGGTGAGTTTGATTACAAATTACAGGAGCAAACTTGGAATGCAATTATTTCTTACAATTTTGAGAAGGTGCCAATAATTTTGTCCAGTCCATTGTTGGAGTTTTGCCTGGAATGTGTCAGATTTGGCTTTTTGCTTC
This sequence comes from Lithobates sylvaticus, assembly GCA_028564925.1. NCBI lineage: Eukaryota > Metazoa > Chordata > Amphibia > Anura > Ranidae > Lithobates > Lithobates sylvaticus. The sequence continues at coordinate 141,902,671 of CM053035.1, read as the reverse complement.
TCCACTTTTTGTGTCATACCAATACAAACAAAAGAAATAAACATGAGGACGCCTAAACATTTGTAATTGCAATAATTTTCTGGGCGAAGTGGTGCATTATCTGACAGAAATGCAGGGGTGCCAATATTTTTGGCCATGACTGTATTCTTTCAAAGCAAACACACCTTTGCTAACTGGTACTGACTAGCATTACAATGTTTCTCTTCTCCTTCAGTTCCTCTTCCTCACTTAGCTAATGTGACTGATGGGGAGGGGTAAACAAGAATGCTGTGCAGAAACCCGAAATCCTCCTGATCAACCAATGACTTCAGCAGTTGTTATGATGCCGGCAGCTTGAAGGTTGTAATAGTGTATGATGAAAACCTGTGGCTTTGTGGTACTAAAAAGCAGGCTTGATCCACCAACTATCCCGTATACAATCTTTTGGGCAGTTTGTAGCCATTTTGCCAAGGAACCTCCTGAAGAAACCTGGACCAGAATATACAGCATTTATCGCGCTAACTCTGAAGACCTAAGACCCCTGATTCCCTGCATACAGCACACCTAAGGCCCCTTTGACACGGGGCGGATATGTATTGATCTGCCCCATGAAGATCTGCTGCTCGGCGGGGATCGCACAGCTGTTCCCCGCTGAGCCGGCTGATGACAGGGCGGTCCCTGCACACTGTGCAGGGACCGCCCTGTCAGTTCTCCGCTCTCCTCTATGGGGGATCGGATGAACACGGACCGTCTGTCCGTGTTCATCCGATCTGCAGACGGATGAAAAAATAGGGTTTTCCTCCGTCTGCAGAATCGGACAATTGCGGAGGCGGACAACAGCGGGTGTCAGCGGATGCTCATCCGCTGACACCCGCTATCCCATAGACATGCATGTATGTCTGTTTTTCATCCAAAAAGGGATGGATGAAAATTTGGACATATGGTCCGCATGTGTGAAAGGGGCCTAAGGAAGTTCATATCTGACTGCCCTGTGCTGGATGGAGCTGTATGTTAAAGAGTAACTCCACATTTGTTAAGAAAAAAAAAAGTCTCCTCTGGGTGATCAGTGTACATTGCAGGGATTTTAACAAACTTTGTAGCAAATTGCTACCTTTTGTTGCTCTGAAGAAATGGCTGCTTGTTTTACAGTGTTCTTTGCAGACTGATTCTAAATAGAAGGGCCTGGTTCATAGAAATTAGCTAATGCACTCTAAAGCCCCATACACACGCGCAGATTATCCGCGGACCAGGTCAGTCGGATCCTGTCCGTCGTACTTTGTCCGATGTTGGTGTTGCGTACACACGGTCGGACAAAGTTGTCGGAAAATCCGATCATTCTGAACGTGGTGACGTTTGTTGCCTACGACGGGACTACGTAGAGGCTAGTAGCCAATAGCTTTGGTCTTGTAATGTGATCTGAGCATGCGTAGCACTTTGTCCATCCGAATTCGCTACACCCGATCGGATTTGGTGTGATCGGACCTTGTTGTCCAAAAATCGAACCAGCAGGAGATAGGACTTTGTCCGTCGGACAATCCGACGTACACTGTCCGATGGTGCATACACACGGTCGGATTTTTAGACAACATTGTCCGATCGGACAGAATCCATGCGATAATCCGACCGTGTGTATGGGGCTTTAGTGTTCCAATGAGTAAAGCTGCATGATCTGCATCCTTTGGGAATTATTTTGCCAAAAGTTAAATTTCTATTGCAGGAGGGGCTTGAAACTTGACTTGTATCTTAGTACAGACTTCTGTGAAAATCAGTGACCTAATTACATTCCTATCGGCATTCTGTACACCAGGGCTCAAAATTTCAAGTCCTGAGCTACTAGCCAGGCCTCAAGGGTTACTCGCCACCAGTTGCCCCGCCAAACCCCTACCCTGTCCCGCCCCTAAACACGCCCTCATAAATTATCTCATATCTTATGACACTTTAATGTTTTATGTAATTAAGTTATAAAAATATTACCAACTTTATCCATGCCTGCCAATGCAGCCTGTGTCCCCCCCCCCCCATGTTGTGCAGCCTGTGTCCCCCCCCATGTGCAGCCTGTGTCCCCCCCCCCGTGTGCAGCCTGTGTCCCCCCCCCGTGTGTGCAGCCTGTGTGTCCCCCTCCGTGTGTGCAGCCTGTGTGTCCCCCTCCGTGTGTGCAGCCTGTGTGTCCCCCTCCGTGTGTGCAGCCTGTGTGTCCCCCTCCGTGTGTGCAGCCTGTGTGTCCCCCCCTCCGTGTGTGCAGCCTGTGTGTCCCCCTCCGTGTGTGCAGCCTGTGTGTCCCCCTCCGTGTGTGCAGCCTGTGTGTCCCCCTCCGTGTGTGCAGCCTGTGTGTCCCCCTCCGTGTGTGCAGCCTGTGTGTCCCCCCCCGTGTGTGCAGCCTGTGGGTCCCCCTCCGTGTGTGCAGCCTGTGTGTCCCCCTCCGTGTGTGCAGCCTGTGTGTCCCCCTCCGTGTGTGCAGCCTGTGTGTCCCCCTCCGTGTGTGCAGCCTGTGTGTCCCCCTCCGTGTGTGCAGCCTGTGTCCCCCTCCCTGTGTGCAGCCTGTGTGTCCCCCTCCCTGTGTGCAGCCTGTGTGTCCCCCTCCCTGTGTGCAGCCTGTGTGTCCCCCTCCCTGTGTGCAGCCTGTGTGTCCCCCTCCCTGTGTGCAGCCTGTGTGTCCCCCTCCCTGTGTGCAGCCTGTGTGTCCCCCTCCGTGTGTGCAGCCTGTGTGTCCCCCTCCGTGTGTGCAGCCTGTGTGTCCCCCTCCGTGTGTGCAGCCTGTGTGTCCCCCTCCGTGTGTGCAGCCTGTGTGTCCCCCTCCGTGTGTGCAGCCTGTGTGTCCCCCTCCGTGTGTGCAGCCTGTGTGTCCCCCTCCGTGTGTGCAGCCTGTGTGTCCCCCTCCGTGTGTGCAGCCTGTGTGTCCCCCTCCGTGTGTGCAGCCTGTGTGTCCCCCTCCGTGTGTGCAGCCTGTGTGTCCCCCTCCGTGTGTGCAGCCTGTGTGTCCCCCCCCCGTGTGTGCAGCCTGTGTTTCCCCCTCCGTGTGTGCAGCCTGTGTGTCCCCCTCCGTGTGTGCAGCCTGTGTGTCCCCCTCCGTGTGTGCAGCCTGTGTGTCCCCCTCCGTGTGTGCAGCCTGTGTGTCCCCCCCGTGTGTGCAGCCTGTGTGTCCCCCTCCCTGTGTGCGCAGCCTGTGTGTGTCCCCCCCGTGTGTGCAGCCTGTGTGCAGCCTGTGTGTCCCCCCGTGTGTGCAGCCTGTGTGTCCCCCCCATATGGTGCAGCCTTTGTGTCCCCCCCCCATATGGTGCAGCCTGTGTGCCCCCCCCCATATGGTGCAGCCTGTGTGCCCCCCCCCATATGGTGCAGCCTGTGTGCCCCCCCCCATATGGTGCAGCCTGTGTGCCCCCCCCCATATGGTGCAGCCTGTGTGTCCCCCCCCCATATGGTGCAGCCTGTGTGTCCCCCCCCCCATATGGTGCAGCCTGTGTGTCCCCCCCATATGGTGCAGCCTGTGTGTCCCCCCCCCCCATATGGTGAAGCCTTTAGGTCCCCCCATATGGTGCAGCCTGTGTGTGTACCCCCCATATGGTGCAGCCTGTGTGTCCCCCCCCCATATGGTGCAGCCTGTGTGTCCCCCCCCCATATGGTGCAGCCTGTGTGTCCCCCCCCCCCATATGGTGCAGCCTGTGTGTCCCCCCCCCCATATGGTGCAGCCTGTGTGTCCCCCCCCCCCCATATGGTGCAGCCTGTGTGTGTCCCCCATGGTGCTGCCTACCTGTGGAGGAGAGAGGAGAGCCGCCACTTTGAGATCACAGCAGAGAACATCACAGCTTTCGTTTCATAAGCTGTGTGTTTCCCCCGCCGCGCGCCATCACATAAGCCCCTCCCCTTGTCCGGGGAACTTTGATACATGTCACCCGTCCTAGGATTGGACGGGTGATCTGTCTATCAAAGTCCCGGAAAAGGGGAGGAGCTTATGTGACGGCGCGCGGCGGGGGAAACACACAGCTTATGAAACGAAAGCTGTGATGTTCTCTGCTGTGATCTGGGAGATCACAGCGGCTCTCCTCTCTCCTCCTCGCCAGCCCTCAAAAATCACTCGCAAAATGCGAGTGTGCGAGTGTAATTTTTGAGGGCTGCTGTACACCATGGGTGTACAAACCACCTCTAGGTTGCCATATTGCATTTCATTTCTCATAACATTACAGCGGCTGCAGATTAAAAAGGAAAGGTAATTTTTAATAACATTAAGTTAAAACATGGCTTGTGTAGCAATTGTATAAATGCAATATTTTTTTATTTGGTAATAAAAAATAAAAGTGGAGTTACCCTTTAAGGAATGTGAGGGCAGGATGTTCTCCTGAGATGCAAAAAAGATTATAAATGTATGTTTTGAAATAAAATGCAAATAGAGGTTTATGACACTTTCAGAAAGTATCAATGTACATCAAAGCCCTCTTAAACAGACAGTATTTACTGGTCTCACTTCTGTCCCAGATCCCCAAAAATATGGGGTTAATTCCTTACTTTTGGGATAGTGGGCTGAGCAATGGAAATCATTCCTTTATGCTGTCAGAATACACTGATCAGCGCTTCCGGCTATAGCTAGCAGTGCTGATCAAGCTGCCTTTATCGGACAGGCTGGTTGCACAGAAGTCAATCGGTAGATTATCCTCTTACATAGATTTAAATTTGGCTGGTTCAGCAGAGACTGACCAAATTTTGATCCATGCATGGCTGTTTTGTTCTCCCATAAGTGACTCAGCAGCTCAACTCCCCCTGCTCTCCCCCTTCTGGCAGTGACTCAGCAGTTCAACTACCCCATGCTCTGCCCTCCTAGGTGTGACTGAGCAGCTCTGCTCCCCCTCCCTGGTAGTGATTCAGGCCAGCTCACCCTACTTCCTACTTTTATATATACATTTAAAACCTTCAAAGGCTGTAATGTAATCTCCATGGCCCTATGGGGTTACCTCTGGTAAATTCTGTTACTGTACTGTTACCGATACCATGGTTATTTGTTCAAAATGGGAGTTAACACAGAGAAATGAGCAGACAGATGAATAGTTGGAAAAGTTCCAGAAGAAGAAAGTTTTCCAGTGCTGAAAATGGCACTCATAAATTTAGGCACTCACAGGGGCCATATCATCTGTCCACTCCCCGTGACCAACTTGTAGCTTCTTGACTGTATCCATGTCATCCATCACACGCACAACATCACCAACCCAAATGCTGTTGTGCTAAAAAGGAAAGAAACAAAATAAAAAAAAAAGCATTTTCTATCGTATGCAAAAAAAGGAAAAAGGAAGCAACTAATAAAAAACAAACACTGCAATCAGGATATTGTAAAGCAAACTCCACAATCTGACACTAAGTGGCAACACTACGCAAATAAATATACACCATATCACTGTAAAGGGATGCAGCAGCATTGAAGTGATCATGTGACACTCATTCCTTCCAACCACCAGATACACTCATGGATAAGTCAAGGAGTCACCAGTGAACTAAATAATTAGTTTTTAGTGAGGAATAACATATGTATCATTTGTTACATAAGGACTAATCTGTCAAGGCTTGAACTACTTTCTTCTGATGGTTATATTTTCAGGATTTACACTGAATGACTTAACTGTGAGTTAAGGGTGCAGCTCGTTAAAAATTACCGGCTGTGGAGCAATTTCGCTGTTGGATTTCTAAAAAAAAATCATCAAACAATCTAACTCAGTAGTGGTCCCTCTCTAGATTGTAATGTCTGTTATAGAAATTTATGGTGCATCAAAGCTTTGCTAGGGAACACCCCCCAGTGAACCTTCATATAACTCTTCCCCCATGTGGAACGCCAGTTTTGTAGCATGCAATAAGGAGAATCAGAGAACAGTGGGGAGGGTGAAAGACACACAAAAAGCAAATCTGCACTGTTGGGAGTTTAGGAGATTTACACCTGCACAAGGTAAATGCAAGAACTAAGCAACAAAATCCAAAAGCGAAATAAAAAAGAAGAGAGGGGGAGCACACCCCTCAGATGCCATAAAGCTAGTGTAGTGTACCCCCCCCCCCCCAATCCTTTTTATTTAGGTTTTGGATTTTGTAACAGAGGGAAGGGACCAGTGTCCTGTACTGTACTCCAAGATATAAAATTTACAGGTAAGTGAAAAATCTCATTAACTTGAAGTATGTACAATATGATCCCTTACCTTGTAAAACAATCTATTGAGTTTAAAACAGAAATGCAAGGCAAAACTTTTGTGTATATAAAAATCCACATTATAAATACCTATTTTTTCTTTTTTACATGTGTTCACATGACCTCCTTTCTCAGCTGCATAAGGGGCTTAAAGAGCTGGGGGTGGAGATTGCAGACAGCACAAGGCAGAGGGAGAGCAGTACACTGATCTTCCCAGTAATTAGCTGTGTGGGGGAGGCACGTCAGCAAAAGTCTCACCATTGGATTACAGACAGGCTGTGTTCACAAGAAAAATGCAAAGAATAAAAGTGATCACGCTGGGATGGATGTGCTTTCATGACCTGGCATGGTCAGATGGTAATAGGAAAGCAGAAGGACTTGCGGGATCACCAGTTACTTCACACAAAGGAAGCAATGCAAAGAGAACAGGTTGGCCCGCTGATGTGGTTGCAGGTACGGTTCTCAAGATATACATAGAGGGCAACTGATCCTGAAATTGGTAGTTGTTGCCCTGAGGCAATTAGCAGTTGGATTGTGACAGAAGTGCAAGTAGAAGAATAGAAGAAAACTGGAGTCCCAGAGTGGGTGGGGTTATATGAGGGTGCAATGGGAGCATTCTTAGCAAAGCTTTGCTAGTGTACAATCACCTGAATGTAGAGGCATTTAACCCATGGTCTATGACTACACATCCTGTGTCCTGTACTGCAAGATTAGGATAGGGAATTTCTACTCAACTGTAAATTCATTATCTTGGAGGACAGTACGGCACAACAGGGTTTGTATTCACAGACCTTGGGTTACAGTATACCCAGAAAAATCAAACAAGTGCTGAGCTAATTCGAGAAACAACTAAAAATATTTAACCACCAAATAATCACAACCTCAGGAATAACCCCAAGAGTGTAACCAATTTATCCAGAATGCATGTAAAAAAAAATTTCCACACTGTACACATGTTCATAGTAGCTGAATAAAATTGTTCCTTGTGAATATCAAGATTGTGAAAAGCTGAGCAAAGCGGATGGTGAGAAAATTCTTTAGCGTTAAAAGACACCATAAAGGTGTAGGTGTGAATCACAACGTCTCAAAGTAAAAACCCTTTTCACAAATGTCAAAGGACACAGAGGGAGCAGGCCTGCATGAGTGCCCTCATAGCAAGTAGGGGGGGGGAGCAGAGACTGTCATCGGGGGACCCCAGAAGAGGCAAAACCAAAGCACAGAGCAGGCAAGTACAACATGTTTTGTATTTCAAAAAAGATACTTTAGAATAACTTAAATGTTTATTTTTTTTTAATTTTAGTTTTATATGTATGGTATTTTTGTATGAATTGGTTACTCTCTTGCGGTCATTCCTGAAGTTGTAATTATTTGATGGTTCATGTGTTCGGTATTTCTCTGATTAGAGCAGCACTTGTTTGATTTTTGTTGATACTATAGCCATTTGAATCTAATGGATCTAATAGTGTGCTGGCAGCTTTTTTTTTTACCATTAGCGCGGTTTCACATTGCTTTGTACAGTATATCCAGGCTACCTTCAGGTCAATTGGCCAATGGCCAAAACTTTGCTAGGAACACCCCTAGTGCATGCGCATAAAACCTCACCCACTTTGTGGAACTCATATTTTTAGCAAGAAATAATGAGAGACCACAGGAAACAGGAGATCTGTATTGTGCTCCAAGATAAGGGACTTTATGAGAACATAATAATTCCCTTCATCTTAATCGCACTGTACAGGACAGATCATGGGATGCCCCCAAACAATACCCTGAAGGGTGTGCAGCAACATAGCAGTAAGTAAACAGAACTGCCAACAGGTCAACAATAACAAGGGTCTAAAAACCCAAAAAACACTCAGTTTGATGCACCTTGCAACCAAAGCTTGTATCAGCTGAGGCCCGAACATCCACCTGGTAGAACCTAGAGAATGTGTGAACAAAGTACCCGCTCAGAAACATACCTTACAGATATAATGATCACCAGGATAGGAACTTAACAGTTGAGGTCTCCCAAATATATACAGTGCCTTGCAAAAGTATTTGCCCCCCTTGAAATTCTTTGTGTTCTGTTGCCTCACAACCTGGAATTAACATGGATTGTTTGAGGATTTGGATCATTTAATTTACAGAACATGCCCACAACTTTAAAGATTTTTTTTTTTTTATTGTGAAGCAAACAACAAATAGGAAAAAATAACAGAAAAAGTCAATGTGCATAACTATTCACCCCCCTAAAGTCAATACTTTGTAGAGCCACCTTTTGTGGCTATCATAGCTCCAAGTCGCTTTGGATAAGTCTCTATGAGCTTGCCACATCTTACTGCTGGGATTTTTTCCCATTCCTCTCGCAAAACTGCTCCAGCTCCTTCAAGTAGGATGGTTTGCGCCTGTGAACAGCAATCTTTAAGTCTGACCACAGATTTTTCATTGGATTGAGGTCTGGGCTTTGACTAGGCCATTCTAACACATTTACATGTTTCCCCTTAAACCGCTCAAGTTTTGCTTTAGCAGTGTGTTTGGGGTCATTGTCCTGCTGGAAGGTGAACCTCTGTCCTAGCCTCAAATCACACAGAGTGGTACATGTTTGGCTCAAGAATATCCCTGTATTTAGCACCATCCATTTTTCCCTCAACTCTGATCAGTTTCCCAGTAATGACTGCTGAAAAACATCCCCACAGCATGATGCTGCCACCACCAATGTTTCACTGTGGGGATGGTGTTTTTTGGGTGATGTGATGTGTTGGGTTTGTGCCAGACATAGGGTTTTCTTTGATGACCAAAAAAGTTCAATTTTAGTTTCATCAGACCAAAGTCATATATGGGAGTCTCACACATGCCTTTTCGCAAACTCAGAACGTGCCATTTTGTTTTTTTGCTGAAAGTAATGGCTTTCTTCTGGCCACTCTGCCATAAAGCCCAACTCTATGGAGCGTATGGCTTATTGATGTCCTATGTACAGGTACTCCAGTCTCTGCTGTGGAACTCTGCAGCTCCTCCAGGGTTACCTTAGGTCTCTGTGCTGCCTCTGATTATTGCCCTCCTTGCCCGGTCCATGAGTTTTGGTGTGCGGCCGTCTCTTAGCAGGTTTGCTGTTGTGCCTTGTTCTTTCCATTTGGTTATGATCGAATTGATGGTGCTCCTAGAGATCATCAAAGATTTGGATATTTTTTTATAACCTAACCCTGACTTGCACTTCTCAACAACATTGTCCCTTACTTGTTTGGAGAGTTCCTTGGTCTTCATGGCAGTGTTTGGTTAGTGGTGCCTCTTGTTTAGGTGTTGCAGCCTCTGGGGCCTTTCAAAAAGGTGTGTATATGTAATGACAGATCATGTGACACTTAGATTGCACAAGGGTGGACATCATTTCATTAATTATGTGACTTCTGAAGGTAATTGGTTGCACCAGAGCTTTTTATGGGCTTCATGACAAAGGGGGTGAATACATACGCATATGCCAATTATCAGTTTTTTTATTTCTGAAAAATTGTTTTATGTATATATTTTTCTAATTTTACTTCACCAACTTAGCCTATTGTGTTCTGATCCTTCACATATAATTCAGATTAAAAAAACATTGAACTAAAGGCTGCAATGTAACAAAATAGGTAAAAATCCAAGGGGGGTGAATACCTTTGCAAGGCACTGTATCTCTAGTCCGGAGTGCAGACAGCACCAGGTTTAGATCACAGAGAAAGTCGAACTGGGGGATTTATGTGAGCAGCTCCCTGAACAAAAGTCTTGATTAAGGACTGTGAAGAAAAAGGTTTCTGGAAAGGGATTCTCATGGCCAGACACTGGTCAAAACCAGACCGAAGGAAAGGCAAAATATGAAAAACAGGGTATTCCATGGGACTTAGTTGTCTGTCCTCGCACCAGGCAAAGTAAGCCTTTCGTGTGCAATGGTAGATCTATGAGAGGCAGATATTCTTGTTCTGAGTAATGTGGGGATAATTAAGACAGAGGGAACGCTATCCTTCAAAACCTGGGTTTTAACAGCTATGCTGCTAAAGAAAGTGAATAAGAAACAGGGTTCTTCTGCCAGTAAGTCTGATCTTTTTGGAAGAGACCAAAGCTCATCTGCCAGGAGTCTTTGTACCACATTCTTCTGGACCAGTTTGGTGCAATGAGGATCACTGGAACCCTTGCTATCTCTATATTGAGCAACATTTGAGGAAGAATCTGTAATTGCAGTGAAAGGCGATTCTACAAAAGTATAGACTCAAGGGCGCCGAATACAAATGTATGCCACACTTTTCAGATATTTGTAAAAAATTCTGAAAACCATTTATCATTTTCCTTACACTTCACAATTATGTGCCACTATGTGTTGGTTTATCACATAAAATCTTCAAAAAATTAATTTACGTACTTGATTATATCATGACAAAATGTGGAAAATTTCGAGGGGTATGAATACTTTTTCAAGGCACTGTATGTAGATGGACATCTTGTGTGTCTTCCGATTCGAGATATTCCCTTTGTCTAATTGAAGCAATGACAGATGCCCCTATTTGGTTTGGGAAATGCAAACCGTATTGAATAAAAATCTCAGAACCACCACCCTTTGTGACTGAAGTTGGAGCAAGGTAGCCAGTAAGTTTGCTTGCAGTCACATTACATTGATCAACAAAAGTTTTCCAGCATATTCCTTCAACAGAAGTTGATAAAACAGGGATGGCCCAACACTGATTGAAAATTCGGACAGTTTTGGTCAGTATATGGCCAGCTTTATGAGGTATCCAGTGCCTGAAGCAACATCAGCCCATAGTGGGGTTTGGGTAGGGTCCTCAAGGTAAACCCCAAGGATTACTGATCTGGAAACTGCTAGATAGTCTAGGGCAATAAGCAGTTAGATCTTGATAGAAGTATCTGAAGAAAGAAGAAAAAAAAAAACTTTCCCTAAAGACAGTACGGTAGTAAAAAAAAAACCTGAGTCTCAAGGAGTGGGTGGGGTTATACGAGTATGCACTACGAGTAGCCCAAGCAAAGTTTTTGCCTGTGTCCAATCACCCATGGTCTATGAATACAAGCCCCGTGTCCTGTACTGTACGTGTGTGTGTGTGTGTGTGTGTGTGTGTGTGTGTGTGTGTGTGTGTGTGTGTGTGTGTGTGTGTGTGTGTGTGTGTGTGTGTGTGTATATAGTAGCCTTGTAAATTTGTGAGCTCTCACTGTGCCCTAGCTGTCAAATATGTTTTTCTGGAACTCTTCAGCTATCGAATATGGTGAAATTTACCTGCTTCTCTTCAATTATGCAATATGGTGAAGCTCTGTCAAGTACTAACAGGTATAATAAAATGTCAAATGGGTCTTTCAACTTTATAAAAAAAGTATCTCATTACTCTTTCCCCTCTATAAAGGTACGGCTGCAGATGGGCACAGTGAGACTACAAATGGGCACAATTAGGCTGCAAATGATCACAATTATGCCGCGTACACACGATCGGAAATTCCGACAACAAAATCCTGGATTTATTTCCGACGGATGTTGTCTCAAACTTGTCTTGCATACACACGGTCGCACAAATGTTGTCAAAAATTCTGATCGCCAAGAACGCGCTGACGTACAACACGTACAATGGTACTAGAAAAGGGAAGTTCAATAGCCAGTGCGTCACTCTTTGGGTTCCTTCTGCTAATCTCGTGTTAGTAGAAGTTTGGTGAGAGACGATTCACGCTTTTCAGCCTCGTTAAAAAAGGTTAAAAAATACAAGATAATAATGGTGTTGTGGTAACTTGACACACAAAACGAAAAAAAAAAATATTATGGTGATCACTAGAACAAACAAAAAAAAATTAAAAAAAAATCAGGAGATCTTGATAAAAAAAAAAAAAAAAAAAAGTTAATCACTATCAAAAAAAAAATATATAAACATTATTCTGTAGATCTGGCAAAAAAAATGATAAAGATTATTCATGAGATCACGAGAAATAATAAAGAAATCACTTGTCAGAACTCTGTGTGAATATCAGCAGCAAAACAACTTCATTATTCCAGCATTATAAAGAAGAAGAAAATGCGCTGCATTAAAAGATTAAAATTGCAGCGTGACGAATGTGCTATCTCCATTACGAACACTAGTTTTACCAGACCGAGCGCTTCCGTCTCGTACTTGATTCAGGGCATGCGTGGAATTTTGTGTGTCGGAATTGTCTACACATGCTTGAATTTACGACAACGGATAATGTTGTTGGAAAATTTGAGATCCAGCTCTCAAATTTTTGTTGTCGTAAATTCTGACAGAAAATGTCCGATGGAGCCTACACACGGTCGGAATTTGGCGGCATGTACGCGGCATAATTGTGATCATTTGCAGCCTAATTGTGCCCATTTGTAATCTTACTGTGCCCATCTGCAGCCGTACCTTTATAGAGGGGAAAGAGAAATGAGATCCTTTTTTTGTAAAGTTGAAAGACCCATTTGACATTTTATTATACCTGTTAGTACTTGACAGAGCTTCACCATATTGCAACAAGCTCACATCGAACATTATAGTACCCCTGATGATGTCACGCTGTGACGAAACGATCGTCGGGTAGTCACGCCCACACGCTCTGCGCATATGCGATCGCTTCTACACTCCCAGGCAAGGAGTTTTTATCTTTCTTAGCTACAAGGTAGCGAAACTGTTTTTATTTTGTATTGCTACTTATCTGTGCTGTACATTGGACCCATTGAGCCAGAATAAAGGCATTCCTTGTTTTAACATACTACACGATCCGGACCTTTTTTGTTTTATTTTTGGTATCCCTGCGGGACTCTGATCGGACCCCCCAGAGGGGGTATATAGGCACTTGGTGGAGCCTGATGCACGCTCTGATGAGCGAGGAATAGCCCAGCTGATTCGCTGTACCTGGAACCTCGTTTGATGGGATATATGCGATAAAGACCAGACATCTGGTAAGCCTCCTTTTCTTACTTTATATCTCTTGAAGGGAACTGCGAGGTCAATTTTAAGAAAATCTTATTACACTTAGAAGCGCTCTGTGTAGGAGACTGTCAAAGGCTACTGAACACTGAGGACTCTGTTTGATTGTTTTTTTTGCGTTTTTCACTGTATGCGATTTGGATGCACTTATCTGTTTGAACCTATAGATTTGGGTATTCACAAAATTTTTTTTGCAAATGTTAGTTTATGTACTCAATATTCAGTACTGAGGACTCTGTTTGACTATTCTGATTGATCTTTTTGCGTTTTTCACTGCATGCGATTTGGATGCATTTATGTGTTTGAACTTATAGATTTGGGTATTCACATATTTTTTTGCAAATGTTAGTTTATGTATTTAACATATATCAACACATATTTGGTTTAGGTTTGCACTGTAATTAAGTTGTTTATAAGTTTATATGCACTCTAACTGTCGCAAGTACCAGTATCCATTCACATGGAATAGGACTTGATTCACTCACCTTTACCGTTATTGGTCAAGTTTTTTTATCTCATTTTTTATCTCATTTTTTTGAGCGCTGCACTTTTTCACATTTATTTCTATTTTTGGTTTAGTATCTAGAGCCATAGTGTTCAGCTGCTCTGGTTATTTCCTAATTTTTTCCGAGCGCAGATTTCTTCCACATTTTTTTTTTTTTTTTTTTTTTTTTATTTTTTTTTTCACATCGAACATTGGTTGTCGGAAATTCCGACCATCTGTACGCGGCTTGAGACTGCAAATGGGCACAGTGAGGCTGCAGATGGGCATTGTTTACCCAGTAGCTGCTGCATTTTTCCACCCTAGGCTTATACTCAAATCAATATGTTGTCCCATTTTTGTGTGGTAATATTAGGTGCCTCTGCTTATATTCGGGTCAGCCTATACTCAACTATATACGGTACTACTAATGTGCATGTACAGGGTCCGATTTTTATACAAATGAAAAAAAAAGGCCATCTGTGGCATCATTTTATAACAAATCAGGAAAGGCAGAGCTGACACAGGTAAAGTTTTTTTCCCATATCCATCACACCATTTAGCAGCACCTTTTGTCTATTAATAAGACCTTTACTACCTCACTATCTTCAGAATACACTTTAACCACTTCCCGACCGCCCCATGTACATATACGTCGGCAGAATGGCACGTACAGGCAGAATCACGTACCTGTACGTGCCATTCTTCAGGCGCGTGGGGGGTCCGATCGGACCCCCCCGGCCGGCGGGGACGGTCGGGATCGCTTCAGGAGCGATCCGGGATGAGGGGACGGCCAGTGGTTTCTGGCCACCCCCTCGCGATCGCTCCTGGCGAATCAGATGCTTCCTCTGTCTGTGTCAATCAAAACACAGGCAGAGGAAGTGATGTCACGCTCGGTGCGCCGGTCTATGTGACCGGAACGCCGAGCTGTCAACATGTACAGGTTAGTGCACCAACAGTACACTGACACCAGTACACATAGGCACACAAAACACCCCCCTGTCACCCCCAGATCACCCCCCAGATCACCCCCTCCCCCCCCAGTCACAGTGTCACTAATTGCAGTGATCATTTTTTTACTGATCACTGCATTTAGTGTCAGTGTGACTGTAATAACTGTCAGTGCAGTTAGTTTTAGGTCCAAGGTAGCCCCCTACCCCCCCCTAATAAAGGTTTAATTGATTGCCCCCCAGGTAACCCTTTCACCCCCTTTTGCCAGTGTCACTAAGTGATCGTTTTTCTGATCGCTGTATTAGTGTCACTGCTGTCGCTAGGTAACCATTTTTTTTTTTAAGGTAACCGCCATGTTTATATAGGTTCATAAATAGGTTTATAGGTCAGGTACCCCCATATTACAACCTAAATAAAGGTTTTAACCCCTTGATTGCCCCTAGAGTTAACCCTTTCACCAGTGATCACTGTATAACTGTCACTGGTGACGCTGGTTAGCCAGTTAGTTATTTCGTTATTTAGGTTCCCCGTCAGGTTTTTATATAGCGTCAGGTACCCCCATATATTACCTAATAAAGGTTTTAACCCCCTGATTGCCCCTAGTTAACCCTTTCACCCCCTTTTGCCAGTGTCACTAAGCGATCGTTTTTCTGATCGCTGCATTAGTGTCGCTAGGTAACCAGTTTTTTTTTTTATTACTGTTACGGGTGACGCTGGTTAGTTAGCTTGTTTTTTATACTGTCAGGGCACCCGCCATTTATTACCCAATAACGGTTTAACCCCCTGATCGCCCGGCGGGTGATATCAATTAGGTTTTAGGGTCAAATAAGGTCTGCGTCGCCCCAGGTTAGTGCCAGTACCGCAAACACCCACGCGCAAAGCATACACCTCCCTTAGTGGCACAGTATCTGAACAGATCAATATCTGATCTGATCAGATCTATACTAGCGTCCCAGCAGTTTAGGGTTCCAAAAAAAAAACGCATTGTTAGCGGGATCAGCCCAGATACCTGCTAGCACCTGCGTTTTCCCCCTCCGCCCAGCCCAGCCCACCCAAGTGCAGTATCGATCGATCACTGTCACTTACAAAACACTAAGCACACATAACTGCAGCGTTCGCAGAGTCAGGCCTGATCCCTGCGATCGCTAACATTTTTTTTGTGGTAGCGTTTTGATTCAGTCGCTTCAGTCAGGAGCTTTTTTACCTGTGAATCTCAAAAAAATAAAAAAAATAAAAAATAGTTGTCGTTTTATTGTTCTCTCTCTCACTCTATTCTCTCTCTATTGTTGCTCTTTTTTTACTCCATTCTATTCTGCAATGTTTTATTATGTTTTATCATGTTTTATCATGCTTGCTTTTCAGGTATGTAATTTTGTTTACTGTGTTTTAGTGTTAAGCATTTTTTTGTTTTCAGGTGCGCCATTCAGTTGCAACGCGGATTTATTTATCTTGACAGCAACAGCGTTTGCTCCCACGATACATAAAGCCGCGACTCCAACGCTGTAGGAGGTGATTTCACCACCACAGTTAAAAAAAAGAGCATATATGCCGAAGCATGGGGGCAGCAGGGGGGGGGGGAGGAGCGATTGGCTCCTAATGCCACGTACATACGGTCGAAATTCCGACCGTGTGTACACGGCATAACTTTTGCGGGAGGATGCCCCCATGCATCGGCATATATAAATGGTGCATGTATGCCCATCATTAGAAGTGGGTGGATGAAGGGAGGTATTCTATTGGTGGGCATACCCACCAATCAATCTCTATTTTTCGTTCAGCCAAGAGGCTGCATGAAAAAAAAAAGATTACAATATATGTCCAGTATGTTGCTGGACTTTGAATGGTTATACCAGAATGATGCCTGCAGGTTTAGGTATCATCTTGGTATCATTCTTTTCAGCCAGTGATCGGCTTTCATGTAAAAGCAATTCTAGCGGGTAATTAGCCTCTAGACTGCTTTTACAAGCAGTGGGAGGGAATGTCCCCCCTCCCGGATATAAACCGCGCCATTGGGAAATTGGGAAAGCATTTTATCACACCAATCTTGGTGTGGTCAGATGCTTTGAGGGCAGAGGAAAGATCTAGGGTCTAATAGACCCCAATTTTTTCAAAAAAAGAGTACCTGTCACTGCCTATTGCTATCATAGGGGATATTTACATTCCCTGAGATAACAATAAAAATCATAACAAAGAAAAAAAATGGAAGGAACAGTTTAAAAATAAAATAAAAAAGCTAAATAAATAAAAAAAAAAACAAAAAAAAAAAAAAAAAGCACCCCTGCCCCCCCTTCTCTTGCGCAAAGGCGTACACAAGCGTTGGTCTGGCGTCATATGTAAACAGCAATTGCACCATGCATGTGAGGTATCACCGCGAAGGTCAGATCGAGGGCAGTAATTTTAGCAGTAGACCTCCTCCGTGAATCTAATGTGGTATCATGTAAAGGCTTTTAAAGGCTTTTAAAAATGTATGTAGTTTGTCGCCACTGCGTGTTTGTGCGCAATTTTAAAGCATGTCGTGTTTGGTATCCATGTACTCGGCCTAAGATCATATTTTTTATTTCATCAAAAATTTGAGCAATATAGTGTGTTTTAGTGCATTAAAATAAAAAAAAAAGTGTATTTTTTCCACAAAAAATGCGTTTGAAAAATCGCTGCGCAAATACTGTGTGGAAAAAAAAAAATGCAACACCCACCATTTTAATCTGTAGGGCCTTTGCTTTAACATTATATATAGTGTTTGGGGGTTCAACGTAATTTTCTTGCAAAAAAAAAATATGTTTTCATGTAAACAAAAAGTGTCAGAAAGGGCTTTGTCTACAAGTGGTTAGAAGAGTGGGTGACGTGTGACATAGGCTTCTAAATGTTGTGCATAAAATGCCAGGACAGTTCAAACCCCCCCCCCAAATGACCCCATTTTGGAAAGTAGACACCCCAAGCTATTTGATGAGAGCAATGTTGAGCCCATTAAATATTTTTTTTTTTTGTCCCAAGAGATTGAATAATGAAAAAAAAAAATATATATATATTTTTTTTACAAAAAGTTGTCACTAAATGATATATTGCTCAAACATGTCATGGGCATATGTGGAAATACACCCCAAAATACATTCTGTTGCTTCTCCTGAGTACGGGGATACCACATGTGTGGGACTTTTTGGGAGCCTAGCTGCGTACGGAACCCCAAAAACCAATCACCGCCTTCAGGCTTTCTAAGGGTGTAATTTTTTTATTTCACTTCTCACTGCCAATCACAGTTTCGGAGGCCATGGAATGCCCAGATGGCATAAAACCCCCCAAAATGACCCCATTTTGGAAAGTAGACACCCCAAGCTTTTGCTGAGAGGTATGGTGAGTATTTTGCAGATCTCGCTTTTTGTCACAAAGTTTTGAAAATTGAAAAAAAGAAAAAAAAAAAATGTTTTTTTCTTTACTTTCTTCATTTTCAAAAACAAATGAGAGCTGTAAAATACTCACCATGCCTCTCAACAAATAGCTTGGGGTGTCTACTTTCCAAAATGGGGTCATTTGGGGGGGTTTTGTGCTATTTTGGCATTTTATGGCCTTCGAAACGGTGATAGGTAGTGAGGAGTGAAATCAAAAATTTGCACCCTTAGAAATCCTGAAGGCGGTGCTTGGGTTTCGGGGCCCCGTACGCGGCTAGGCTCCCAAAAAGTCCCACACATGTGGTATCCCCATACTCAGGAGAAGCAGCAAAATGTATTTTGGGGTGCAATTCCACATATAACTATGGCATGTGTGAGCAATATATCATTTAGTGACAACTTTTTGAAAAAAAAAAAAAAATCTTTTTTATTTTTGTCTTTATTCAATCACTTGGGACTAAAAAAAAAAAATATTCAATGGGCTCAACATGCCTCTCAGCAAATAGCTTGGGGTGTCTACTTTCCAAAATGGGGTCATTTGGGGGGGTTTTGTACTTCTCTGCCATTTTAGCACCTCAAGAAATGAAATAGGCAGTCATAAATTAAAAGCGGTGTAAATTCCAGAAAATGTACTCTAGTTTGTAGACGCTATAACTTTTGCGCAAACCAATAAATATACGCTTATTGGCATTTTTTTTACTAAAGACATGTGGCTGAATACATTTTGGCCCAAATGTTTGACTAAAATTGAGTTTATTAGATTTTTTTTATAACAAAAAGTAGAAAATCTCTTTTTTTTTCAAAATTTTCGCTCTTTTTTTTTTTTTTTTTTTTTTTTTTTTTCCGTTTATATCGCAAAAAATAAAAATCACAGAGGCAATCAAATACCATCAAAAGAAAGCTCTATTTGTGGGAAGAAAAGGACGCAAATTTCGTTTGGTTACAAAATTGCATGACCGCGCAATTACCAGTTAAAGTAGTGCAGTGCGAAATTGAAAAAAGACCTCTGGTCCTTTGGCTGCCAAATGGTCCGGGGCTGAAGTGGTTAAAGAGGTGGTAGCAACAACATGGCCAAAATGCAACAGATTCAGCGAAAGGAATCTTATATTATGAAAATAAATATATATAAATTGTATTCCTAGAATGTCCAGATGACCTAAAAAAAAATAGGGGGAGAAAGCGTATGAATATCAGTCCCTAAACTTCTGCCCCTTAGCCCAGGTTCCCGCATGTCAGTCCCGATTTCAGCCCTGATTTTAGAGACATCTGTGCAGGTTTCTGCACAGATGTCATTGTAAAGCGCAGCACAAAATCGCAAAAAGTAGTACAGAAACTATTTTTTGAAATCGGTGCAGCGCCGCACCGATTAGGGCAGTGCCATTGACAGCAATTGCTGCCATCGCATGTCAAAACGCTCCAGTGTGAATCAGGGCTAATTCTATCTAAGTTTTATTTGGCTGGACAGTTTAGGATTAGGGAGGCTAATGACACCAACCTCCCAGGATACATGTGGAAGTCCTAGGCAACTCATTATTAGGAAGTGCTGGAGTCTAATGATTAATCCAGGGGTGGATTCATTTTGTTTTAGAGTGGAAAACTCTAAAACAAAATTTAGATGAGAATGGACCTAGCTCAGATAAGAAGAGATGAATAAATAACAGTAAAAAAATGCTTGCTTATTCCTTCCAAATCAATTTCATATATATTTTACTATGTTGTGTGCTACATAAATCTTGTGGTACCTTTGTCAGAGCACCAGGGTGGAAGGTCCAGCGTGTTTCACTGTTGTACTGCACTCTGACATCTCCCCTCTCTGTGATTCTGTGAACTGTTCCGGTTTGACCTATAAACTGCACAGCCAAAACAAGCTTAAAAATAAATTAAGAAGCACGCTATACAATGACATCAAAAGGTTATGTCAAATCACATTATGTAAAAACAAAAAACTTTGGTTTGGTCTGAAATTTATCTTGTCACATTGCCTTACAATGTAGCAGTAGGTAAATGCACAAATAGTAAAACAGAAGTTTTTTGGGATGGATGGAGTATACAGTCATAACTTAAATTCAAACATAGAGCTGTTGCAGAGTTGTCATTACTAGGGTCATTTGATTTCAAAAATTCCCACTTAAAGCAGGATTCCATCCTAAAGTGGAACTTCCGCTCATCGGAACCCTCCCCCCCTCCGGTGTCACATTTGGCACCTTTCAGGGAGGAGGGGGGTGCAGATACCTGTCTAAGACAGGTATTTGCACCCACTTCCGGGCATAGACTCCCACGGGAGTCTATGCCTCTTCCTGTCCCGCCGCGCTGTCTGCTGGGACACACACAGGTCCCAGAGACAGCGCAGAGCATTCCCATTGCATTGCGCGACCCGCACATGCGCAGTAGGGAACCGGGAAGTGAAGCCGCAAGACTTAGTTTCCCACACCCAAGATGGCGGCGGCAGCATCCGAGGACCGAGGGACGGTTCGGCCTCGGGTGCTGACATCGCTGGAACCTGTGACCGGTGAGTGTCCTTATTTTAAAAGTCAGCAGCTGCAGTATTTGTAGCTGCGGACTTTAAAAAAAAAGAAATTTTCGCCGGACTCCCTCTTTAAGCTTTCTGTTCAGTTGTCTCTCAGCCACTGTGGACGTTGCCAATGAAAAAAATTTGCTTGAATGAATTAATGGCTGAAACATTACAGTGACAATTACCTCTGCCATTTTTGGATTCCATCCTCCATGCCCCTCTTGCATTTCCCGCAAAATTTCAATATCTAAGAGACACTTCACTTTGTCACCATGTTGGAATGGATGCCGTTCTGAACTCTCTTTCCTCTGAATCTCTGCTGGTTTTCCTGAAAAACAACAAAAGGCATAACATTTAAAGTACAACTATAGGCAAAACTTTTTTTTTTAAATGTTGTATATAGTAAGGAAGGGTTAAAACCCCTGTCAGTTTTTTTATTTTTTAACCATCTGTGTCCCATTGTGGAGATTTACCTTCACTTCCTGTTCCATAGCCAAAAAGTGAGAGGAAATCCCTGCAAACTAAGGGAATCCCTTGGAGTCCTCCAGGTCACCAGAACTAGTGTCACCATTGGAAGGTTTCCCCTCTATTACTGTTCAATGATAACAGTAAACAAGACAAATAGAGAGGCTGAATCTCCTTAACCCCTAATGTCCGCCCCATAGCAGTTCTACTGCTACAGGGCGGCTCTCCTGTCCAGAATCATGTATGTGTGTGTGTGTGTATATTTTATATATATATTACACACACACGATTCTGCACAGGAGAGCCGCCCTGTAGCAGTAGGATATATATTTTCACAGCAGAAGCTTATCTGCAGGTGCTGGGCATTGGATGTCCTCCGACACCCACCGATCATCAGTAATACACAGAGAACTGAGATCTGCCTATGTAAAATCCATTACTTCCCCTAGTAAAGGCACTTCACAGTACACATATAAACACTGGCTAGGCACACAGTTAACCTTTTGATTGCCCCTAGATGTTTAATCCCTTTCCAGCCAGTGTCATTAGTACAGTGACAGTGGATATTTTTAGCACTGATCTCTGTATTAGTCTCACTGGTTCCTGCAAAGTACCAGTTAGAGCTCTTTCACATTGAAAGCATGGGGGCATCAGCGGTAAAGCGGTGCTAGTTTTAGCGGCGCTTTACCGTAGTTTTAGAGACACTTTTCGGCCGCTAGCGAGTGCTTTTAACCCCCGCCAGCGGCCAAATAAAGGGTTACAAGCGCCCGCAAATCGATGCTGCCGAGGCACTTTGCATGCGGTTCAGTGGCCCTGCCCATTGATTTCAAAGGGCAGGGACAGGGGCCTAAAGTGCCTCAAAAAAGCTGCTTGCAGGACTTTTTCGACGTCCTTCCAGCGCAACGCCCCAGTGCGAAAGCACTTGGGCTTTCACACTGGGATTGCAGATGAGGCATTTTTCAGGCGCTTTACAGGCACTATTTTTAGCACTAAAGCACCTGAAAAACACCTCCAGTACATTTTATTGGATAGGTTTTATAGCAAAAAGGAAAAATCATTGTTTTCTTTTCAAAATTGTCTTTTTTTGTTTATAGCGCAAAAAAATAAAAAACACAGTGGTGATCACATACCACCAAAAGAAAGCGCCATTTGTGGGAAAAAAATGACAAATATTTTATGTAGGTACAGTGTCGCACGACCACGCAATTGTCAGTCAGAGTAACGCAGTGGCGCATTGCAAAAAATGGCCTGGTCACGAAGCAGTGTAAATCTTCCGAAGGTCAAGTGGTAATCAGGGCACAGGCAGCAATAAAAACCTGGCAGGTGTTCTAATCCCTCTCCACTCTATACAAAACAAGAAAAAAAAGTTTTTGCCTTTAGACCCCTTTCACACTGAGGTAGTTTTCAGGCATTCTAGCACTAAAAATAGCGCCTGTAAAGCACCTGAAAACTGCCTCTCATGCTGCCCCAGTGTGAAAGCCCAAGTGCTTTCACACTGGGGGGGGGGGGTGCTTGCGGTACGGGAAAAAAAAAGTTCTTCAAGCAGCATCTGTCGGGTGGTTTTGGAGCGCAGTGTACAGCGCTCCTACACCACCCCTGCTCATTGGAATGAATGCACAGTGCTTCCGAAGGACCTGTAAAGCGCCGCAACACAAACGGTTTTATCTCTTTCTTTGGCCGCTATCGGGGGTCAAAAAGCGCTGCCAAAACGACGGTAAAGTGCTGCTAAAACTAGCACCGCTTTACAGCTAACGGACCCGCCCTGCCCCAGTGTGAAAGGGGTCTAAGTTATACTTTAAGCTGGATGTAAATATATCAAACATGCTGGCCAAATGGCACATGATGGCCTTTAGGGTACAAGCTTTAGAAATATTCAGTTATTATAAAAGCTATAGCACTGACTACTAGATTGGAGCCAAGCTATCCATTTATGTCTTCTTTTCAAAAAACATAAAAACACGTCTTTAAACTCCAGAATCCAATATATAATTGTGGTCACTAAGTATAGTCCTACAGAGAATAGCAGGACTAAAACAATTTAGATGACTAAAATACGACTTAAATCAAAATGGCATTTTAGTCAAAAGACTATGACTATTGAAATTAGAAGTAAAAATTAGTAACTGCAAATTAACACTGCACTACCACATAAGAATATGTAAAGGGTATCTACTAAGCTGCTGAAAGAAAAAAAAAAAAAATCAAGAAAAAGTATTTTCTTAGTTTTTTTCATGATATTTAAATGTTTGTAATATAGTCAGGTAGTATGTGCAATGACATTACAGCCAATAAATCTGTGTCTGTAGTGCATGTTCAAACCTGAACCCTACAAATAATAACGTTATTAGATTTTTACTCCATGAGTATATAATGCTACATTTGGCAATTCTAAAGAACTAATGCATTAAAATTGTAAACCCATTTGATTTTAGTCAACTAAAATACAATTAAAACTAAAACAATTCAGATGACTAAAATACGACTGAAACTAAAATGGCATTTTAGTCAAAATTAACACTGGTGCCAGGCATGGTGACTGCATCTAAACCTGCTTACTGCCTGGGATTTTTTACACAACAGTCTCTACAGTTTATAGCATTCTCTGGGTGAAAACACTTTATTAATTTGAAAGGTCTAAAGGGGAGAATCAGTGCCGGGACAAGGTCATCCAGTGCCCAGGGCGAACATGGCAAACTGTGCCCCCCCACACACCCCCGCTCGGATAGGGCTAATAATGCTGTAAGGTTTGTAATGCATGTAATGTTTGTGACATGCATTGAAATAGTACTAACATTTCGTGCAACTTTTGCAATTGAATGAGTAACATTTCAGGGAGAAAGTGGCATGTGGTGCGCATAGCACCGCAGCAATGAGTGGGTGTGGTTAAATTATGATGGTCGGGAGAGGGCATACTGGCACCCCCTGGGTGCCTTAACCGATACACCCTTTAGCTGCAGAGGGAGTGCCTGGGGATGTACACATGCTGCGTCTGTGATGTTTTGCTTCACTGCTGCAGTACAAATTATATCCCTTGTAGAAGTTGACCCATGGCTGCCACATGCTAGTGCAGGGCTGGAGGGATTGTGGGAAAGGGTGTCAGCCAAATGGCTGTGTGGAATGCCCAGAGCTGAGACCAGAGGCTGCAGGATGGACGAGACAGCTGAAAGAAGAAGGTGAAGAGTTAATGTGAACAGGAAAATCTGTGCTGACTTATGATTGTGCAGGAAAGATAAAGAGACGTGCTGGTGAGATGAGTTGGTGTTCTATTGAGAAATATCTCCCGTCAAAAAATGCCTCCGATGGGTCTGCGCATGCGCAGTACCAATCGACACTCCAGCCGATATGTTGATCAGCTGGCGTGACGTCAACACAGCGCATGCACAGATCGTCTGAGGCATTATCCGAGGCTATGCAAATAGCGGAGGGAGAACGTACTTGTCAGATTAAGCCTCGCTGTTGCAGGGCGGGTTCTGGGTGTGTTGAAGGGCAGGTTTTGTGCGAGTTGCAACCCACCCTTACAGACAGGCAAAACACACCTTTCAACACATTAAACCCACCCTGCAACACACACAAAACACGCTCATGGAAAACCCGCCCTGCAACAGCAAGGTATTATCTGACAAGTACGTTCTCTCTCCGCTGTTTGCATTGCATCTCCCTCCGCTATTATCATAGCATCGAAAACTGCCTCCCATCGAACAAATTCCTCTGATGATCTGCACATGCGCTGTGTTGACGTCACACCAGCTGATCAACATATCAGCTGAAGCGACGTTTGATACTTCGAATGCGCAGACCCATCGGATGCACTTTTTTCGACAGGAGGCAGTAATTGACAGGACACCGGACAAAGTGAACGTGACCAACAAGGAAGACTGAAGTGACCTGGCTGGGAAAGAGAACAAGCTGACAGGGGGCGGGGAGCTTTGTAGGAGAGGAGTGATTAATCTGTGCAGGAGCGATAAGGCAGAATTGAAGTCCTGGAATGGAGGAGTCGGGAATCCATGCATTGTGCAGCAACAGGAGGGAGAATGACAGACAGGCAATCCTGTTAGGCAGGAGATGCGGCAGAAGATCCCAGTGCGCCCCCCTCACCACAGATTAAAACACTGCCCAGGGCAGGTGCCCCTCCTGCCCTTCCCCTGGGGAGAATTGGCAGATATTAAAGTGCATGTGTTCATCCCAGGCAAAAAAACATGACAAAGCCAGATTCTCTAAAGGTAGACCTATACCCCTTGATCCAGGCAGGGGCAGCTGAGGCAATCCGCCATGGCATTGTTTGACTACAATGTCAAACAATGCAGAAGGGGGGTCCAGGGTTGAAGAGCCATCTTTTTGCTCTGAGCTCCAAGATGTTGATATGGAGTGTGGTTTCCACCAATGACCATGTTCCCAAGACCATGAGGAACACTCTTCCACAGCCTAAAAGATTGGCCTGTTATCAATTTACAGGGATAGGGAAGGAAAGACTTCTCTATGGTCAAGACTGGGGTGGAGATCCCCCAAGCTAGTGAATTCCTTGCTTGGCTAAACAGGAGCATGAGTAGGTCAAGAAATGGAGCATGCTTATTCCAGACAAAATTCTGCACTTGAGAGGTATCAAATTAAATTGGGCAAATGACACAGCCTTGAAAGAGGTTACCATCAGGCCTAGAGCTCTCGTGGAGAATCTCATTGTGGGAAAGCATTTTCTTCTCTTGAAGGATAACCTTTGCTTTGGATGTGTCTAAGACCAGACACAAGTATTCCAGGCGAAGAGAAGGCTGAGGAGCAGATCTTTAGAAATTGATCATCCAATGAAAGCCTGGAGACTCTGACTTATCCTGTGAACATTTTCAGACAGTCAGAAGGGAGAGGAGCCCTTCAAGAGAAGGTTGTCCAGATAACCTGTGACCTGGATTCTCTGAATTGTTAAAAGGGCAAGAAGAGGTGCTAGGAATACTCTGGAAGCAGAGGATAGGCCAAAAGGCAGTGCGACAAACTGGAATTTAGAAACTTTCACTAAAGATAGGCATCTTGGATGGCGAAGGTTGCTAGGTATACCCTTTATTTTAGATAGGCAAAAATCGCTAAAGATTCCATGCAAAATTTTGGAAATAGAAAGTACTTAGGTCCAGAAAAGATTAATATTCCCGCTGGGCTTTGATATTGTAAACTGGTTTAAATAAAATCCTTGGAACCGGTCTTGTGGAAGCACTGGCAAAGCTACACTCTGAGACAAGAGATGCTTCAGGGAATTCTGCAAATCTGAATGACTTGGACAGATTTTTGTTGATTTGATAAAAGAAAGTGGTGACCACTGATTGATCCCACGAGTCTGGGACATTTGTGACCCAGAAATGGGCAAACTGTAACAGACATCCCTTTGCTTTCAAGGAGAATTAAAGGGGTTGTAAACCTACGTGTTAAACACCTGTCAGTGACCGCCCCCCCCCCCCCGTTTTACTTACCTGAGCCCTCAAACTTCACCCACAGCCCGATGAATCAAAACACTTAACAGTGATATACATGGTATGGTCACGTTGAGTTTTCAGTCATTCAGTTAAAAGCCATGTTCTGAGACGATTAAGCGATTGTCTATTTTTGTCTACTTTTGTTTAGTAGTATCAAAATGACAAAGGGCGCCTTAAGTATCTGTACTGTTATATCTGTTATGTCTCGCATTATCTTCAATAAAAGAAAATCTTTATGGAAAAAAAAAGGCTCCCGCTGCTGTCAATCAAATCCAATGACGCGAGCGCCGGGGGGCGGGGCATAGTCCTGCATTCGGCGGCTATGGACGCCAAATGCCAGACTCGGGAGCACGCCCGCAAGGTAATCCCCCGGGAGATCGCTTCTCCTAGGGGGGTTATCTGATGTGGGGAGGAACCGCGAGAGCCTCCGGGGGACCCCAGAAGAGAAGGTTTGGGGACATTCTGAATTTGTTAAGTGCCTAACCAAAAAAATGTCCTCCTTTAAAGGGCAAACATATGAGCGTGTGTGAATATAAATCAAAGCCATTCCAGAAATGTGTGTCATGACCAGTTATAGGGCATCAGCATAAAGATACAAGGCAGAAGTTAAATGCTGCAACTGTTCTGTTAAAGAGGAAGTATGGGTTTTTCTTCCTCTTTATTCCCTTGCAAAGTAAAAGCATAATGGGCTAATATGCATCGCACATTAGCCCATTATGTTGACCTTACCTGCAAACGAAGCCCACGATGTCCCCGCTGGTGGCCGTGTCCATCTTCACCCCTCTTCTTTCCGAGGCCATGGACTCCGGCCCTACAGAAATGGCACGACCGTGCGCTTTCTTCAGTGCGCATGTGCCGATGCCGGCCCAAGCGTATATGGTAAAGGTCTCCTAAACCATACAGATTTAGAAGATATTTCCAGTACCTACAGGTAAGCCCTATAATAAGGCTTACCTGTGGGTAAAAGTGGTGTGTAAAGGTTTACAGCCACTTTAAGGTAGGAAAATAAGATTAAGATGGTTGTACACTGATCAATTCCAGTTGCCTGTGGTCTAACAGACAAATAGCAGGAATAGCTGGTTGCAGTGCTGGGCCTGCAAGTGTAAAGAGAGCTTTTAAGAGCCTCTTGGGCCTCCTGTGGTTAGGGACAGATGTCTGCGTCCAGGCTTGAACATCTAACCCTAACCACAGGTAACATGCGAACAGTGAAAGCTTTTGTCAGCCCGTCATTAGTTGATACAGGCCGAGTGCCCGTTGCTATTCGCATGCACCTGTCATTCCAGCTGAAAGTATCCGCTGAGATGTATATGGGTAAACGCTCGTGTGATAGGGGCTTAAAACCTATTATACGGAAAATCTTTGAATGTAGGGACATCAGTTGAAAACAGCGAGATGTTGTTTTAAGGCTGAGAAGGCAAGATCTATAACCAGAACAGCGAGTTTGGCAATAATTTTCAGAGGAGTGAAAATCTTTTCAGGATTGACCCAGTGATCATAAAATCCCCATCCTATTTATTCCTGAAGAGCAAATGTTTTTTTAGACTTAGCAGATCTCTTTGTACCAAAAGGGGCATGGTGAGACAGAGGGGGGATCAAGTGTGACTATTCCAAGGCTTTCGAGTACAGTAGAAGCAAGCATATCACTATCAGGTGTGTAGGAGCCTGGGAAAGATAAATCTTTCGCTGTCTCCTCTAACAGTGCCTTTGGGTCCTCTGCCTATTTTGGGATGGGCTTATCGGTATCTAACTCAAGCAGAGATGGCGGGGATGGGGAAAGAGCCTGGCAGCTCTGGACCCATCAGCTGTCCAAGGAACGGTGACACAGATGCAGAAAATGCCTCCTTGGTCAGGTAGACCG
Source organism: Lithobates sylvaticus (assembly GCA_028564925.1). Classification (NCBI taxonomy): domain Eukaryota; kingdom Metazoa; phylum Chordata; class Amphibia; order Anura; family Ranidae; genus Lithobates; species Lithobates sylvaticus. The sequence goes on along the minus strand of CM053035.1, from coordinate 141,874,512 downwards.
CATGTTGAGTGCCTGAGACGGCGCTAGAATTGGATGCAGAGATGTGTTAAAATAAGGTCAAGGCCCGATGCAAGGGAAGCATCCCTGCACAAATGCTGTGCAGAGCTTTGACAGAGTAGATGTTGGCCTGAGCTTTTGTTGTGGCTAACTTTCGTTTTGGTTTCCACTATTGCTTCAGGTGAGGGTCATGCCCATGGGGTACTCACAGAGTAGATCAGCGCAGTAACCTAGGTGCAGACTGTGGTGTAGCTAATTTCCTCATGTTCAGAAGGTGTAAGGGAGCACCTCAGTACCTTTTATAAGGGGCACTGGGTAGAAGTGACGAAAAAGTGTTTAATCTGGGGTGTAATCAAACACCTGGTCATGCACCTGAAACTGAGATCTGAGTGGTTGAAATTTAGCACAAAGTTTGAAAAGTTTGCATTGTAAAGGTTAATAAATTCCAAACACAATGGGGGGATATTTACTTAAACTGGTAGTTGTGCATAGTAATCAACCATCTAACTTCAGTTTGTTCACTTAAGCTTTGACAATAGAACCTAGACGCTGATTGTTTACTATGCACAGCTGCACCAGATAATGTGTGCACTAGTTTTAGTAAATCTCCCTCAATGTTGGTTGTTTCAGTAACAGTCAGAGACACAGGGTAACTCTGTCTTACCTCTCCACGATCACAGTAGGCATACCCGTGGAGGGATCTTCAGGGTCTGGGTTCCAAAGGCATAAACCACCACCCTGGACCCTTTATAGGGTCCTGTGGCTAACTACATGCGTTGCACAGAGTGCCAAAGTGAGTGCTCATGCAGGATTCAATGGCCAAAGCAACACTGTAGGCAGTCCCCACAACTTTGGGGTCTGGGTACAGGTCCCAAGGTTTTACAGAGGTTGAACTGATCTGGATGCACTGCTTTTGATGGTATGCTGGAAGACAGTGAAGGAGTTCAGCTAAGTAAAATGAAGAGTGATTTCTCTGTAAATTAGAAAACGTCCATCACATTAGGACACCAGCAAAAACCAGAGGGCTCACAGACTAGGTAGAGTATTAGGGGAGGTGTCCAGGAGGTGTGTCTCCTAAAGTTTTGCTAGTCCTGGTCCAATCACCTGAATATATGGGCCTATAACCCAAAGGTCTGAGAATACTCTGCCTGTGTCTTGTATTGTACAAATCGAGATATTGCAACTACCATCATTTTATTCTATGGTTCCTCTGATTTTAGACAACATATAATATTTTGGGGTTTTAAGTGTGCTTTCATGAAAAAAAATAAAAATAAAAAAAAGCGCATTTTAGCACATGTGAAAAACAATAAAAATGAAAAGGATAAATTGAGTGAGGAGGGATAGAACCTCTGTCAGGTTTTCATGGTTATTTGTGTCCGTTATAAAGATTTTCTCACATCTTGTGTGGTCACTGGGGTAGGATATGAGGGGGAAATCTCTCCAATGGGCACAGAAGAAAGCAATAAAAGTAAACCATTTCCCACTTTAACACCAAAAAAAAGGGAATTTTGATGGAGGTCAACACTGATCAGCCTAGGAAAATATTAAGATGTTGTCATCTTGTTCCCACAAAAGGTGGTGGTAATCTATCCATAAATACAAAGCAAGCCATGTTAAGAATGGCAATTATTTAGTAAGTGGCTGAAATACATAATAAATAAAAAAATAAATAAAACTGACACACTAATGTTAATGCAAACTGTCTGTCTTACCAAGCTTAGGTAAGTGATCTTTGTAGTAATGTCCTCCTTGAGCATCTGCGATGCACTTTAGATCTACTTTGCCCTTGTGCCCAACTCTGTAAACATTAGTAGTGCCATCAGCCCAAGTTACACTTGCCACGCTGCGTCCTGTTTCCACATCCCATCCGCGAATGTCCACAACCCGGCCGACTTTAGTTTCCCCACCTAGGTAACACAGAAAAAAGAAAAATGTTTTACATTAAAACAATGTCCTTTTTTTTTTAGATTTCAAACTATTCTGTTTTACAAAAGAAGTACAAGAGCACAATAAGGAAGCGGAATATACAGAGCCTACACTACCAAAGGCTCTCAAGTTTGGCACAATCATATTGTTTTTGAGCAAAAACAGTTAAACCAGGCATTCAAGGGTACAAGGTTAGTAGAGATAGTTACACTAGGGCAATAAATTTATGGTTGGTATGAAAAAAAAAAAAAAAAATAGGGAACCCCCTTATTCTATTTCCAGTAATAAAATTACCGTGGTGGAGGTCAATAGCTTGCGGACTGTTGGATTTTGCAGTATAGTACATACAGTTGTGCTCATACGTTTACATAGAAGTAGTAGTAGAGCATTAGGGTTCTATTAGGATATTAAAGTAACAAATCCACTTTGGAGAAAAAAAATTTAATTACTGAGTTTTGCCTTTATTGCGGTCTAAAGGCTCTGCAAACTATTAGATCTGACCACTCATCATAATGACAAGAGAAACGACCCAAATTACCCTGATCAAAAGTTTACATACCCCAGTTCCTAATACCGTGTACTGCCCCCTTTAACATCAATGACAGCTTGAAGTCTTTTGTGGTATTTGTGGACGAGGCTCTTTATCTTCTCAGATGGTAAAGCTGCCCATTCCGCTTGGCAAAAAGCCTTCAGTTCCTGTAAATGCTTGCGCTGTCTTGTATGAACTGAACGTTTGAGATCTCCCCAGAGTGGCTCAATGATATTGAGGTCAGGAGACTGAGATGGCCACTCCAGAACCTTCACTTTATTTTGCTGTAGCAAATGACAGGTCGACCTGGCCTTGTCTTTTGGATCATTGTCATGTTGGAATGTCCAAGTACGTTCCAAGCGCAGCTTCCTGGCTGATGAATGCAAATGTTCCTTCAGTATTTTTTGATAACATACTGCATTCATCTTGCCAACAATTTTGACAAAATTTGCTGTGCCTTTGTAGCTCACACATCCCCAAAACATAAGCCATCCACCTCTGTGTTTCACAGTAGGAATGGTGTACCCATCATAGCCCTTGTTACTCCTCCCCAAATTAAGCATTTATGGTTGTGGGCAAAAAGCTCAATTCTGGTCTCATCACTCCAAATGACTTTGTGCCAGAAGGTTTGAGGCTTGTCTCTGTGCTGTTTGGCGTATTGTAAGCGGGATACTTTGTGGCATTTGCATAGTAATGGCGTAGAAATGTTGTAGAAATGGCTTCATGTTTTCAGAGAGTCCTGTATTTCAAATGAAGTTATTTGTGGGTTTGTCTTTGCATCCCGAACAATTTTCCTGGCAGTTGTGGCTGAAATTTTAGTTGGTCTACCTGACCGTGGTTTGGTTTCAACAGAAACCCTAATTTTCCACTTCTTGATTAGAGTTTGAACACTGCTGATTGGCATTTTCAAATCCTTGGATATCTTTTTATATCCCTTTACTGTTTTATACAGTTCAACTACCTTTTCCTGCAGATCCTTTGACAATGCTTTTGCTTTCCCCATGACTCAGAATCCAGAAACGTCAGTGGAGCACTGGATGAAAGATGCAAGGGTCTGTCAGGAGTACAGAAACTCATTGACCTTTTATACACACACACACAAATTAGAAAGGAAACGGATCACAGGTGAGGATGGTTCCTTTACTAGCCATTCAAACCCCTTTGTGTCAACTTGTCAAAAGGCCAAAATCACCAGGGTATGTAAACTTATGATCAGCGCCAATTGGGTAGTTTCTGTTGTCATTATGATTTAAAAAGAGTAAACACAGTTTATTGATAATAAATGGCTTCAGCCAAACACTAACCATGAGTGAAAGAAAAGTTTTTGTGTTATCATTCATATTCTCTGAAAAATGGCTAAGAGATCATAAATCCTGCCAGGGTATGTAAACTTAAAATGTAGCTTGAAATTCAGGGCTATAGTTTTAGTTTGGTTCAGTAGTAGACCCGAAAATTCTGAAAACTTCTGTAGTAATGGTAACAGATTAGGTAATGTAATATGGAGAGAAGAGATATACAGGAGGACGTTGTAGGCAAACAGGGCACATTTGTGCTCGTGTCGACTGCAAGTTATCCCTTGAATATCTGGGTGAGAGCGAATAGTGACAGCCAGGGGCTTCATGACTATTGCAAAAAGTAGCGGAGATAACAGACAGCCCTGTCTGGTGCCTCGCTGAATGGAGATGAAGGAAGCTTTAGGTTTGATCTCTGATGGAATTGTATGCCTTTGGAAGGTGAAAGCTTGGTGTAATTCTGGCGGCAGAAGCATGATTTCCCTATGGATCGGAGCGTCCCATCGAGAATGAAGTGCGGAAATGAGAGCTAGTGTCCTGCGTACCTGATCCTGTGTCTGGCAGTATCGAATGAACCCTTATTGGTCGCTGTGTATGTATTTTTCTAGGAAAGAATTAAGGCACAGGGCAGGTATTTTAGTGAGTATTTTGAAGTTGCAGTAAAGTTGATCAAAAAATAAATAAAAAAAAATCAGGCGCCGGGAGGTAATTGGTGACATCTTTGTCGTTTTTAGGAATGACACTGATGAAGGCTGTATTCTCGTCCAGAGGAATGGAGCCTCCATCTTCTAAATAGTTAAAATGGTATACCAAGTGGGGGACTAGGTGTTAAGAGAAGTCGTTTTTGGGAAGCCTGTCTGGACCCTGAGAATTGTTTGATTTGAAAGTTCAACAATGTCCTATTTTGACTGCAGCGTTGTGAAAATAAAAATGTATGCCTATACCATAACAGAAACATTGCTGCATCATTATTCCATGCTAGTATATTCCTCACTACATTACTGTTAACTATGGCCTTCATTTAGATGCACTGTTCGGCAGTTCCATTGTATCCAGGCAGCCATGAATGCTGCAGTTGCCTAAATAGAAAAACTGGCAGTGGACATTTCTCCATCCATGCAGTTTAGTGTGGATGGGGGAATCGACTGATTTTATGATAGCCATTCAGGGGCCATGTATTGGTAGCATGGGAATACAGTGCCAGTCTTCATACTGAGGTTGTAGTTTTGCCTTTTACAGGATGAATGGAATTAAAATAGATGGAAGGTGATGGGCTTTGTTTAAGTTAAATCTAGATGGTTTCTTTGGTAGTTTTCAATTCACAAATTTACCCGGTGATCCTGCCAGTTCCCCTTCTGTGTTTTTCATTCTGACCATGACAAGCATACTAGCAGATCCACGCTACCTTGGTCTTAGTCCTTCTCCAGAGCTCTTGAGAGGGAAGAGTTACATGTGGCTGGGTGTGCAATAATGCGACAATGATAGCCGTAAGAATACTGAGAGATCGGGAGCAGCACCCAAAGGAATGTTCTTTTCCTTATTGCTTTAATGGAATTTCAGTGTGAGCAACGCAATTGTTTAATGTACAAGTGGCAGGGAGGTTCTCATGGGGCCATTGCCACTCACCGCAAGGGGAACCGCAATGTACAGACGTGCCAAGAGATGAAAATATCCCAATGACCGGCAGCCAATGCCATGTATCTGACTAATGTCTTCCCTTTGTTATCGTTTACATCAATATTACACTCTCTGTATGATGCTATAAATTCACCTTGCCTTAACACATAGACACACCCACTTTGTGCGGAAGAGGGACCATATGAAAGTCTTTTAGTCACGTTACTGCCATATAAAGCTCAAAAAAGAGGTATTAAATGTTTATATTCTTTAAAAATCTACACAATTATGGTATTTTAATACTATTTCATGTATAACTATGTACTTGTGATGTAATGCATTCCCATATACTTTAAGCCTTAGCACATGATGCACAACAATAACAAGTGATGTGAGTGATTAACACGCCATTGCTACAATCTTGGGGTGCAAAGTTTAAACACAGAAATAGGAAGTACTTGCATGCATCAGTATTTGTAGTGGAAAATAGGCATTTTTCTAAAAGTTGGAAATCCTTGGCCGATTGGTCATTGTTAGTGGAAAAAGCCTCCTACCACTCCTATGCCATAGTGGAAAGAAAAGAAAGAAGGGATAACAAAGGCACATAAACTGGAAAGATCAAGAAAACTGTGTAGGCTCCAAACAACCAATCAATTGTGTTCTTCATTGGAACATGGGAGAAACGGATTACCTACATGGGCCATAAACACAGCAAACTGTTATGGAGAAATGTGGAGGCATCCTTTGGTGACCCATTTATAAAAAAATTCTGGCTAATATCCATCCTGTGAACACTAAATTTAACATTCGTATCATTAATGTTAAAAATGGGTAAACATACAAGCTCTCCAGGAGAAAGTGCCCCTAACCCAGGGCCCCAACACTGCAAGACAACAGTGCTAACCTCTGACTAACCAAGCTGACAATCTATACACATCTCACCATACTAATTCTTACAAATGCTTTCACAGTAAACATGTTTCCCATTAAGCAGTATTAAAACATTAGGGTTCTATTAGGGTAACAAATCCACTTAGGAGAAAAAAAGAAAAATCACTGAGTTTTGCCTTTATTGTGGTCTAAAGGCTCTGCAAACTATTAGATCTGACCACTTACCATCTTGGTTCCCCCATTCCCAGTCAGGTCCTCGCACCACTTTGGCACCCTGGAAGATTCCTTTAAGCACTAAGCGTGGCAAGCCTTGGCGAGGCGTCAATATGACCCTGCAGAGGGGAAAAATAAAACAAGATGTCAGGATATTAACAAATTTAAAGAAAACCTGCCAGGATGGATGTTACTTGTCTAAGAAGCAACTTTTTTCCAGAGTTGCAGTTCCACACTGCCCTACGCTAGGAAGCGGTGTAAGTTGTGTGAAAGACACATCCTAGTAGAACCTAAATGGTTGTACCTGGCACTGGAACTAGCACAATCAAGCAACTTCCAGAGCTGGGTGGAGGACCCTGCTGAGACATGCAATAGCTGCCCTCACAGGATTTCTTAAAATAAAACAGCATAAAACAGTAAGCTTTATTAAAGATAAGGCAGCATAAAAGCATTAAACAACACAGCCCTACAGTTAAGGGATTAATTCACTCAAAATTTCGAATACCGGCTCATGCTCAAGAATTAAATCACCAAACCAGTCAGTAACTCTGGTGGAGAGATCTCCAAATTCCTGGGTTTGCTGCGTATTACAAGAGGTTCAAAATTTCAATGATGGCATTTATTTAATGCATGGAATGCAAAAAAGTGATTGGAACAAGCAACGTGGGTGAGAACACCCACCATTGCAAATTATGTACACCCTTCACATATGGCCAAGTTTCAGCTTCATATCTGTGCATTTAATCAATGAGAAAAAGAAAAACATTACAATAAAGTCAGATGCATCAACAATTGCAAAGAAACTACGAGTGCTTTTACACATGTTACAGCTCCTCTGACTGCATTATCATTGTGCATGGAATGGCTGACCTCCTGCTATTGCCTCCTCTCTGTCATCAACAAGCCTGACCTCCTTTTGTCTCATCTACACTGCAGCTATCCTGGAGATGTGTGAATTGTGATTGGTGCTGTGATTTTGGACTGTTTCTCCTAAACAGAAAGAGCGCTACAGGTCACTCTCAGCACTGCTCATTTACAGTTTTTACAGAAGATTATCATTTGCCAAGCAATGTTAATTAGATATGGGATTGTCTCCACTGCTCATTTCACAACATCCCAATTACTGAAGGACAAAATGTATCGCTTACAAACTGCAACAATTATCCGTCAGCCAAAAGCGTTTAACAAATAAAGAACAGTTTAAATAAAAAAAAAAACATGGTTGTTTTTTTGTATAATAAAAGGTCAGCTTTGTTTCAATTATTGCACGTCCTGTCCATTGCCTAAAACTAGGACATCCAGGTCTTTCAGTTATCTCTACATGTTGCTAGCTGGGACTAGATACATTTAAGAACAGATTGGTTGCTAAATATTACAATATTTTTTCTCTAGATACCTGCAGGGAACCTACTAGTTCATAGTGCAGTTTGGCAGCATTTCCTATTTCATTAATCTAGAACAGGGGTCTCCAAACTTTTCACTTCGGGGGCCACATTGTGCATTTTTCACATATTCGCGGGCCGAAAAAATAAATTTTTTTTTTTAATGAATCGGCAGTAGAATAAAATAGAATTTGACAGGCTGCCGGCAGTAGAGCTTGATGGCGCACCTAAACGATGTAACCTCATGCACTGGGGCTAAAATTCCAGTGTTCACAGGGTCTTGCATCTGTGTTACTGTCAACACACACACGCCTCCATACATTTGTATCCTCATCAGAGCCCCCTCTGCATATTTGTGTCCCCCTTAGAGCCCCCCCGAATATTTGTGCCTGAATAAGAACCCCTGCATATTTGTATTCCCATCAGAGCCCCCTGACACGTTTGTGTCCCCATCAGAGCCCCCTTCCATATTTGTGTCCCCATCAGAGCCCCCTTCCATATTTGTGTCCCCATCAGAGCCCCCTTCCATATTTGTGTCCCCATCAGAGCCCCCTTCCATATTTGTGTCCCCATCAGAGCCCCCTTCCATATTTGTGTCCCCATCAGAGCCCCCTTTCATATTTGTATTCCCATCAGAGCCCCCCTTCCATATTTGTGTCCCCATCAGAGACCCCTGCACAATTATGTCCCCCTTAGTGCCCCCCTTCCACATTTATGCCCCCCATCACAGCCCCCTGCACAATTGTGTCCCCCTTAGAGCCCCCTTCCACATTTATGCCCCAATCAGAGACCCCAGCACAATTGTGTCCCCCTTAGAGCCCCCTGCAAAACTGTGTCCCCCTTAGAGCTCCCCTTTCACTTTTGTGTCTCTCAAACTAGCCCCCGCCGCACATTTGTGTCCCCATCACCTCCAACAGTCACATCTGTGTCCCTCTTACATCTGTGTCCGGCTTCAGCGCTGTTCTGCTGCACCTCCCGACTCCCGCCCGGCTGTTACACAGGCACGTTGTAGCCAAAAGCACAGCCGTAAAGGACACTGATGCTAACAGAGGGGCGGGACCCGGGAGGCGCAGTAGGTCCTATCAACAACTAGTGAGGCGCCGGGTTGGACATGCTCCGTCGGGCTGCGGGACCTGTGCTGCATACTATCAGGGCTAGGGGTGCAACGGATCAAAAAACTCACGGATCGGATCGATCCTCGGATCAGGAGTCACGGATCGGATCATTTTTCTGATCAGCAAATAATTGAATTTGCAAAAACCTGTGAAAATTCCGCCACCATATAGTCCCCACTGTAATATCCACGTCATCTCCCCCACTGTAATATCCACGTCATCTCCCCCACTGTAATATCCACGTCATCTCCCCCACTGTAATATCCACGTCATCTCCCCCACTGTAATATCCACATCCTCTCCCCACTGTAGTATTGGCTGGGTATCGCAGAGTATTGGCTGGGTATCGCAGAGTATTGGCTGGGTATCGCAGAGTATTGGCTGGGTATCGCAGGGTTAATGCAGAGTATCGCAGGGTTAATGCAGAGTATTGGCTGGGTATCGCAGAGTATATGCAGGGTTAATGCAGAGTATCGCAGAGTATTGGCTGGGTAATGCAGAGTATATGCAGGGTTAATGCAGAGTATCGCAGAGTATTGGCTGGGTAATGCAGAGTATATGCAGGGTTAATGCAGAGTATCGCAGAGTATTGGCTGGGTAATGCAGAGTATCGCAGAGTATTGGCTGGGTAATGCAGAGTATCGCAGAGTATTGGCTGGGTAATGCAGAGTATATGCAGGGTTAATGCAGAGTATCGCAGAGTATTGGCTGGGTAATGCAGAGTATTGGCTGGGTAATGCAGAGTATCGCAGAGTATATGCAGGGTTAATGCAGAGTATATGCAGGGTTAATGCAGAGTATATGCAGGGTTAATGCAGAGTATATGCAGGGTTAATGCAGAGTATATGCAGGGTTAATGCAGTATATTGGCTGGGTAATGCAGGGTATGTTTACAAGTGATCGCTCCGTCAAATTTGACGGAGCGATCACATTGTAAACAGTGGCCGGGTGTACCAAGATGGCCGCCGCTCCGGAGCTAGGCCGAAGCCGCGGCCTTTCCTAAGGCCGCCGGGTGTACAAAGATGGCCGCCGCCGCTCCGGAGCTAGGCCGAAGCCGCGGCCTTTCCTAAGGCCGAGGCCGCGGAGCGCTCCGCGGATCGCGGGGTGTGCCGATCCGAACGGGGTGGCCCGTTCGGATCACGGATCGGCGACTCAACCTGCGGGCCGGGAAAAACGTCCCAGCGGGCCGGATGTGGCCCGCGGGCCGTACTTTGGAGACCCCTGATCTAGAAGCATGTCTCCCTCTACTGGTAAGATCTGTACATGCAGATTTAGAACTAGAAAAGTGTTGTACAGTAGTTAAAAAAAAACAAAAAAAACTGGCATGTGTAATCACTGATTTTCAAATGGTCTTCGATAAGAAAGGGCAAAGCCCACAGCCTAGTTTTTTAAAAATAGAATTTCACCAAAACAATTTCTTTGGTTTTGGTTAACTGGGGAGGAGGGGAGCTAAACTTTTCGAACTATAAGTCCAGCCAAACCAGTTGGTGTTTGAGGGTGGACAAGCGCTGACAGTGAATGTTAAGTGACGTCACCTTGCCAATGGCTGACTGGGCAAAAACAGAGATGAGCTTGATTTGTTTTTTACATTTTCTTTTTTTTTTATTTACCCAAAGAAGTTTTTTTTTTTTTCCTCTATTACGGCATCTATGGGTCATTTGACCACTGACACACTTGTCGGTGGTCATAAAAGATATCTGGGAAGGAGACGCATGCCAGAGAACAGTGAGGAATTCAGAGATGAAGGGAATGCAATGGAGGAAGTACTGTAAAACCCGTTAAAGAATTCCAGGTATTTTAGCATAGTTACTACAGTGATGTCCAGCTTCTGCAGGGATCCCACAGCAATGGCATATGCATACTTATATTGGCACACTATAACTATGTTATAAAATGCATACTTGGAATTCAGCTTTAAATGACATTACTTGCTATACTTGTGCTACCAGTATATATGATACTTTGTAAGGGAAATGTAGTTTGCCAGGATGACTATTGTTTCTCACTTAACAAGCACTATAGCCACCGGCCTACCGTGCCTTCATCTATATGCACAAATGTGCACAGTAGCCCAAACTTTCAAGTTTGTAAAAATATATTTATTTTTTTCGAAAATGTGTTTTGTTGCCGGCTGCTTCCTATATCTCCACCTGGCATTTAATCTTTGAAGGCAGTTTTGTAGGCAGAGTTCTATGATCACTTTCAATGAATAACATCCGCATTGTTAAACCAATGCAAACAATGGGGGTTTATTTACAAAAGGCAAACACACTTGAAGTGCAGTCGCTCTAAATCTAAGGGGTAGATCTGAAATGAGTGGAAGCTCTGCTGATTTTATCATCCAATCATGTACAAGCTAAAATGCTGTTTTTTATTTTCCTTGTATGTCCCCCTCGGATCTACAGCGACTTCACTTCCAAGTGCACTTGCAGAGCAAAGTGGATTTGCCTTTAGTAACTAACCCCCAATAAGTTCATTTTGACAATCCAACATAAACCAAGTTGGAAAATCTCCTTTCTTGTACTGTGTGCTGCCTGTGTGTTGTCCATCTCTTTCAACATCTTCCTGGATTCCCTGCATGCTTTGCAGCTTCTCCTCTGCTTATTCCTTTGGTCTACTTTCAATTTCTAAGAACTACATATCCCATGGTACCTCGCTGCCTGCAATCAGTAATGATGTGGTGCGATTCCTGTATTGATTCCGCCTCTTGAAATGGCTCCTCTCAGCACATCTGTAGTTCAGAGGACAGGCTCTGTACAATGTGTTTCACAGGCCATAGTGAATACAATTCTAAGACGCAGATGTGTGGGATTTTTCACAAAGCAAGTTTAAAAACGTCAAGATCGCTCAGATTAATAGGAGCAGGCTTGAAATTACTGAAATAGAATGTGGAAATCAATATATACATCAGGGAACTATTCAGAACAAACGTTAGCATGTGCTGATAAGAAGACAGCAGAACAAAAATGTGCATGTGTTAAGGAAAAGACCTGGCATAGTTGCCAATACTATACATGGTCATGCTCGTTTGCACAGAAATGTGCGCATACACATGAATGCATGGCGCAAATGTCACACTGGTTCATGTTTACACACACCTGCTGCCAAGACTGGTACCATAAGGCCCTATAAAAGGACAGTGGATGCACTCAGAGTTTGCTGGATGATCCTCAGGTACCAGCACTCCTTGCTTCTGTGTATCCTGCATTCCTTGGACCTTCCGTTACCAATCTGGCTCGTCTCTGGACTTTCCTGCTGCCTGACTCCTGATTTTGACCCTGACTTGCTTGGAAAGACTCTGCGTCTCCAGTCTTACCGTGTAGGACTCTGGCTTTTTGCCTGACTACTTTTCTGCCTGCTCCACCTGATTCCTGTGTATGACCTTGGCTACTGTTCCTAACCATGCTTCAGCGCTCTCTCTAGCTTGCCTCTCTGTGTATGACCACGGCTTCTTTCCTGACTATGCCTCTTCAGCCCGGCCCTGTCAGACTGACTACGCTTCTACCTTGGGTGCCATCTTGCTTGTGGCCCTGCCTTGGTACTGCTGCATTTCCAAGGGCAACAGTCCAGTGGACTCTACTGCAAGCAATCTTCAGCAGAGCTACTTAAAAGGCACCCGTACATCTTTGAGCCCTGCACTCACTGTTCTCACCTCCAGGGGTGCTTGGTGCTCAGCCGCAAGGGAAGCCTCCATGTCAAGTCGGCATCAGACCAGGTATATGACAATATGAGAGCAGAGATCTCCTATTTTTGTTATAACCAAGGGTCATATTAAAATTGGAATTTTCAAATTGGCCTCCTTATGGTTGGTGTTCATCTGCTGCAATTGTTAATATTAATTGACTAGTCAGGTTAGCATTAGATACAGTTAGAGTCAGTGTGCAAGTCAAGAGCAGACAGAAATATTAAAGCTGTCACTGCAGATTTGTTTTTGAGGCAGCAAGTTCTGGAGCTGTGATCCTGACTGTTTCTTTACTACTTGCCAAATCACTAACTCAAACAAGCATGAGTACATCAGATGTCCAGACACTTTGCTGGCTGTATTCTGGCCCCTGGTCTGTAACTTACTATGTAATAAAAGATAGGACTGACAGTTCCCGAAATTACAACTTCAAAAGCAAGTCTGCATTGACAGTTTGTTAAATATATTAGGCAATTCCTGCAAGGTACTGCAATACGAGTTTCTTTTCTTTGCCATCTGAACTGAAAATGAAGAGACTGGAAACAGGGTCCACCAAGCCTGTCATCTGTGAATGATGCCCCTTCCAGGAAGAATGATCACGCTACATTAATACAATTAACTGACTTCTGCTTAAGAGAGTTTTGCTCTTTCATTAGCGGTTTCATTAGCTCCACTAGTGCTGTGAATTTCAGCAGTAGGATTTGATGCCAAGATTCTCTCCATCCCACAGTGATATCTATGAATTGATCAGCTGTCTGAGGTGGCAGCAGTAACACTCCATGCAGGTGGTAGCCTGGTTTGGCTGTTACACTAATCACCTCCGATTTCTAGTGTCACAAAAGACTGCACACAAATGGGCACATCACCAGAGCGCAGGAAGTCATCTGTAAATCTGAAAAGCAGTATTTCATAGTAAACCAGCCAACTTAATTCTTATAGTTCTGAGCACAGCACAACGAAAATCAATACATTAGCAACAGATGAATGGTACTCAGTTTACCCACTTGCCTCTTAAGACATTTTTGCACCATGTCTGACAGTACAATTAAAGATGAACTCCAAGCAAACAGCATTCCCTATATTTTAAAAGGAATGTGTTGTGTGTTCATATGTAATCTCTTTAATATTCATTGCTAAAAAAAAAAAAAAAAAAAAAAAAAAAAAACAAAAAAAAGTGTATTTATTTTTTTAGTCAGTCAAACAGGAAATTCTGCTTTTTAATATTTTGTGTTTGTCCATTTCCAGTCAGCAGGCTACTTTCACACGATAACCTATCTAAGCTGCTCTGTTGGAAAAAAAATTATTACAAAGCTCAGTAGCTCTGGGAGTCATGCTAGTTATGGTCAGACTTCCAGGGCCCAATGGGACATGCAGTTGCACAACAGTTGGAGGACTGTAGTTTGCCCACCCCTGGAAATGCATACCTACAATGTAAAAAATGTATAAACTTAAAGAACAATTCTACTTTTGCATCCAAAATTAAAATGTTACCTATGAACATCCACCCCACTCTTTTGGTCCCTGCTACACTTACTTGATCCTTAGAAAGTTCTTTTCTGCCTACATCTGTCCACTTGCTAAGCCGTACACCTCTCACTATGTACACAGCCCATGAGGCTGTGCATCAGAATAACGCTGGCAATTGTGTGTGTTGACTGATTATTGTATTTACGTGAGTGCTGACCAATGAGAATGATTTCTTACGTCAGGGACAGGAGAAGTGATTCTCATGACCACACACTATTGATGGCTGTATTCAGTAAATGGGCAAATGTGGGCAGCGGAGGACTTGCTAAAGAGGAGGTAAGTGTAATGGGGACCAGAGGAGTGGGAAGGGTGTTGATAGATAGCATTTTTGGATACAAAACTAGAATAACCCTTTTAAAAAGTAGAATATATATATTATATACACATACAGACATAGACTGGGTGGAAGGAACCGTGCATTCATTTAAAGCTCACCATTTCCTAAATGTCTTGCCGGACAATTTCATGGGTCAGATGGTAAATGCACCAACTAGAAACAAAGCGTTACTAGACCTACTGATTACCAACCATGCAGACCTGATCACGTATGTGGAAATACAGGGCTATTTAGGAAACAGCGACCACAAGTCAATTCGCTTCTGTATAAATCACACAAATAGGAAACATAAGGGGAATACAAAGACACTGCATTTCAAAAGAGCCCTTGCTAGAAGGTACTAAATGGGATAAAATCTTAGGAACAAAGAACACGGAGGAAAAATGGGTATGCTTTAAGAGCATATTAAATAAGGGTATTAGTCAGTGCATCCCAATGGGAAATACATTTAAAAGAGATAAAAGTCCTGGATGGCTTAACTCCAATGTAAAAATGTATATAAAAGCAAAAGAGAAGGCCTTCAAAAATATGATTTTTTCGTCATACTTACCTGTAAAACCCTTTTCTTTGAGTACATCATGGGTCACAGAGTTAGGCTAATATTCATTATCTGCTGGGTTACACTTCATCTCCAGGTGAATGGACACTGGTAGACCAAAGGTCTTTAGACAGGAAGTGATCCCCTATGTACCCCTCCCATACAGGAAGTACTTCAGTTTTGTAGCAAGCACTGAATCCTCAAAAAGAGGGGAGGGATCCTATTTTCTCTTTTTCATACATCATAGGACACAGAGTTAAGCTAATATTCATTACCTGCTGGGACTTCCCAGAGCAATAGCCTTGAAGGGAGGGAGACACCCTGCCAAACAATAGCCATCAAACCTTATACGGCAGGCAGCAGTACACTGCAGCCGAAAGCCAAATCCTCGGCTGCTCGAACATCCACTTGATAAACATTTGTGAACGTATGCACTGAAGACCAGGTGGCAGCCTTACAAATCTAAGCCACAGATTCCTGATGGTGAAAAGCCCAGGTGGTTTCTACACCCCTGGTAAACTGAGCTCTCACCCTAAAGGGAGGAGCTTTACGTTTTAGACCGTAGGCCTGAATGACCAAATTGACGGACCCATTGGCAATGGAAGCCTTGGAACCTGCCTGCCCCTTCTTGGGTCATTTTGGTAAAACAAAAAAGAAGTCTGATCCTCGGATCTCCACAGATCTAGACAAATAAACCTTGACTGCCCGGACAACGTCCAAGGAATGCATTTGTCTCTCTTTCGCTGAATGAGGCTGAGAGAAAAAAAGAAGGCAAAATAATGTCCCGATTTAAATGAAAGGCTGACACCACTTTTGGCAAAAAGGATGGAACCGGTCATAACACGACCCTGTAGTGGTGAAGGCTCAAGTATGGTTCCCTGCACGAAAGGGCCTCCAACTCCGACACCCTTCTAGCCGAAGTGATGGCCATCAGGAATGCTAGCTTGCGTGACAGCAAGTCTAATGGAATTTCTTTGATGTGCTCAAATGGTTGTTTCTGTAACACAGACAGCACTAAGTTCAAGTCCCAAGGACACATAGGTGACCTAATGGGGGGAATCAAGCAAGTTGCCTCCTACATAAAGGTTTGGACCAGTGAATGGGAGGCTAAATGCCTTTGGAAGAATACTCAAAGCCAATCTGCTTTCTACAGCTGACTGTAGAAAAAAAAAAAAGAGAATGCTCCCAATTGCGTATTTCCGAGCATGCCATTTTTTTGGCTTCACACCAAGCAATATAAGTCTTCCAGACCTTATGATAGATCTTCCCAGTGACAGCTTTCCTAGCATTCACTAGGGTAGACACCAATGGTCCCAAGATGCCACGGTCCTTTAACACTCTGGCTTCAATAGCCATACCGTCAAATTTAGAGACTGTAAATTGGGGTGGAATATAGGACCTTGAGACAGTAGATCGGGGCGACGTGGAAGCGTCCATGGCCGTCTATTGTCAGTCTCACAATCTCTAGGAACCAGGGGCTTCTGGGCCAGGCTGGTGCCACCAGAATGACTGGAATCCCCTCTCTGAATCCTGCACGACATATGTGGAAGGAGAGGGATCGGAGGGAAAGCATAAACCAGGGAGTACTGGCTCCATGGAACTACCAGGGCATCTTCTCCGATTGCCAGAGGATCTCTTGTTCAGGACACAAACTGCTGTAGCTTGTTGTTGAACCTGGATGCCAGTAGGTCAACCTCTGGCCATTCCCAACGTTGGCAAATTTCCTGGAACACCCCTAGGTGTAGGAACCATTCCCCCGGGTAGATCTGCTGGCGGCTGAGATAATCTGCCTTCCAGTTCTCTACTCCTGGGAAATGGACTGCCGATAGAATCGGCACATGTCCCTCTGCCCAGGCTAGTATGTGGTTCACCTCCTTCAGAGCTGAACGACTACTGGTACCGCCTTGGTGGTTTATATAAGCCACTGCAGTGGCATTGCCGGGCTGAACCAGGACAGTCGGGCAGCACAGTGGTGTAGTGGTTAGCACTTTCACCTAGCAGCAATAGGGTTGCTGGTTCAAATCCCAACAACGACACCATCTGCCTGGAGTTTGCATGTTTCCTCCGAGTACTCCGGTTTCCTCCCACACTCCAAAGAAATGCTGGTAGGTCAATTAGATCCTGTCTAAAAAATAATTGGCCCTAGTATGTGTATGTGTTTGTAAGCGTGTCAGGACCCTACGTGGTAAAGGACCGCGCTATACCGCAGATGGACACCAGCGGCAAAAAAGCGACCTGAGGCGATTTGGTTTGCATAGGTAGCGCTATACAAGTCACTTATTCATTCATTCATTCATTCATTCAACCCTGATAGGGCAGTCCTGAAGCTCCACCGTCCCGGACCGTAGGGCCAGAGGTAGTGCCTGTAATTTTAGTACGTTGATGGGCAGGATCTGTTCTATCCTTGACCCTTTCCCTTGAGCTGTGAGCCCCTCTAGGGTTGCTCCCCAGCCTGAGAGACTGGCATCTGTAGTCAGTACTCTCCAAGTTACCGGGAGAAAGGATTTTCCCTTTCGCAGGTTCTAATCCTGCAACCACCAGTTTAGATTTTAGCATGCCCCAGGAGATAAGAACATTGGATAATGCAGGGCTTGTCCTCTTCCGTTCCAAGCCAACAAGATGTCTTGCTGTAAAGACCTGTAATGGAACTGGGCATAGGGCACTGCCTCGAAGGAGGATACCATATTCCCTAGAAGACTCATACAGAGCCGAATGGAGGGTTGTCTGGTGCCCCTTATTTACAGCACCTGATCCTTCAGGGCACAGATCCTTGCGGGTGGCAAGAATACTCTTGCTTGGACCGTATCTAGGATCAGACCTAAATACATTAGACTTTGAGCTGGATTCAAGGCTGATTTTCCAGTATTTATGATCCAGCCTAAGCTTTTCAAATACCGCACTGTGCATGTTATGCTCTGTTCTAGAGCCTGTAATGAGTGATCTCTGAGCCGGAGGTAATCCAGATACCCAAGCACCAGGATCCCTTGGGCCCTTAAAAGACCCAGTACTAGTGCTAGGACCTTTGTGAACACCCGGGGAGCTGTAGCAAGCCCGAAGGGTAGAGCCACAAACAGAAAATGACATTCCTCTACTGCAAATCGCAGGAACCTCTGATGAGGCTGAAAGATAGGTACGTGTAAATATGCGTCTTTTATATCGATGGAGGCTAAAAAGTCTCCCATCTGGAGGGAGGCTACAATTGAGCGGACAGACTCCATCCTAGTACTGGATTAGTAGATACTGGTTCAGGGATCTTGGGTCCAAAAATGGGCCTTGTGTCCCTGTTTTGGAGGATCCGAGGAAAAGCTGGATCTTGGAAACCTCTGAGCTTGTAACCACAGGATATAGTTGAGGTGATCGACTCGTCTTGAACTATTGTTCTAAAAATATCCGCAAAGTGCAGCAGCCTTCCCCCCACCCGATAGAGTGGGGGCATCCCCTCAAAAAGAGGACTTGGTGCTGGGTTTAGAAGAGTTTTGGACCCAGGGCTTTTTCTGGCCCTGGCCTTGTGGCTTGCCTCTGGCCCTAGCGCCCTGTTGGCGGAGGAAATGCCTTGACGCTGAGACATTTGAGGAAGCAGTCCCTGAGGTTTTAAACGAGGGACGCCTGGTGCTTTTCTCCACAGGAAGTAGAGAACTCTTCCCTCCGGAAATCTTTTGGATATATTTGTCCAAATAATCACCAAATAAATGTTCCCCTATGAAAGGGGAAACCTGACAATAACTTTTTACAAGGAAGCTCGGCTGACCAGTTCTTAAGCAAAAACAAAAGTCTGCGCATATGTACAGACAAGAGAGCCAAATGAGAAACCTGCTGTATTGAATCCTTTTAAGGCGTCAACAGCAAAAACACAGCGCTCAAGGAATATCTGTCTTATTTTCAGCCAGATCATCCTCCCGGTTAGGCCTGTCACCGAAACATATCGGCCAATAGCGGAGGGGTCTGGCGAAAAGACCCCCCAAGACGGAAGAAGACCCCTGGAGCTGTGTAATAAAGTATTTTAAAAACTTGTGTTGTGTTTTTATTTACACTTTTTTCACCAGGTGAATGGGTAGGGATTCATCGTACCCTGCCCTTGTCCTCATCAACATGGGGGCAAGGTGCTTTGGGGTGGGGGGGGGCCGCAGGGCCCCCTTTTCCCAAGGCACCCCCATGTTGAGGGCACGCAGCCTGGTACGGCTTAGGAGGGGGGGACGCTCGCTCGTCCCCACCCCCTTTCCTGACCGGCCAGGCTGCGTGCTCGGATAAGGGTCTGATATGGATTCGGGGGGGACCCCCACGCCGTTTTTTCGCCGTAGGGTTCCCCCTTTAAATCCATACCAGGTGACGGGGCTAGCGCGGCTGCATTCACTGCCTTCACTAGCCCCGTCTACCTGCAGTCACGTTCTAAATGAACGGACTTTCCGATCGTGTGTCGGCAAGTCCGTTCATTTCAAAAGTCCCGCAGACTTTTTCCCGCGGATTGTCTGCCGGAAAAGTCCGGGCGTGTGTGGGCAGGTCCACACGCTCGGAAAGTCCGCCGGACCTTTGCTGGAAAGTCCACCCGGGGAGCTGTAGCAGTCTAAATGCAGTCATAAATCCCCATGTTGATGAGGACAAGGGCCTCTTCCCGACAACCCTGGCCATTGGTTGTCGGGGTCTGCGGGCGGGGGGGCTTATCGGAATCTGGGAGCCCCCTTTAATAAGGGGGCTCCCAGATACCGACCCCCCCACCCTATATGAATGAGTATGGGGTACGATGTACCCCTACCCATTTACCTAAGTCGTAAAAGTGTAAATAAATAAAAAACACACTTTTTAAAAATATTTTATTGCACAGCTCCGGGGGTCTTCTTCCATCTTGGGGGGGTCTTCTCGCCGGACTCCTTCGCTCTCTTCTGCTCTTTTACCTAGCTCTTTCACGAGTGGAGGAGCCCGGCTTTCTTCTTAGTCACCGCCGTCGTCGTCTGGGGGTCTAGTTCCGCCTTCGGGGGTCCCGCTCTGCTGTTCTTCTTGTCGCTGTCACCGCCGCCTTCTGCGTCGTCGGCTTCTTCCGATGTTGACTCGTCCCTCTCTCTGGCCGGAACGCGGTGTTGTGACTTATATAGGGACAAGGGGCGGGGCCACCAGCCCATGTCACATGGTGACCCCGCCCCCATATGATGTCACAGTCCCGGCGGATGCTGGGACTGTGACATCATATGGGGCGGGGTCACCATGTGACATAATACGGTGGCCCCGCCCCTTGTCCCTATATAAGTCACAACACCGCGTGTCTTTGCCATTCCAGCCAGAGAGAGCGACGAGTCAACATCGGAAGAAGAAGACGACGCAGTAGGCGACAGCGGCAAGAACAGAAGAGATCCCCAAAGTACCCGAAGGCGTAACGAGACCCCCAGACAACGACGGCGACGAAGAAGAAAGCCGGGCTCCTCCGCTCGTGAAAGAGCTAGGTAAAAGAGCAGAAGAGAGCGGAGGAGTCCGGCGAGAAGACCCCCCAAGATGGAAGAAGACCCCCGGAGCTGTGCAATAAAATAAAATAAAAAAACACACAATTTTTTAAAATATTTACACTTTTACACCTTAGGTGAATGGGTAGGGGTACATCGTACCCCATACTCATTCACATAGGGTGGGGGGCCGGTATCTGGGGGCCCCCTTATTAAAGGGGGCTCCCGGATTCCGATAAGCCCCCCGCCCGAAGACCCCGACAACCAATGGCCAGGGTTGTCGGGAAGAGGCCCTTGTCCTCATCAACATGGGGACAAGGTGCTTTGGGGTGGGGGGGCCGCAGGGCCCCCTTTCCCCAGGGCCCCCTTTCCCCAGGACACCCCCCATGTTGAGGGCACGCGGCCTGGTACGGCTCAAGAGGGGGGGCGCTTGCTCGTCCCCACCCCATTTCCTGGCCGGCCAGGCTGCGTGCTCGGATGAGGGTCTGAGATGGATTTGGGGGGACCCCCACGTCGTTTTTTCAGCGTAGGTATTCCCCTTTAAATCCATACCAGGTGACGGGGCTAGCACGGCGGCATTCACTGCCTTCGCTAGCCCCGTCTACCTGCAGTCACGTTCTAAATGAACGGACTTTCCGATCGTGTGTCGGCAAGTCCATTCATTTCAAAAGTCCCGAGGACTAGCACAAAGACGGTGGGATTGTCCGCCGGACTCGCGAGTCCAGCGGACAATTTTAAGTCTGAACTTAAAACTTAGTCCGCCGGACTTTTGGGAGGAAAAAGTCTGCCGGCGCCCACACACGGGCGGATTGTCTGGTGGACTCCAGTCCGGCGGACAATCCCGCGGGAAAGTCTGCTCGTGTGTACGCGGCCATCCAGTTCTGGGCTCTGTCCTTAGGAAGGGTGTGCTGGAACTGGAGAAAGTGCAGAGAAAGACAACAAATCTAATAAAAAGGACTGGAGGATATTAGTTATGAGGAAAAATTACGAGCACTGAATTTATTCTCTCTGGAGAAGAGACACTTGGATTGATTTCAATGTACAAATACCGTGCTGGTGACCCCACAATAGGGATAAAACTTTTCCACAAAAGGGAATTTATAAAGACACGCAGCCATTCACTAAAATTAGAAGAGAAGCGGTTTAACCTTAAACTTCTTTACTGTAAGAGTGGTAAGGATGGGGAATTCTCTTCCACAGGCAGTGGTTTCAGCAGGGAGCATCGATAATTTCAAAAAACTATTAGATAGACACCTGAACGACCACAACATACAGGGACATACAATATAATACTGACATATAATCACACACACAGGTTGGACTTGATGGACTTGTGTCTTTTTTCAACCTCACCTACTATGTAACTATGAAGTATCTCACAAAAGCAAGTACACTCATTTTTGTAAATATATTATATCTTTACATGCGACAACCCTGAGGAAATTACATTTTGTAACAATAAAAAGTAGTGAGTGTACAGCTTGTATAACAGTGTAAATTTGCTGCCCCTAAAAATAACTCACACAGCCATTAATGGTCTTAACGCTGGCAACAAAAGTGAGTACACCCCTAATATGAAGTTGGCCCGCCCTTTGCAGCTATAACAGCCTCAACTCTTCTGGAAAAGCGGTCAACAAGGTTTAGGAGTGTTTATGGGAATGTTTCACCATTCTTCCAGAAGTACATTTGTGAGGTCAGGCACTAATGTTGGACAAGAAGGCCTGGCTTGCAGTCTTCACTTTAATTCATCCAAAAGATGTTCTATCGGTTTGAGGTCCGGACTCTGTGTAGGCCAGTCAAGTTCCTCTACCCCAAACTTGCTCATCCATGTCTTTATGGACCTTGTTTTGTGCACTGGTGCGCAGTCATGTTGGAACAGGAAGGGGCTATCCCCAAACTGTTCTCACAAAAAATTGTAAGCATGACATTTTCCAAATTTCTTGGTACGCTGACGTTTTAAGAGTTCCCTTCACTGGAACTAAGGGGCCAGGCCCAACCCCTGCAAAACAACCCCCCACCATAATCCCCCTCCACCAAATGATATTTATATGTTTTTCTTTTTTTAATGTACCCTTATCTATTATGGTTTGCAAAGAACATGTCTTTTAAAAAAAATAAAAATAAAATAAAAAAAGGTAAAAAGAACAATGGTATACCAAGGCAGGAAAAATAAGGGACCATTAACCTAGGACCATAAACATCTACCCCCACAGGGTGAGGGGAAAAAATGGGACTTTAAAGAGGGGAGAGAAAGAGACCCAAGAGGCCAGATTCATTACTACTTTTAGTAATCAGTCAGAGGCAGTTTGGGCATGTCTTAAGAAAATATTGGGATATTCTGAAAGACGATGTTCTGGGTGAATTAGTTGAACCCACACCAAGGATTTCATTCCGTTCATTCTTTAGGGACTTATTAGTGTCTAGTCATTTTCAGCCAAATTTGAAGGGGGATCCATGTGGCCCTATCCCGCTGGGTAAGTTTCCCTGTGGGAGAGAACCACTCCATATATTCTATCAAATGGGAAAAAATTTGTGAACTGCCAGACTGCGGACATTGTGTACATGTGGAGATGTCGGACTCATTTGTTATAAGTCTAGCACACCCCCTAAAGAGCCGCTGGTGAATTTGGTCCTCCCCCCCCCCCCCCCCCCCCCCCCCCCGCGCCCCCCCCCCCCCCCCCCTTTGTTGCACACACAGCTATTTTTTTTCCATTGGATCAGGAAACAATCTAGAGGTTCTAGTTAGAGTTTTTTTTATTGGAAAAGGGACCCCTGGTGAACTTTAACCGGAACAAACTTGAGAACTCCTCAACTTCTGGCTGCACTTGTAGCTGCTCTCCACACACACTGCTGGCTGCACTTGACTGTCCCACATGATTCCTTACACTGATAGTGACCTGTGCTCCCTAAGGCCCCTTTAACTCCTGTGGTTCAATCAGGTCCGTCTGTCCGTTTCTTGGGTGAATCCAAATCAGACCCTCTATTCTACTCTTTGGAGCAGCGGATGTAAACAGACTTGTGCCTATTTACACCCACCTACCTCCAATCTGATTCAGCAAAAACAAACAGAAGTGAATGCGTTTCCCTCCAACTGGCTGGATCGGAGGGCAGTAGGGTGTAAACGGACAGCTGGTCTGTTTACATCTGACTGTCCATAGAACAGAGCAGGCTGTGTCCATGTCCACTCTCCATAAGCGGAGGAGACATGGACCTGTCCTCCGCCCGTTTCACTCAGCTTAGCAGATGATCAGCGGATAGATGTCCTGCGAAAAATGGCTCCTAATAGCTTTCCTGTCACAGGGGCAGAGCCCCTGCACTGGGATCTCCTCCTGCAGGACTGGACCCAGGTACACTGCACTCTGCTGCCAGGCCTCAGGACTACTTATGGGCTCTCCCTCCACCTTCTGGGCACACTTCCCCAGGGACTGATTGGAGTTCCATAAATATTCAGGCTGCCTGTCCTGCCAGAGACACTGATGTTACTGGCCCATAAAAGAGGGATTGTAGATACACAGAACACGGCAGTGCACCATATTGCTATGCTTCAGACGGTCTTGCAGTTCCTCTTGTGGGCTGACGGTATGTTTATGACTTCTTTGGAAGGTTTGGTTGAGCGATATATATGGTGCAAGCGTGCAACAGATGAGAGGTTGAATTTTTTTTTTCTCATTGGCTGTATATACTGTATATTCTTGGAATATCTGCTGCATGGTTTCTTGGACATTCATGTGTGGTAAGCCTAACAATATTCATTTTATTATCTGCCCACTAGATGTAGGTTTAATGATATTATAGACTTTTAAGTTGTATTACAGGGTATTTACAGTTGTATATTTAAACATAATGGAGCTCATTAGGTAACATGGGAAATTTTTTGTTACACTTTTGTACATTATTATGTTGGGGTAGGTATCCCTAATGCTTCTTATTGTGCTTGGTTATAATTCAGTTTTAGTAACTTTTCTTTGATGTTTGCATTATCAGGGTTTTGTTTCCCCCCTACCCCCCTGTAAAACCATCTGTTGGCTCCCAAGACATCTGTTTTCTAGTATTGAAATAACCATTTGAGGTAGGCAATAGATCGATATTGTGCGTATGTCTCCTTTTTTTTTTTTTTGTGCGTATGGGTTGATTTTTGTTTCTTTCCATCACCCCGCAGTTTGGGACTCATCTCATGTTTAAAGAAATGTTTTTTTTGTTTCTATGTTTCTGATGATATGGCATGACATGTATTTTTTTTTTTTTGTAATTACATTCTTGTGTTATACAGTCGTATGCAAAAGTTTAGGAACCCCTGACAATTTCCATGATTGTCATTTATAAATATTTGGGTGTTTGGATGAGCAATTTCATTTTGATATATCAAATAACTGAAGGACACAGTAATATTTCAGTAGTGAAATGAGGTTTATTGGATTAACAGACAACGCACAATATGCATCAAAACGAAATTAGACAGGTGCATAAATCACATCAATATTTAGTAGAGCCTCCTTTAGCAGAAATAACAGCCTCTAGAGCCTAGACGCTTCCTATAGCCTGTAATGAGTGTCTGGATTCTGGATGAATGCATTTTGGACCATTCCTCCTTACAAAAAATCTCCAGTTCAGTTAGGTTTGATAATTACCGAGCATGGACAGCTCGCTTCAAATCACCCCACAGATGTTCAATGATATTCAGGTCTGGGGACTGGGATGGTCATTCCAGAACATTGTACTTGTTCCTCTGCATAAATGCCCAAGTAGATTTTGAGCAGTGTTTTGGGTCGTTGTCTTGTTGAAATATCCAGCCCCGGCGTAACTTCAACTTTGCGACTGATGTCTCAACATTATTCTCAAGAATCTGCGGATATTGAGTGGAATCCATGCGCCCCTTTAACTTTAACCAGATTCCCAGTACAGGCACTGGCCACACAGCCCCACAGCATGATGGAACCTCCACCAAATTTTACTGTGGGTAACAAGTGTTTGTCTTGGAATGCTGTGTTCTTTTGCTGCCATGCATAACCCCCCTTGTTATGACCAAATAACTTGATCTTTGTTTCATCAGTCTACACCACCTTATTCCAAAATGAAGCTGGCTTGTCCAAATGTGCATTTGCATACCTCAAGCGACTCGGTTTGTGGCATGTGTACAGAAAAGGCTTCTTTAGCATCACTCTCCCATACAGCTTCTCCCTGTGCAAAGTGCGCTAAATTGAAGGATGCACAGTGAGACCATCTACATCAAGTTGATGTTGTAGGTTTTTGGAGGTGGTCCATGGGCTGTTTTTGACTGTTCTCACCATCCTTCGCCTTTGCCTCTCCAATATTTTATGTGGCCTTAACAAGAACTGTGCCTGTGGTCTTCCATTTCCTCACTATGTTCCTCACAGTGGACACTGACCGCTTATATCTCTGCAATAACTTTTTGTAGCCTTCCCCTAAACCATAATGTAGAACAATCTTTGTTTTCAGGTCATTTGAGAGTTGTTTTGAGGCACCCGTGTTGCCACTCTTCAGAGGAGAGTCAAAGAGAACAACAACTTGCAATTGGCATCCTTAAATACCTTTTCTCATGATTGGATGCACCTGTCTATGAAGTTCAAGGCTTAATGAGCTCACCAAACCAATTGTGTGTTCAATTAATCAGTGCTAAGTAGTTACAGGTATTCAAATCAACAAAATGACAAGAGTGCCCAAATTTATGCACCTGTCCAATTTAGTTTTGATGCATATTGCACATTTTCTGTTAATCCAATAAACCCAATTTCACTACTGAAATATTACTGTGTCCTTCAGTTATTTGATAGATCAAAATGAAATTGCTGATCCAAACACCCAAATATTTATAAATGACAATCATGGAAATTGTCAGGGGTCCTAAACTTTTGCATACGACTGTATATTGTATGCATTTCAATGTGTATTTATGAGTTGTATTTATTTTGCAGAATGGACCATCTCATGTATATGCGAAAGGTGTGGATCCTGAAAAAGCGATTTAATTGCGAAACGCATTGATTTTAGACACCAAACCAGGGATTGTTTCATATACCACATGTCGTTTCTAATGAATCTCAGCCACAATTAATCTAAAGATGGTTACATTTTAAGAATCTGCAACAGATTTTGTTTTTAATTGTATAATGATGTTACTGATGTTATACATTTTTGTTTGTTCTCTCTTGTTGGCACATTAAAGTCCCATTTTTTCTGATCCAATTTATATGAAGGGATGGTGCCTAGAGTAATTGAGTACAAGACACACCCACACTATTTTTTTTCTGTATTTACCATTACCATAGCTTTGATTTTTCAATTTGATCCCTCCAGATTGCCCCGGGAGCCCTTCCAAATTAGAAGGCAGCCACCAACTCCCTAAAAGTCAGCACATTAGACCCCTCCGTATCCTACTACGAAATAGCCAGTGCCAGTCACCTACTGTAAAGCCAAAAATTACCATCTGGGATATCTATGAATCAACTTTATTAAAGTTACTTTTTTGTATGGAAAGTCTGAGGGCTTCCACAAAGCTGTAGATATGGTATGAAAAACAAGGAGCGCAGTGGTAACTTATAGTGATTGCTTCTATGAAAATATGTATGCATTTTTTTTGTAATGACATGTTCATTTTAAAATTAATCTGAAATCAAACATGGATAGTGGCACTTGTAAAAATGGTAGTGACGGGTGAACTGTGCTGGGAATGCAAGAAAAGAGATAGATATTTCTGTTATAGTCCCCATACAGCTAATTAAACCTGTCACATCTGCTCAAAATCTAAACTGTGTTTGGTGGGTTGAGATTTTAAAGCCCTCCAGGCAGAATGTTTTTTTTCCTATACAATGGGGCTGTGCCCGCATTCTTTGGGTAACTGCTCGTTTTGTCTAGGAGAGAACACAGCGCCTATACTCACCCAATCTTTCAATCCTCTGGAAAACGGTGTTCCCCCACCTCCAGAAGTGGACTGTTCCTGATGTCTTCCTGTCATGCCAGAGCTGATCTATGGGAGTGATGATGCCAGGAACAGTTCACCGCATAAGACCGCTGGGCCATGGGGGGCAGGAACTGATGGGACTGCTCTTGCGCTGGGAGGATTGGAGGATTAGGCGAGTATATCTTGGCTCTCTACTGCATGGTAAAAAAAAAAAATGCCCTGAGTTCTGCTTTAGGAATAAGTTTAGCAATCCTTTCAGTGAATAAACATGTGAACTAAACTCAGTTCTGTGGCCATCTGAAGGTATTCTTTGAGGCAGTGTTTGTGGTGCTGTACTTACGGCCTGGAATGGGCAGTTTCGTATCTCTCAAAGGCATGGGAAAGGTCGTGCTTGTTGTTCATGTAACACTGCGTGCACAGATCATAGTCAAAGCAGACTTTGCACTTCCAGCGCATGCCACGAATTCCATGCTTCTTACAGCAGTCACAGATGATATTTGGATGGCGGACACCTGAGGAACAGGAAAACTGGTGAAAATGTGGAAAACATTGCGCTACCTGAAAACGGTTCAATGTGAAAAAGCAGCTAACATACAAAACAAACAAAGTCAAAATCGTGTAAACAGAAAAATGTAGCGCTAACACATGTACATATCGTGTGAAATATGATATCGTGAATGAATGTGTATTATGACATTCCCATAGTGAACGTGAACAATGGCAAACATATAACAAAAATGTCGGTATTTGCTGGAAATGAAATCAAGTGGTGGCGTGAACTAAACCAAGAATAAATGAGTATAGAGTTCATATAAGTGATGATGACCACAGATGAGTCCCTCGGATAGGCTCAGGGGCAAAGGAACACAGGTAAGGAAGAGGCTTGTCTGATGTCACGGATAAGCAATAAATACTCTTACCAGAGATGTTGGATACAGCTACCGTACGGTATTTGTATCAAGCAGGCTTAAATGTTGGAAATCTTGCATCAGTGGGTATCAGATGGATCAGGTGGAAACCCCGGTAGTCAGGAACCAAACAGCATACACGGCGGCCAATGGACCAATCAGTATACACAGCAACCAGAGGACCTCCAATCGCCAGATGATCCAAGGGGAAGTGATCCCACGAACCGGGGAAACAGGAGGAAAAAAATGCAGACAACTCCAATGGTGCAGGTCAAAAAGGTATGTAAAAATTTATTCACATTGGTATGTGACAAATCAAAAATAAAATATAATAAAATCTCGAGATGATATAAAATGGGTCGGCAATGTGGAAAGTATGAGACAGCTGGTCCGACGCGTTTCGACACTATCGGTCTTCTACTGGGGCGTATCTCTAACCTCCCCACACTGCCAAAAACAATTTATGGACACTAGACTGACATAGCCCCGCCCACCTGATCCTGAGCAGGAAGTGCACACCTCCGGCCCAAGCCAAGTGGGATAGGGGGGATTAAATACCCACATAATTGAAATACAAACAACAAGGATAGTTTGACAATCATATAACATAGTGTCAAGTGCACAGACACGGTACAACCTGGATGTGAGATGGATCACATGAACGATATAGCATTGCGCCTACAGATGACAGAAATATGTGATAAGGGGTGTCCCCCACTATTGGGCCAGTCTAACGCCCAAATTATATGAGCCAACCCACGACTGAGGGCGAAATTCCCGCCATAAACATCAACCAATAGCAGCTACTGTTATGACAGGTCGAGTTCAAACAAGTAGACCTCACTAAATGTAAACAAATGGGTTTATGGCAATGCTCGCAAAGATCACCAATCAGAAGTGGGCAAAAACACATAAAGTCACCAGAGCGACCCCCCAGCACTCGGGGCCGCCGTAGATTATTGTACAAAGTAAAGAAAATTACAGCGCTAAACTCAAATAAAACGCACGGTGCAAGTGTAGCGGCTGCGCTAGAATAAGACAAATATTCAATAGGCAATGTAAAGAAAAAAGTGCAGCGCTAAAAAAGTGAATGGTGGTGATACCCTTCAGCTAACAAACAATTCCTCAGTGGTGATTGAGGAAATAGTAATATAAACCTAACGTGAACAAACAAAAAATATTCCTCAATGGTGATTAAAGGAATGGTGCGAACCTAATACGAAAAGGCAAACAATACAAATAATATTATAGTGCACACAGTAAAATCCCAAAGGAACTCCTCAGTGATGATTGAGGAACAAATTCCTATATACATTTAAAGTGAAAAATAACATATCAAAATAGTGATATTATCCTAAGTAAACAGAAAATGTCCCAAAGTGATAAATATGGATAACGTCAAGTCAGAGTAATCCTGGACCGAATCTTCTGGTATACACACTCGTATGTGAGGAAAAATAGATGTACGCTTACCAGAACTGGTGGACTCCCTGTCAGCAACAGGGAGTCAAACAGGCATAGAGAGGCTCTAGGTAGCCTGCGACCTCGATGTTCCAGGGCGGACAGATGGGCTATGTAGAACCACTCACGGCTTCGCCAACAGGATAAGGTGGATCGGGATGAAGACAGCAATCATGAAGTCTGGATCCTCATGGATGGAGTAGAGATTCCTGGACGGCCACTTGGTAGGTGAAAAATGGAGTGAGCAGATGATGAACACTCACTGGGGATGGAACAAGGGCTCTCTTGGAATGCTCTCCAAATAAATGTTCGATCATGTGGAGAGAAGTGAAAAAACCGGAGGGGACTCCAATAGTGTGGATCAATAAAGCAGGTTTTTATTTAAAAAAAAACAAATACAAAACAAATAATAATATAAAAGTGATCACATTTAAAAAGCAGTGTGGGTAGGGTATGACCTGGCCCGACGCGTTTCGTCTGTAGTAGACTTCAACTGGGGCATATATCCATTCCCCTACACTGCACATATTATATATATATATATATATATACACACACACACACACACACACACACACACACACACACATATACATATATATATATATATATATATATATATATATATATATATATATATATATATATATATATATATATATATATATATATATATATATATATATATATATATATATATATATATATATATATATATATATATATCCCCAACATAGTTATCATCCAATCAAGAAATGTTAACATGTGATATAATTGTTACCTCGTCCGATAGGCCCAAAGCTGATCATGTGATGAGGGGTGTGGTCCTACTGGGAGTGAAACAACCAATGGGATGAAAGTGTGGCAAGATAGGGCACCATGATAGGTGTCAGCCAGACCACACCATCCCCAAACAATTTGAAAAAAGCACATGTAAAAATGGCGCCAAAAAGAAGGCCAATGTGTGGTCAAACACACCCAATGAGCAGGATCCACAGTCCTCATCAAATCAGGGAGGGCTGAACATAACATCCTCTAAGCCAATCAGATGACCATATAAGACCAATGTGAACAATCGTAAGCAACCAATAGCCTGGTACAACGTGTGTGTCCAATAGGGCCAGGCATGGTAAACATCCAATCCTGACTCAGCATAAATGTCTACTGGTTTATGACTAGTGTGTCCAATGAGGCAGGGCATGATGAACATCCAATCCTAGCTCAGCATAAATGTCTAATGGTTTATGACCTCCAATAAATCGGCACTAACGCCGCACATTATCCATTCCATCTCCTGTGTGTAAATATTTCCGGTCAGATGACCGGTCAGGTGGGAGTGGGAGGCGGCGCCAAGAGCGCCGTACATCTCGATGGCAGGGCGGACATTCCGATCGGAGGGAGGCCAGCTCCGATCATGTGACAAATACATGATCAGGTGACCGGTCAGGTGGGAATGGGGGGCGGCGCCAAAAGCGCCGTACATCACAATGGAAGAGCGGGCACTCTGATCGGGAGGAGGCCGGCTCTAATCATGTGACAATCACATGACCGGGTCTGCATAGAGGCCTGGCGCGTGCGTGATGACGTCACGCATGTGCAGCACGGATCATCATACATTGGAAGGAAAATCAAGGAGGGCCGGAATCTGATACTGGCCAGAAAAGCAATGTCTCCAGATATCAAAAATACATAGAAACACGGCTTTTCTTATGTAGAGGTTCCCTCCAATGTCCCCAAATAATAATGACATCTAATGATGAATGAAAACCAAAAAAACTTTAAAAAAGGGGGAATAAAAAGACGGTGCACACAGGCGCCATCTTGTGTATGTATAGCACACTGCATAGAAACCTGTTATGAAATTACATAATGAAAATAACATGAAAAACTAATGAATAGAAAATATGAAGAAACCAAGGTGTATATGATACACCTCTGATTGTATCCACATATACCTATGGCCCTATCTCGTGAACTAATGAATGGGCCACAGGGGAGAGATTACTAAAAGGACCGAAGCAATGGTGAGTGTGGAATATTATATTTACACCAATAGAACTCATGACATGTTGATAAAAGAGTTGATATCCCACTCGACATTCAAACCGAATGGCGAGTAAGTGCGGAGCTCGTAAATCCAATATGTTTCAAGGCGAGAGACGCCACGTACACGGGATTCTCCTCTCCAATGGGGGACAAATTGATCTATGACCAGAAATTGTGTTCCCATAGGATCGCGGTCATGGCATTCTAAATAGTGACGGGGAACACTATGGTTGGTTTTACCTTTTTTAATGTTGTTGATGTGTTCGTTTACCCGGATAGAGAATGTCCTAATTGTGCGTCCAATGTACTGCCTCTTGCATGGACAGGTCAGAAGATACACAATATAACGAGTCGCACATGTATGTTGTCTCAGAGTGTTTTGATACCCCCTATACAGCGAAACTTTATTATGGATTTGCTTAGATTCGCGGCCCAGCAGAACTATTTTTGATTCCAGAACAAGTTCTACCTGCAAAAACGCGGAGTGGCTATGGGTGCCAAGTTCGCACCTAGCCTTGCGAACTTGTTCATGGCCAAATGGGAGGAGGATGTCGTCTATGCCCTCAGGAGACCGGAATTGGTCTTTTGGGCGAGGTACATAGACGACATCCTCCTCCTATGGAGGGGCACCCGCGAATCATTAGATATATTTATATCTCTGCTTAATTCTAATAATAGGGGTATTGTCATGAGGCCAGTTTCACCAGTGTCAACTTTTTGGATCTTGAGATCAAAGTTGTTGACCACAAATTAGAGTTTGTCACATATTTCAAACCTACCGACCGGAATGGTTACATCCCGGTCGATAGTTGCCACCATTCCCAGTGGCTCAGATCCGTACCACGTAGCCAATTCCTCCATTTACGGAGGAATTGTACTAGAGTGGAGGACTTTTCTAGACAGGCTGCTGTATTGAAACAGCGATTTATAGAGAAGGGTTACAAGCCGGAAGATCTCAATGAAGAGATCGACCGTATCCAACAGTTGGATCGCAAGGCCCTGTTGGAAACACAAACTAAAAGGACCACTGATACCAAATTCAAGTGGTCCTTCTTTACCACCTTCTCTGTACAATCCATGCAAA
This sequence comes from Lithobates sylvaticus, assembly GCA_028564925.1. Classification (NCBI taxonomy): domain Eukaryota; kingdom Metazoa; phylum Chordata; class Amphibia; order Anura; family Ranidae; genus Lithobates; species Lithobates sylvaticus. Next base: position 141,841,616 of record CM053035.1, on the reverse strand, counting down.
TCAAACAGATCATAAAGAAACATTGGGGAGTACTTCAGAACGACAAAGTTCTCAGTTCTGCAATACCTGAGAAAGCGGGTGTTATATTCAGGGGTGCAAGATCTATTCAGGGCCAGATTGCCCCTAATGTCATCGATCCCCCCAAAAGAGTCTCCTTCTTCTTCCAATGTAAGGGATACTTTCCCTGCCGGAAGTGTAATGTGTGTTTGCACAATACCAGCGGCAGGAGAAAGAGTGAAACCTTTCAGTCCTCCACCACCTCACGGATCTATTCTATGCAACGTTTTACTACATGTGCGACTCGTTATATTGTGTATCTTCTGACCTGTCCATGCAAGAGGCAGTACATTGGACGCACAATTAGGACATTCTCTATCCGGGTAAACGAACACATCAACAACATTAAAAAAAGGTAAAACCAACCATAGTGTTCCCCGTCACTATTTAGAATGCCATGACCGCGATCCTATGGGAACACAATTTCTGGTCATAGATCAATTTGTCCCCCATTGGAGAGGAGAATCCCGTGTACGTGGCGTCTCTCGCCTTGAAACATATTGGATTTACGAGCTCCGCACTTACTCGCCATTCGGTTTGAATGTCGAGTGGGATATCAACTCTTTTATCAACATGTCATGAGTTCTATTGGTGTAAATATAATATTCCACACTCACCATTGCTTCGGTCCTTTTAGTAATCTCTCCCCTGTGGCCCATTCATTAGTTCACGAGATATACCTATGGCCCTATGTGGATACAATCAGAGGTGTATCATATACACCTTGGTTTCTTCATATTTTCTATTCATTAGTTTTTCATGTTATTTTCATTATGTATTTTCATAACAGGTTTCTATGCAGTGTGCTATACATACACAAGATGGCGCCTGTGTGCACCGTCTTTTTATTCCCCCTTTTTTAAAGTTTTTTGGTTTTCATTCATCATTAGATGTCATTATTATTTGGGGACATTGGAGGGAACCTCTACATAAGAAAAGCCGTGTTTCTATGTATTTTTGATATCTGGAGACATTGCTTTTCTGGCCAGTATCAGATTCCGGCCCTCCTTGATTTTCCTTCCAATGTATGATGATCCGTGCTGCACATGCGTGACGTCATCACGCACGCGCCAGGCCTCTATGCAGACCCGGTCATGTGATTGTCACATGATTAGAGCCGGCCTCCTCCCGATCAGAGTGCCCGCTCTTCCATTGTGATGTACGGCGCTTTTGGCGCCGCCCCCCATTCCCACCTGACCGGTCACCTGATCATGTATTTGTCACATGATCGGAGCTGGCCTCCCTCCGATCGGAATGTCTGCCCTGCCATCGAGATGTACGGCGCTCTTGGCGCCGCCTCCCACTCCCACCTGACCGGTCATCTGACCGGAAATATTTACACACAGGAGATGGAATGGATAATGTGCGGCGTTAGTGCCGATTTATTGGAGGTCATAAACCATTAGACATTTATGCTGAGCTAGGATTGGATGTTCATCATGCCCTGCCTCATTGGACACACTAGTCATAAACCAGTAGACATTTATGCTGAGTCAGGATTGGATGTTTACCATGCCTGGCCCTATTGGACACACACGTTGTACCAGGCTATTGGTTGCTTACGATTGTTCACATTGGTCTTATATGGTCATCTGATTGGCTTAGAGGATGTTATGTTCAGCCCTCCCTGATTTGATGAGGACTGTGGATCCTGCTCATTGGGTGTGTTTGACCACACATTGGCCTTCTTTTTGGCGCCATTTTTACATGTGCTTTTTTCAAATTGTTTGGGGATGGTGTGGTCTGGCTGACACCTATCATGGTGCCCTATCTTGCCACACTTTCATCCCATTGGTTGTTTCACTCCCAGTAGGACCACATCCCTCATCACATGATCAGCTTTGGTCCTATCGGACGAGGTAACAATTATATCACATGTTAACATTTCTTGATTGGATGATAACTATGTTGGGTATCTATATATATATGTGCAGTGTAGGGGAATGGATATATGCCCCAGTTGAAGTCTACTACAGAAGAAACGCGTCGGGCCAGGTCATACCCTACCCACACTGCTTTTTAAATGTGATCACTTTTATATTATTATTTGTTTTGTATTTGTTTTTTTTAAATAAAAACTTGCTTTATTGATCCACACTATTGGAGTCCCCTCAGTTTTTTTCACTTCTCTCCACATGATCGAACATTTATTTGGAGAGCATTCCAAGAGAGCCCTTGTTCCATCCCCAGTGAGTGTTCATCATCTGCTCACTCCATTTTTCACCTACCAAGTGGCCGTCCAGGAATCTCTACTCCATCCATGAGGATCCAGACTTCATGATTGCTGTCTTCATCCCGATCCACCTTATCCTGTTGGCGAAGCCGTGAGTGGTTCTACATAGCCCATCCGTCCGCCCTGGAACATCGAGGTCGCAGGCTACCTAGAGCCTCTCTATGCCTGCTTGACTCCCTGTTGCTGACAGGGAGTCCACCAGTTCTGGTAAGCGTACATCTATTTTTCCTCGCATACGAGTGTGTATACCAGAAGATTCGGTCCAGGATTACTCTGACTTGACGTTATCCATATTTATCACTTTGGGACATTTTCTGTTTACTTAGGATAATATCACTATTTTCATATGTTATTTTTCACTTTAAATGTATATAGGAATTTGTTCCTCAATCATCACTGAGGAGTTCCTTTGGGATTTTACTGTGTGCACTATAATATTATTTGTATTGTTTGCCTTTTCGTTTTAGGTTCGCACCATTCCTTTAATCACCATTGAGGAATATTTTTTGTTTGTTCACGCCGTAGATTATTAAATACCCTGATCAAGGAATGCGTGGATATATGCAGACAGACCGAAGTACCCGGAAGGTGGAGGGCGCAAGCATCCAATCACATGTGGCTTCTTGCGTAACATCACATCCTATATGGAAGTGAACAGCAGCTCTGGTGGGTGGACCCCGTTGGTGCGCGGTGGCGTCAACACGTTATGTGGATGGAACGCGCAATCAGACATGTGCGGTGCGGACAACATCCTGTCCGCTATGGTTATCGTAACGTCACATCCGGTGGAGACGTAAACAGTGTCACGTCTTCTGTGAATAGGCGCCGTCAATGCGCAATGACGTCATCACGCTAGATGACAAAAACATAGGGAAACGCACGGTGCGCATATGCATAGGCGCCGTAAGTGCGCAGTGACGTCATCACGCTAGATGACCAAAACACAGAGAAACCCACAGTGCGCATGTGCGCATACATGGAAGTTACTATGTGAAAACTGCTGGGCCTATCATGGGCTATACAGCTTCTAAATAGAAGTGCGCTCAGACCACGGCTTGACTAGCCAAGCAACCCGCTAAGGGGAATGTAATGGAAGATAATAAAGGGAAGACGTGTGACAAACTCAGTCCCTTGCGGTGTACCCCAAAAAAAACGCCTCAGCAAAAAATACCCAATGTGAAAAAAAGGGAAAAGAGAATATATATATGTATTCCGAATATGCGTACATCGATGTGTATCGATCTCACGCAAAGTCAAAACACATACATATTTGGAATGAAAACATTTCTATATTAAAATATGTATCGATCTCACATACAGTATACAATTTAATGTGAATTCCAGTGAAACGGAACTGAGTTACATAAAAATGAAGACATAAATGATAAAAAAAGAATCTGCAAAATCAAAAGAAACCCCAAAACCGTTAGGATCTGGAGCAAAAAAGATTATTTTTAAAATAAAATAAAAATATATTCAATGAATCCCTGAATGAATATGCCCAAGCACCCAAACATGAGTGAAGTGCCACTCACCCCCGGTTAATGAAACAGTTGATGTCCCACTCAACGTTCATACCAAAGGGTGAGTAGCACTTCAACTCGTAAATCCAATATGTCTCCAACCTGGAGACCACTCGTATGCAAGAGTCGCCCCGCCAGTGAGGGACAAATTTATCAATCACTTGAAACTGAGTGTATTGTGATGTTCCCGATAATGGCGGGGAACACTGTTTAGTGCACCCCTTTTTAATTTTAGCCAAGTGCTCGTTAACGCGTATGGAAAACGTACGGATGGTACGTCCGACATACTGCAACTTGCACGGGCAGGTGATCAAATACACAATGAATTTGGTGGCGCATGTAGTGAAATATTTCATAGTGTGGTTACGTGCAGTGACTGTAGAGAAGAAACTATTGGTCATTCGTCTGCCCAGTGTATTGTGTAGGCAGACGTTGCATTTCTTACATGGAAAGTAACCCTTGCATTGTTGGAAAAATGAGACCGCTGTATTTGACCTGCCCGTGCAAGTTGCAGTATGTCGGACGTACCATCCGTACGTTTTCCATACACGTTAACGAGCACTTGGCTAAAATTAAAAAGGGGTGCACTAAACACAGTGTTCCCCGCCATTATCGGGAACATCACAATAGAGACCCTACGGGGACTCAGTTTCAAGTGATTGATAAATTTGTCCCTCACTGGCGGGGCGACTCTTGCATACGAGGGGTCTCCAGGTTGGAGACGTATTGGATCTACGAGTTGAAGTGCTACTCACCCTTTGGTATGAACGTTGAGTGGGACATCAACTGTTTCATTAACCGGGGGTGAGTGGCACTTCACTTATGTTTGGGTGCTTGGGCATATTCATTCAGGGATTCATTAAATATATTTTTATTTTATTTTAAAAATAATCTTTTTTGCTCCAGATCCTAACGGTTTTGGGGTTTCTTTTGATTTTGCAAATTCTTTTTTTATCATTTATGTCTTCATTTTTATGTAACTCACAGTTCCGTTTCACTGGAATTCACATTAAATTGTATACTGTATGTGAGATCGATACATATTTTAATATAGAAATGTTTTCATTCCAAATATGTATGTGTTTTGACTTTGCGTGAGATCGATACACATCGATGTACGCATATTCGGAATACATATATATATATTCTCTTTTCCCTTTTTTTCACATTGGGTATTTTTTGCTGAGGCGTTTTTTGGGGTACACCGCAAGGGACTGAGTTTGTCACACGTCTTCCCTTTATTATCTTCCATTACATTCCCCTTAGCGGGTTGCTTGGCTAGTCAAGCCGTGGTCTGAGCGCACTTCTATTTAGAAGCTGTATAGCCCATGATAGGCCCAGCAGTTTTCACATAGTAACTTCCATGTATGCGCACATGCGCACTGTGAGTTTCTCTGTGTTTTGGTCATCTAGCGTGATGGCGTCACTGCGCACTTACGGCGCCTATGCATATGCGCACCGTGCGTTTCCCTATGTTTTTGTCATCTAGCGTGATGACGTCATTGCGCATTGACGGCGCCTATTCACAGAAGACGTGACACTGTTTACGTCTCCACCGGATGTGACGTTACGATAACCATAGCGGACAGGATGTTGTCCGCACCGCACATGTCTGATTGCGCGTTCCATCCACATAACATGTTGACGCCACCGCGCACCAACGGGGTCCACCCACCAGAGCTGCTGTTCACTTCCATATAGGATGTGATGTCACGCAAGAAGCCACATGTGATTGGATGCTTGCGCCCTCCACCTTCCGGGTACTTCGGTCCGTCTGCATATATCCACGCATTCCTTGATCAGGGTATTTAATAATCTACGGCGGCCCCGAGTGCTGGGGGGTCGCTCTGGTGACTTTATGTGTTTTTGCCCACTTCTGATTGGTGATCTTTGCGAGCATTGCCATAAACCCATTTGTTTACATTTAGTGAGGTCTACTTGTTTGAACTCGACCTGTCATAACAGTAGCTGCTATTGGTTGATGTTTATGGCGGGAATTTCGCCCTCAGTCGTGGGTTGGCTCATATAATTTGGGCGTTAGACTGGCCCAATAGTGGGGGACACCCCTTATCACATATTTCTGTCATCTGTAGGCGCATTGCTATATCGTTCATGTGATCCATCTCACATCCAGGTTGTACCGTGTCTGTGCACTTGACACTATGTTATATGATTGTCAAACTATCCTTGTTGTTTGCATTTCAATTATGTGGGTATTTAATCCCCCCTATCCCACTTGGCTTGGGCCGGAGGTGTGCACTTCCTGCTCAGGACCAGGTGGGCGGGGCTATGTCAGTCTAGTGTCCATAAATTGTTTTTGGCAGTGTGGGGAGGTTAGAGATACGCCCCAGTAGAAGACCGATAGTGTCGAAACGCGTCGGGCCAGCTGTCTCATACTTTCCACATTGCCGACCCATTTTATATCATCTCGAGATTTTATTATATTTTATTTTTGATTTGTCACATACCAATGTGAATACATTTTTACATACCTTTTTGACCTGCACCATTGGAGTTGTCTCCATTCTTTTCCTCCTGTTTCCCCGGTTCGTGGGATCACTTCCCCTTGGATCATCTGGCGATTGGAGGTCCTCTGGTTTCTGTGTATACTGATTGGTCCATTGGCCGCCGTGTATGCTGTTTGGTTCCTGACTACCGGGGTTTCCACCTGATCCATCTGATACCCACTGATGCAAGATTTCCAACATTTAAGCCTGCTTGATACAAATACCGTACAGTAGCTGTATCCAACATCTCTGGTAAGAGTATTTATTGCTTATCCGTGACATCAGACAAGCCTCTTCCTTACCTGTGTTCCTTTGCCCCTGAGCCTATTCAAGGGACTCATCTGTGGTCATCATCACTTATATGAACTCTATACTCATTTATTCTTGGTTTAGTTCACGCCACCACTTGGGTTCATTTCCAGCAAATACCGACATTTTTGTTATATGTTTGCCATTGTTCACGTTCACTATGGGAATGTCATAATACACATTCATTCACAATATAATTTTTCACACGATATGTACATGTGTTAGCGCTACATTTTTCTGTTTACATGGTTACTGGTGGCACCATACAAAATAGTGGACATTAACAATACAATCTTCTTTGTAGGCCAATATCCCTGTACCTTTAGCTTAAAAATGGCTTAAAAAGAACAGATGGCAGAAATTTTGGATGGGATTACTGGGCAGGATGTAAGATATGTGATGGAAACCATCCTTCTTTACTAAACCTCTTTCATTCTTTAGATCTTCTAATCTGATAAGATTCTAAGACATACTGACCAAGAAATGCTCCTCATGTTCCTTATGGAAAACCTTTGTCAGCATTCTCTTTTTCTCACAGAGAAGGTAGCACACAGTAAGCTAAGTTGTGGAGATAAATGACAGCAGATAAAACAGGTTCAGAGATCCAAAACCGCACAGGCAGGTCACTACCGCCAATATGAGATTTGGACCTCCAGGTACTCAGCATGCTACAGACATCATCAGAGGATATAGCTTGGAGTGGGGCACTAGTTTGGTGTAATCAACAAAGAGTTCTCCAAAATAGTCAGACTCTTAAGAAGTCCATGAGAACAGGATGCTACAGAGACCTACATTGTAACAAATGCTAAATTGCCCAAATGTAGCAAAGATAGCAAAGGCATTGTGTTGGCCAAAATCAGCTTCTTACTACCACTTACAAGCGGATGGAAAGTGGGGGAAGGGGCCGATAAATATGTACCAGCTCCTTCTTTTTCTGATTCGGACACTGTGAGGTATAAAAGGAGGGCAGTTATACATATTTTGCATACACAAATGTATACATTAAGCTGGGTACCCTCTTTAAATGAAATACTGTATGTGCGATTGAAAGATCCCGATCAAACACCATATACATGATTTTTTATCTGCAGATAGCTGGTGTTGTCACATATTTCCGAGCATTATCATGAACCTTCGTTCTGCAGAGGAGCTTGCAATCTAATGTTCCTATCACAGTTATGCAAGCAAGGATCTATAGATGTACGTTTAAAGGTTAGGCTAGCCAAACATTATACAATTTTCCTTTAGAATTACCAAAACCATATCAAATGGGGTCAAACCTAAACATGTTCAATTTGTATGCAATGAGGCAGGCCCTTACACTACATATGTGAAGGTAAATTTAAAACCGGTCATAGTCTGAACCAGCCGAAATTCGAACTGTGCATGGGCAGGCTGAATGTACCAAGTTAATCGATCTATCAACTTGGGTACAACCAGCCTGACGTATTTTACTTTGCAATTATTGCTAGTGGCTGCTACAGCCACTAGCAATATTCACTGTCTCAGTGGGAGTGATTCCCCTGTCAGATCTGTCTGTGTTGATGGAGGAATCATGTGAATTGCGTGCGAATGCAAACAAATTTGCATTGTGTATGCCTTGCTTAAAAGAAATTGAATAAGAAAATTGTATAACGTATGGCCAGCTTAAGCTAATTAACCAACCAGCATGTTTTAAGTTTTTGGGTGGAAGCCAATGCAAACATAAAAAATCCATGCGGATAGTGTACTTAGTAGAACTTAAAATCAAGACCCCAGTGCTGTACATAAATAAATCCAACCACCACAGATGCCAAAGCTATTTCGTTTAGGCAACCTAAAGCTGTCGTGACACGTCCCTTGACCCAAAGCTGCTACGATTGGTCACATGACCTGCAGCAGCTCTGCATGGTGGGAACCAACATCAGCAGAATTGTCATTCAGGTTAAAGACAGGCCACATGATCTGAACTGGTATGCTACATCTTCCCATGAGTGCTACATCTCTGTCTCTTTCATTTAACTGGAACTAACTCCACAGTGTACGTCTGATATAAAGTGGAGATCTTATTTAGGCTATCAATATGACCCGACGAGCATTATCATTACATACCTGTCTGAGCATTATCATACAGCAACAGATCGTAGGAGCCTTGGAATCCAGTACGGTAGTTTGTTCTTGTGCCATGATCCCACTGAACTACTACAGTTTTATCAGGTGTTGTAGGGCTGCCTTGGCGTCCAATTTCTACTACAGTACCCACGCTGCCCTCGCCATTGTCCTGGTTAACCCACTTCCAGTCAACTCCTCGAACCACACGCATTCCCACCTGCATGGCTGCAGTACAGTCCCAGTCCATATTATCCCTCCAGGGTAAGTGTAGAGCACATTAGGGAAAACGTTTGTCCCTCAAGCCGATGGCCAGGACAAAATTCCAGCGTAGAAGTGTCTATTTAGCCCTGAAAAAAAAAACAAATATTTTAAATAAGTGCACTTTTAATGCGTTTTTACATATTTTGGCAAGGTACATAATTCCCCTACAATTTACAAAAACACACCGACAATGAGACATGTGTAAGTGAATCTGTGCCCACAACAACTCTGCTACAAACACCTGCGTTGCGACAATGAAAGCAGCTTCTGGCAACTACACCTGTGGATGTGTCCCCCATGGAGAAGAACGCTTTTGCTGTAAGAGTTTCACCCTAGCCTAGGCCCTTAACTAGTTATATAGCAATTTCCAAGTAACAAATTAAGATGGTATTAAACACAAAAGCAAACATTATATTGCAGCTTATCAATCCTCAGATGTGATGGCTGCATTCATCTTCTTTTTTAGGCTTTCTTTCTTTGATTTTTACCTGTTGATCCTGCCAGCAAGTCTGTTATTTTTCAACAGAACAAGCTCTCCTGAAAAAACATTAGTTAGAGCAGGTGCCCCAACCCCCAGGCCATGGCCCGGTGCCAGTCCGTGAGCTGTTGGGGGTCGGGGGGTTGATGGCAGCTCCATCTCTATTGGCAGCTGCTTTTATTGCCACCCAGGCTCCGCCTCTGGTTGTTTCTTTCCCTCTTCGCCTCCACAAGAGCTGGTCTCCAAAATGACAGCAGAGACCAAATCACCAGTGTCGACCTCGGACCTCTAGCGGCTGCTCTGGCGATACAGCAGCAGCACAGAGATCTCATAATGGGCTATGCAGGTGACACTCTGCAGTCAAACCACTCCACATCATCCACTCAGAGCCTGGCCAAATTAAGACCCAGATGGGACTCGGCTGTTGTTGGTCGGCAGCAGGGGACCTTTATATGTTTGCTGTGCCCCGGGATGTCAGAAGGAGAGCAACCTGCACTTATTGACAGGGGGCAGAGCTTTACTCGATCACCCGTTGCTTACCCCCTCCTGTGCAGCAATTTAATATAATAGCCCTTTATTGTAGCCAGCAGGGGGTGAGCAATGGGCAAGCAAGTGCAGCTCCACCACCTGTCAATAAGTGGCGGCTGCTCTCCTCCTTCTGATGCCCTGGAGCACAGCAAAAATTGCACGATTAATCGTTAAAAAAATTGTGGTCTCGATTCAACCCCCCTCGCGATCTTAATCTGCCATTTCCTCTATTCTAAGTAACAAGTGCAGAGCCTTTCTCTGGTAAGCTGTCAAAAAAAAAAAAAAAAACGGCAAATGTTTATCAGTAACATGCGCTGAAAGAAATAACTATAAACATTGTATTTTATGGTTCTTTTAGATCAAAAGGGACAAAGTTCGGTCTGTAAATGAGGGCAGTTTAACCACTTTAAGACTAATGCCCCGTACACACGGTCGGAAATTCCGACCACAAAATCCGTCGGATTTTTTCTGACGGATTTTGTTCAACACTGGTGTTGCATACACACGGTCGGACAAAGTTGTCGGAAAATCCTATCATTCTGAACGTGGTGACGTTCGTTGCGTACGACGGGACTACGTAGAGGCTACGTAGCTTTGGTCTTGTAATGTGATCTGAGCATGCTTGGACTTTTTTCTGTCGGAATTCGCTACACACGATCGGAAAAAGTCCGATAGGACTTTGTTGTCGGAAAATTTGAGAGCAGGAGATAAAACTTTGTCCGTCGGAAAATCTGACGGAAAAAGTCCGATGGAGCCTACACACGGTCGGAATTTCCGACAACTTTGTCCGATGGATTTTCAGACGGAAAATGTCCTGACCGTGTGTATGGGGCATAAGCCTTTTTCTGACACTTGTTGCTTACAAGTTAAAAATCAGTATTTTTTGCTAGAAAATTACTTAGAACCTCCAAACATTATATATTTTTTTTTTGCAGAGACCCTAGAGAATAAAATGGCGGTGGTTTCAATATTTTATGTCATACTGTATTTGTGCAGCGGTCTTTCAAACGCAATTTTTGGGGAAAAAATACACTTCAATTTTTTGGTATAATGTGAAAGATGATACGCCGCGAGAAACACCACCACCCCTGGAAAAAATTGGCCACACGATACCGGTCCCTGGCACCGAAAAGGTTGGGGATCGCTGAGCTAGAGCGTTGAGACAAACCATTTACCACTGGCAGGGGTGTTTACAATAACTTGCTGTAACTGCATATAAAGAGTTAGCTGGAGTTTGGCTTCAATATATTGTTATATGTGCTAATACATCTAACACTCCTCCCCCCCCCCCCCAGACTGACTATGCTGCTGTCTGTTGTGCTCCTTGTGCCCCTTCATCCAGAGTGGGGGCACTCTAATAAAGGAGATGTGTTACTGGCCAGATCATAAGGGAAAAAAGCCTAAAAAAAAGTAATGCAGCCGTCACATCTAATGATTGGTAAGCTGCAATATATTACTTGGGTATATTGCAATATATTATTTTGCTTTTGGGTTTAATATCACTTACAATTTTTGAGCAGTTAACATTAACCAGCAAAAACTGCAGCTGTGCTAATATTATAAAGCTTACTCATTTTATCCCAGTCTCAGTTTTCTGTAACCTATTTCAGCAAGTGTCCACATGAAATACAGTATATATGCATTATGTCTGGGTTCACACATAAGTGATGTCAGACATTGTATGTGATTCACACCGCATTGCTGTGTCAATCACATGCGATGTCTGTGCTATACGAATTCAGCCATACAGTTGTATGTCTGAACTCACATTGGATTCGCACGAAAATAGTGCAGGAAACTTTTTTTTCGCCACACTCCATTTCCTGTCCGAATTCACAGTTCACACCGCAATCTGCGAACCGATCTGGGGGTGTCATTAATTTTGTATTGACACCTGCAGCGGTTCAGAGTTCAGTGTGAAATGCCTGCGAGGGAGATGCAAAGCGGGAACTGGCACTGGAATCGTGCTGGTTCCCGCATTGCATATGTGTGAACCGGGGCTTAATGTGTTTTATGGATGTTATTTACTTTACTAAAGCCTCCCTTGTGCAGAAATACTTGTGCTATTTTGCTTTGAAGCATGTGATTAGAGCCTGCGGCTCTAATAGGCTTCAAAATAGGTTGGGCTTTAGGCGCAGCGCACTGCATTCCGAGCCCACCCAGATGTGTGACATTAGGGAATGAATATTCACTATTTCCACACTGCTGGAAACCCATTTCCCAATTGGCTGAAAAAAGAAGCTACGCTGGCTGCCAAGAGGAGGAGGGAGGAGATGCAAGGAGAGGAGACGCAGGGGAAGCTAGAGGGCCCCCCCTTCTGTCAACCAGAGAGAAGCTACGCTGGCCACCAGGAGGAGGAGGGAGGAGAACTGCCACTGGAGGAGTTGCGAGGAGATATAGAAGCCGGTCATCTAGAGGGAAGCCCGCGGAAAGTGTTTTGTGGCCGCCGGGTGACACTGACCGATACAGAGGATACAGAGACTTAAGACATGATACAAGAGATAGTACAAGAATGATGATACAGAGATTTCAGACATGATACAAGAGATAGTACAAGAATGATACAGAGATTTCAGACACGATACAAGAGATGGTAAGATAATGAGGATATGGAGACTTCAGACATGATACAAGAGATGATCAGAGACTAGGGACATATTGAGGGAGACTGACAGACTGTGGACATGCTATATGAGTGGTGAGAGAATGCAGACATGCTTCAGGAGACTGACTGGAGACATATGAGGCAACTAGAAATCAATGTTATAACAGAGCAATAGAGAAACACAAAATTAGTGTTGGCAGGGGCTCCGAGGGCTGCATAAAAAGTGCCAAAAAGCCGTATGTTGGGCACCAGAGCTCTATAGCATTCGCCTTCGCTCTTCCTCTGGCAACTGCACAAAAGTTTATGCAGGGCGGTGGGCAGAGGAGCTGGTCCAACACAGAGAGAAATTAGGTGCTCCCAGAAAAGGAGGGAGCTAGGACATGCCAGGAGAGAGGAGGCTGCACTAATGAATTGACTCTTCCTGGAGTAGTCAAGCTCTTTAGAAAGTTCAAAGGCACATTATAAATGCATATAAAAAAGTTCTGGAAAGGAAAAAAAAACGACTTGTAAGCATTAAAAACTCTGATTTTTACCTGAAAATTTTTAAGTAGTTGACAGGGTTAATTGGGAAACTACAGTGGAGGAGGTGTGATTATGCCTCCTATAAAAGGTTTTAAATGTGGGTTACCATCTATCAAATTAAATCGTTCAGGAGAGGTTGTAAAAACGTCCCGTGTACATGAAGCCTTATACTACATACAAATGGGGGACCGCAACAACAGAATAGTGGATGGGAATCTGAAGTGCATTTGTAGAAAGGCTTCCATTTCTATTTCCTACGTGCAGAAATACTTGTGCTGTTTTCATCTGATTAGACATAGACAAGCCTGGGGACTAAAATAAAGCTGATAGCTTATTCCTATCAGGACTACTGGCTGCACAGATAATTCATTCATTTAAATGCATTACATCGGGGCTATGCTTGCGGTCAGTGGTTTAAAAATATATCAGGGAAGCAAAAGAAAATATCAATGTAATTAGTATACATGTCTGGAGCAGTTCTGTAAAAATAGGCCATCTTAAAGTGGTGTTGCCACCCAAAAAAAAAAATTTGTCCGATTATTAAAAGTCAGCAGCTGCAGTAAAAGTAGCTGCTGACTTTTAAAAAATACATTTTTGTGGGCCCTCCTCTTTAAGTAGATATTATATGTGAGTGTGTGCATGATCTACATCTACGCATACACTATATATATATATATATATATATATATATAATATATTTATATATATATACACACTATACACACACACATCATACACACACACACACACACACACACACATACATACACACACCAACCATTTTATTTGGTACACCTTGCTAGTACCGGGTTGGACCCCCTTTTGCCTTCAGAACTGCCTTAATTCTTCATGGCATAGATTAAGAAAGGTTCCTGAGAGATTTTGGTCCATATTAACATGATAGCATCATGCAGTTGTTGCAGATTTGTTGAATTTCTCATTCCACCACATCCCAAAGGTGCTCTATTGGATTGAGATCTGGTGACTGTGGAGGTCATTGGGGTACAGTGACCTCATTGTCATGTTCAAGAATCCAGTGGTGAGATAATTTGAGCTTTGTGACATGATGCATTATCCTGCTGGAAGTAGCCATCAGAAGATGGGTACACTGTAGTCATAAAAAGATGGATATGGTCAACAACAATACTCAGGTAGGCCATGGAATTAAATGATGCTCAATTGGTACTAAGGGGCCCAAAGTGTGCCAATAAAATATCCCCCACACCATTACACCACCAACAGCCTGAACCATTGACACAAGACAGAATTGATCCATGCTTTCATGTTGTTTACTCCAAATTCTGACCCTACCATCTGAATGTTGCAGCTGAAATCGAGACTCATCATACCAGGCATAGGTGTGTGCGCAGGGGGTGTGCCTGGGCATGCCCTTAGCACCCTGTGCAGTGCAGATTTCCCTAAAGTCCACCACGCAACTGATACCATCTAGTGTCCTACTGACACATCCACTGCTCTACTGATGACATCCATGTTTTAAAATGATTGTTTACTTTAATTTATAATGCGATTGGCTGATTAGAAATTTGTGTTACCAAGCAATTGAACAGGTGTACCTAATAAAGTGTCAGATGAGTGTATATATACTGTATATACGTGTATACCCAAGGTATAAACTGAGTAAAGCGTGAATGTTATATTAATGTTATACTGTAATGTTTTTGGGAAAAAACTTGCATTGATCGTTAAATTCAGTACTATTAATGGTAACCTTAATCCAAATAACACCTAAGGGTCAAGTGACTCCATATGAAAGAAAATTAAAAATAAAGTTAAGAAATATATATATATATATATATATATATATAAAATAATATATATATATATATATCATATAGATATATATAATATATATAATATATATATGAATATACAAAAAATTAAGTGCCAGTAGATAGTTAAATCAACCTTAATACATATTAACACAATATAAAGTCCATCAATGATGAGTGTCATGATGTACTCCTCAGGAATGGCCCATGATGACATGAGAATCAAATGGATCTCAAAAACATAGATGGTAAAAGTTCCAATAGTCCTAAAACACCCAGGACTGTGCTTCCACCACCCAAAGAAGGGGTGGGTACTCTTACCATAAAACATGGACACACACGCCAGCGGCGGTGGGTCAAATAGGCATGTATGGAAACACGGATCTCAGGTCACGATCTCCAATAGTTGCAAAGGTATTCTCAGCAATGGAATTAACAGGCGAACCGGAAGCAGGAAAGCGACCACAATCTCCTGATCTATATGATATCTTTAAGGATTTCCTCCATCAGTGGGTAAAAGGTGATCATACAAAAAAAAAAAAAAAAAGAAGGCTTCCACATGGCGTAGATCAAACAACATATGGATTTAATGATATATAAAAAAGTACAAACATCCTTGAAGATGTGTGCATTTAAAATGTGATCACGAAAAATTCATAAAACAGGCGCAGTGTGCAGAGCTTAGCAGGCAAGAAACCAACGCGTTTCGTCCTATGGTACTTCAACTGGGGTATGATAAGGCCTAGTGTACACTGGACGCTGAGGCAATCTCTTCTGAACGATTTTTTGACAGTTTCAAACCGGCATTTAAAAACGATGTTTAGCTGTGTTTGCATGCTGCATTCGCAACTAGAAGCGCTTTTTTAAGATACCACCATAAGACCCTCCCAAAGCACAAAAGACTGTATTATTTAACTATTTCAGCCATTCTGTGAGACCAGAGTGTGTAGCAGCAGCTGAGAGAGCAGCAGTGTACTTTTATCTACTTCAATTTCGGTGCTTTTTACTATGGATCCCATAATGAGCATATGTGAGGAAATGCTCCTGATGTTGCTGTTGATGAAGCTGGAAAGACGTCGGAAATTGTGTGTGAGGACCAGAGTTCATCGCTACTGGACTCATCCATTGATTGCACAGTGCATGTCTGTAGGATATTTTTCCAACATGTGTGTACAGCTAGTGGTGTATTGGATTGGATCATGGACTCATTAGGGGTATATAAATAGTCTATGAAACATTGCAAGCAATTACAAGTTTTTTTTTAAAGATTTCGTGTTTTTTCATCATTTGCTATCATTTTTTGTAATGTAAAAAAAAACAGGGCACCTTTAAAAACGCTTCTAAGCGAAAAACGCAGCTAAACACCGGTACCGCGTTTAGCGTCTGAAACGTCGGAAACTTCCATGTCTGAACTCTTTTTTTTGCCTTCAAAGAAAAGCCTCTAAACGCAACTGCCTAAAAAACGTCAGTAAATGAACCTGTGTACACGTACACATAAGATAACATTGGATGAGTTCAGGGCAGCTGAAAAAAGCATCCAACTGCCTCTGAACGTCTGTTTACCAGCAGCAGTGTATTTGAGGCCTAACAGTGTCCAGCTTTGGGCAAGCTTGTGAAAGGCAAAACTAGTGTAAAATGTTCTGGGTAATGCAGTGACACATGAGGGCAACAAGGGAGCATTTAAAAAGCTAAGGGTACCCGTCACTTTGCCCAGTTTAGTCAAACCACAGGTTCAATTTAAACCCACTCGTTTAGCTGTACTTCTCCTATGGATCACAGGAGTGCAGTTTGTTTTGCACTCCTGTGACCCGTTTTTAGCAGACAGCCGGCTGAAGTCCGCTCTCTGCAGACATCACAGTGTCGGTCCAGGCACAGCGTCATCCCGACCATGGAGTCGGGGTCGCCTACATCCCTGGACCGACACCCGGCTCTGCCTCTCAGCGAGCCACTGAGAGTCTGAAACGGCCGCTCCCACCCCCTCCATAGGCCATCGCTCCAGTGAGCAAGGAGGGAGCAGAGTAGAGAGCTGTGACTGACAACCGAGTGACCGGCGGTGTTCGATCGCTCAGTTCTCAGTGTAGATGCGCCGGAGGACAGATGCAGCATCGGAGCGATGCTGTATCCACATAGGGAATTATGAATTAAAAAAAAAAAAAAAAAAAACATACTGTACAGTACTCTACAGCAGACACTACAGTGTACAAAAACTGCCACGATTTTTCCTCTCCTGTATTGTGCCCTGCAAACACTGCAACACTTCACATGACATCAACATCTCTGCAAACAAAAAAGTCAAACAACAGACACGGATAGGCAGAGATAGATTAAATAATGTACAGTTCACTGAAGCAATAAGGCTTAAATACACACAGGCAGACCAATACCAGGAATGTCATTTCAGAGTGTCTTCCTGTATATAATCTGTGGCAGAGCAGAACATCATATAGTCCCTGTCTGTGGTTGAGGGGTGTTCATTTAAGGGAACAACAAAAAGATTTAATTCACTAATTAAAAATGAAACTATTTGTTGCCCTTGTGAATTTCTGGTTAGGTAATTTTGGCAAATGTGGTGTGAATTACCACTCTTCTATGCAGTTACCTGCAACAATATTTTCAGGCATAGTGATTATGGATGGAGCCCAATGTAATGTTACACTATATATTGTATTCAAAGCTGAGCTTCAGGTAAAGAGCTACATACAGACACAATAGATACAGTGCCTTGAAAAAGTATTCATACCCCTTAAAATTTTCAACATTTTGTCATGTCACAACCAAAAATTTTAAATGTATTTTATGTGATAGACCAACACAAATTGGCACATAATTGTGAAGTTGAAGGAAAACGATAAACGTCTTTCAAAATTTCTTTTACAAATAAATATCTGAAAAGTGAGTGTGGCATGCATTTGTATTCAGCCCCCTTTACTCTGATACCCCTAACTAAAATCTAGTGGAACCAATTTCCTTCAGAAGTCACCTAATTGGTAAATGGAGTCCACCTGTATGTAATTAAATCTCAGTATAAATACAGCTGTCCTGAGAAGCCCTCGGAGGTTTGTTAGAGAACCTTAGTGAACTATGTGCCACTTTGTGTTGATCTATCACATAAAATTCCCTAAAAATACATTTACGTTTTTGGTTGTAACATGACAAAATGTGGAAAATTTCAAGGTGTATAAATACTTTTTCAAGGCACTGTATACAGGAGCTGTTTTACCTACCAAAGGATGTGTAATTTTGCCAAGTCAGTTTTAGGACTTACACAGCCCTGTCTGACAGCAAAGTCCGGTTGGTGACCTGAGTTTTCTCTACTGAAGTTAAATACAGTGTGAGTGTGCAGCGCAGCAGTGTTAATTTCACGATTTCCATGAAATTAACACTATTTTTGGTAGACTAAAATAGGATTAAAACTAAAATGGCATTTTAGTCAAAAAACTATGACTAAAAACTTAATCGAAATTTGATGTCAAAATTAACACTGCACTACCACATAAGAATAAGTAGGGGCATCTACTAAGCTGCAGAAAGAAGAAAACATTAAGAAAAATGCTTTTCTTATTTTTTATAATATTTTATGTTGCTAATATGTGCAATGGGATAACAGCCAATAGAGTTTAAAGTTTTTTTATTTTATTATTAATATATATTTTAAAGTTGCACTTCTGTTGGTCAAAAATCAATATTTTTGTTTGTTTATGAAGCTTAGTTTCATTTATAAAGACGTTCTAGATCACAACGGCTAAGCCCGATTCACACCGGTGCGGCTTTGAAATCACGCTGCTTCAGAGAGATTTCAAAGCCATTTGACATCGAAATTAACACTGCAACACAGAAGTGTTAATAGGACCAAAAACAAACCTGTTATGAAAGAAATATGGAAGCCGCCTTTGCTGAGTTCCTTCTGGAAATTCTTGCTGTTCAGATGTCATGTCTCTGGATTCAACACTTTCTCAGCCAACAGCCCAGAACTAAACTTCATCCTGACTTTACTTGCTTCCCTGCTTGCTCATGGTTAGGGACTCCAAGAGCACTAGAGCAAGAACAAAATGCAGACCTGGACTCAGGAACCCTTATGCATTACACAGTGTAAGCCAGGTCATGTACTATTGATGCATTACTCCTGATAGGTTACTGTGAGGTTAGAGGATCATGGGGGGAGATTTACTAAAACTGGAGCACTCAGAATCTGGTGCAGCTCTGCATGGTAACCAATCAGCTTTTAACCTCAGCTTGTTCAATTAAGCTTTGACAATAAAACCTGAAAGACGATTGGTTACTATGCAGAAGTGAGCCTGATTTTGCACTCTCCAACCTTAGCAAATAAACCCCCTAGTGTACCTAGAGACAGTCATTAGTGCTCTGCTGCCTTTAATCAGGAATTCTGAACTAAAAGAACATCTTGTTACTGACTTGCTTTCTCCAATTAAATTGTGCAAATCAATCCATGATAGACAGCCACATTTTAGATTTAGAGTATATGTTGGCTTTAACATGCCAGCCAGGCAACTAGCATTTTCAGAATTAAGCCCCCTCGTACACACGGGCCGAATGTTGGGAGACATCGGCAGGTTTAAAATAAAAAACGCCCGGCATTCGGCCCGTGCGTATGCCACCCTGTCCGACAGAAGCCGACCTGGCTTTGGCCGGGCTCTGTTGGACGAGCATGCTGGAAAACCAGCAGCCAACCGACTCCCAATCAGAGTGTTCCGATGGGGGGTCCTCCTGTCAGAACACAACAGCTCAGTAGGGGAGATCGCTATTATAACTTCACAAAGTTAGTACAATGGCTCCAACCAAAGCCGACTTTTTTTTTTTTTTCATTCAACCTGCTGGGTTGAACTCAATAAAACTCATAGTGTGTACCAGGCTTTAGGCTCTAACTGCTGCCAAATCAGTGACTTTAGCAGGCTTTACCTATCTCCTTGTTACCTGATATCTCTAAAGCCCCATACACACTATTAGATTTTCTGCAGATTTTTGTCTTCAGATTTACAAAAACCATGTAGTGCAAGGGCCTGCCTGACTGCATACAAATTTAAACTCTTAAGGTTTGATCTCATACTATATGGTTTTGGTAAATCTGAATACAAAAATCTGCAGAAAATCTAAGTGTGTATGGGGTCTAAGGATCTCTTTTTGAATCCGGATTCCCCAGCTAGACAGTTAAACTAGTTGTAAACCCTTACATATACCCAGTGATGTGACTAGCCTCATGTGAATCCTCCTACACAAGTTGTACCTGTTTGTATGCAGCACTCTACACCCTACATTTGTTTAAAGTGCTGAATTATAAAGCTTGTCTGAGTTTAAAAAAAAGGGGGGTGAAGCGGAATTTACACTCTGCAGAGCTCAGTGAGTGCAAAGTGATTTATGAGGATAGCAGAGGAACTAGGCTGCACACAAAAATGACACTTAAAGTGGAGTTACACCTATTTAAAAGGTCAGCAGCTACAAAAAGTCTAGCTGCTGACTTTTAATAATCAGACACTCACATGTCCTATGGTCCATCGACGCGGATGCAGGAAGCCTCGCTCCTCTCTGCAGCACCGGCGTTCTAACTGTGGGCGCCAACTGCGCGCTGTGAATGGCCGGGCAATTTTCTGGGACCTGTGACGTGTCCCAGAAGATTGCAGGGAGGGAGTGGGGAGAGGTGATCTTCCTTCCAGTGCCAGGGGAGGAAGTGGGAGCTGGGTGCCTGTAAAAAACAGGGTACCCGCTCCTCCTCCAAAAAAATGACATGTTAGGGGGTCACCTGCACTTAAAGCGGAAGTTCCATTTTTTGGTGGAACTCCGCTTTAATGCTATAGATGGACGTGCTTTGTTCATATTTTATGTCTGAGGTTTACATAACAAACATGCCTATACTTACATGCTCTGTGTAATGGTTTTGCACAGAGCAGCCCCGGTCCTCTTCTTCTGGGGTCCCCCACTGATGCTCCAGCCCTCTTCTTCTTTGGGTGCCCCAGGCAAAGCCCCTTTGCCTGGGGGCACCCATGCATGCTAGCTCCCGAGGCCTGCTGCTGTGTGCGTTGACACAGACAGCGGGACTCAGCCCCACCCCCGCATTACCGGATTTTATTGGCAGCACTGCTACCAATCTGTCCAATGAGGAGAAAGAGAGTAGCAAGAACCGCTGCGCTCATGCACATCGCTGAATCAAATCGGGCCCAGGTAAGGAAGAAAAGGGGTCTGGGGGGCACCTGCAGCACAGAAGGTTTTTCACTTTAAGCCCCAATGAAGGGGCAGTTGTGTATCCCTAAATTGTTTTGGCATCTTAATAAGAATGTTTGCATTTCATAAAAAAAACAAATCCGAACTGTTGAAACCTTGTAACACTCGCTTTTTTTTTTAACTTGAAGACTAAGTCTTACCATGGCTTAAAGCGCAGTTCCACCTAAAAGTGGAACTTCCGCTTAGCTGTCCCCCCCCCCCTCTGGTGCCACATTCGGCACCTTTCGAGGGGAGTGGGGGAGTGGGTACCTGTTTTTGAGAGGTAACTTGTCCCCACTTCCATTGGACCTCGCTGTGGCGAGGTACGTCAGAAGTCCGGCCCCCTCCGCCTCCTCCTTCCCATACTGTCAGGCCAGTAGGAGAGTGCAGCCGACTGTGTAGCTGCTAATTTTTTAATTTTTTTGAGAGGAAGGGGGAACTCCGCTTTAATAAAGAGTTGCTTCCGCGTAGAAAGACTCCTTTATTGATATAGGATGCCAATCTAGGATGGAGTTCACCACCGCATGTTTCTTTCTGAGGTTTATGTTAATGGCAACAATAGTCCTGTACTTTAATGCTGGTACAGAGGCAGCAGAGTGAATTCAGTACAGACAATCATTGTGACATTGGGGGACCCAATTTGCAGAAGGATGATCCCTTACTCATATTTAAAAAAAAAAAAGTTATTAGCCCTTTATTTTCTAACTTGACTGCTTTTCAATGATTATTGTCCAGTTTTAACAGACATGTTAGAATACATGTACAGAGGTTATGTCTAGTTTTTTCTTGTGAAGGACAATGTCAGGATAGGATTGTACTGTGGCTTTGTAGTTACAACATTTTAGGATTACCGGAGGTAATTGTAGGTTTACAGCTGCATTTATATGAAAAAAGTAAGCAATTTTAGACCACTTATAGTTCTAACAAATACAGCTGAATTTCTGGAAAGAAAGGCGGCTGACCTACTAGCCTATGGGATGAAATAGAAAATCTGTGCTCTGTACACAATACATTTATCTATTGAAAACAAAGACTTGTAGCTAAAATAGAACCATGGCAGGAGCCAAACGACGCCTACAGGCGTAGAAGAAAAATGCCAAACTTCATTTGGCTTCTAATCTTGCAATCAATAAACAATACAAGGAAATTTCCCCGAGCCTGGGACATGGAAGTGTATTTTTATATGAACAAAAACTGGAAACCTAAACCACGGTCCAGCCCAAGAGAAGACTGGTCAAAACACCAAGCTGCTCGTTATATATACACGATTATAGACACTGCGGTGGTTAAACATACTACTACAGATCATTTAAAAACAAATCAGCATTAAGACCCCTTACACACTGTGCCGCCACCGGCGTCAGTGATAAAGCGGCGCTATTTGGACGCTAGCGGGCGGTTTTAACCCTCTGCTAGGGACCGAAAAGGGGTTAAATTGCCGGCGGTATCACATTGCTGCCCCATTGATTTCAAGAAGCTGCTGGCAGGACTTTTTCTGACGCCCTGCCAGTGTACCACTCCAGTGTGAAAGCCCTCGGGCTTTCACACTGGAGTGAATAGAGCAGCTGTTTTAGGGCGGTTTTCAGGCGCTACTTTTAATGCTATAGCACCTGCAAAATGCTCCAGTGTTAAAGGGGTCTTAGGTGAACCTGTACGTTAACCACTTCCCTACCGCACATAGTCATATGACGTCCTTGAATTTGTGTGAGTATATCTTAATGATGCCGAAAGCTACAGGCATCATTCAGATATCATTCTTTCCAGCCGGCGATTCTGTGCACAATAAGAATGATCATAGCACAGTTCCGCCGCTTGGTCGTTCTTATAGGTGACTGGGGGGGACGTCCCCCCCCTCCTGCCACCATCCGGTGGTTCTCCAGGCTCTCCCGTGCCATCGGGGGCCTGGAGAAAGAATCGGCCGATGCCGGATGACGATGATAAAGATTTCCGGTGACCAGATGGTCACCAGTCATCTCTATGACCGTCGGAGGCCCGGGCGCGACGTTATGACATCACGCCCGGGTTCCCGGATGTAAACAAAGCTGCGATCGCGGCTGTAAGCATGAGATCGGTGATTTTTTTTTCTTAATCTCATGCTTTCCAGCCTGAAGTCTTATTGACCCTGCATTTCTCCATAAAGAGGACCTGTCACAATAGATTCCTATTACAAGGGATGTTTAAAGGAATAAAAGTGATCAAAAAAAAAAATATGTAAAAAGTGTAAAAATTATAAAAAAGTAAAATAAAAAAAAATTTAAAACGCCCCTTTTCCCGGTAGCCTGCGCTCAGAAGCGAACGCACATGCAAGTCCGGCCCACATATGTAAACGCCGTTCAAAACACACATGTGAGGTATCACAGCGTACGTTAGAGCGCATGCAACAATTCTATCACTAGACCTCCACGATTACTCTAAACTGGTAACCTGTAAATTTTTTCAAAGCGTCACCTATGTAGATTTTTAAGTACTGAAGTTTGGCGCGCCTCCATGTGTGTGCGCAATTTTAAAGCGTGACATCATCTTTCACATTATACAAAAAAATTGGGCTAACCAAAAAAAAGTGGTTTGAAAAATGATTGCGCAAGATAAAAAGTTGAAATGACCGCCATTTTATGCCCTAGGGTGTCTGCTAAAAAAACATATATAATGTTTGGGGGTTCCAAGTAATTTTCTAGCAAAAAAATGATGATTTTTACAAGTAGGAGAGAAGTGCCAGAATAGGCTAATGGAAGTGGTTAACCATTCACAGGTAAATATCAGGTTCACTTGATAGCCGAGCCCCTGCCCTGCTGCTAGTTACCTTCCTACCGCCCTATTTGCCCTCTGGAGCCCTGAGTGAAGCCCAGTGGAAACAGTTCCTGCAAGACAGCCCGCGAATTTACAGGAACTGGAGGCTTTTTGCCAATAGAAATGGCCAGCTTTACCATCTGAGAACCACATACCACAAATACCACAAAAGACTTCAAGCTGTCATTGATGAAGGGGGCAATACACGGTATTAAGAACTGGGGTATGTAAACTTTTGATCAGGTCATTTGGGTAGTTTCTGTTGTGACTATGATTAAAAAGAGTACACACAGTTGATCAGGGGCGGTGCGTCCATAAAGGGCGCAGGATCGCCGCCCCCCCCCTCCTGTCACTCTCTATATACCATAGATAGATTCATGCATTGCATGAATCTATCTATGGTCGCTGCTGACACCCCCTGTTCAGGTGTCCGGCCCCTTTTCGGTCACCGGGCGCCTGAATTACAGCAGTGGGGGTGTTTTTTGGAAACATCTGACTAGCGCCGTAGGCGCTAATAGGCGTCCAAAAAGGTGACAAGCGGGCGCAACGTTGTGCGTTCCTTGTCCCTCAGCATTTATGTTAGCAAACCGAAGGAATTCGGTTTGCTAACATTGTACGGCCCCTTAGCCAATCAGGAGCACAGGTCTGTGTGACCTGTGCCCTGATTGGCTGAAACGACAGGCGCTGTGATTAGGCGCCTATCAGGCGTCCAATCATAGCAGAGGACGAGAGGATGAGAGGAGGAGCGGGCAGGAGAGGAAATGGAGGACACGATTCTGCCGTCACCCGAGACAAGGTAAGTGCAGGGGGGGGGGCACAGTGGCAGCTTCTTTGCAGTGACTGTTTTATGGCAAAGTGGCTGTGTATTTACTGCAAAGTGGCTGTGTATAAATCGCATCACACAGAGATATCATGTGATTTGCACTGCAGTGCAGTGTGAATCACATCCGATGTCAGACATCGCACCAGTGGGAACCGGCCCCAAGAGAAAACTGGGAAAAGTGATAAAATTCCTGCGAGCCTCAATCAACCCAAAAAATAGTAAATTATACGCTGCGCTTTAGAATATTACACAATAAATGCACGTTAAAGATTAAAACAAACACGTTTAGTGTTAATGTGACATAGATGTGATATGACCAAAATAAAAACAATACATATATCAATTAAAACATTAATAATAAACTGCTCATGTGCATCCAAGTGCTTTGTAACACAGATATAAAAGTGTCTGGTTATACTAGTTAGAGTTCACACTGCCATCATAATACTGACTGGCACCATGGTATTGACTGCGACATCAAAATAATACCCGTCGACACAATGCCTAAAGCAACAACACAATGGCTACTTATTACTATGACAAATCCTGACATACAGTAACATGTTAAAACTGTGCTGCACAATATATAGCCTGCTCTGTATATTGTGCTGCACATTATATATTTCAAACAGTTTTTTTACTGTTCTACTGTGCAGTATATGATATACTCCACTCTGTATATTGTTCTGTGCATTATGTACTGTAGTTGAAACAGTTCCACATTGTATACAGTGCAGTACAACTTACAGTATACTCCACTCTGTGGATTGTGATTATGGAGGAGTTTAACATGAGATGAACATTCACCCATTCAGCAGGAGCCGTACATCATGTATAATACAGGGCCTTGAAAAAGTATTTATACCCTTTTACATTTTCCACATTTTGTCATGTTACCAAAAAAAAAACGTAAAAGCGAAGTTCCGCCGACATTTTTCTTTTTTAACCGCTTCAACACCGGGCCATTTTACACCCTTCCTTACCAGAGCACTTTTTGCGATTCGGCACTGCGTCGCTTTAACTAACAATTGCGCGGTCGTGCGACGTTACACCCAAACAAAATTGACGTCCTTTTTTTCCCACAAATAGAGCTTTCTTTTGGTGGTATTTGATCGCCCCTGCGGTTTTTATTTTTTGCGCTATAAACAAAAGAAGAGCGACAATTTTGAAAAAAAAAAACACAATATTTTTTACTTTTTGCTATAATAAATATCCCATTTTTTTTAAAAAAAAAAAAAAATTTTTTTACTCAGTTTAGGCCGATACGTATTCTTCTACATATTTTTGGTTAAAAAAAATCGCAATAAGCGTATATTGATCAGTTTTCGCAAAAGTTATAGCGTCTACAAAATAGTTTTTTTACTAGTAATGGCGGTGATCTGCGATTTTTTTTTTTTTCGTGACTGCGACACTTCGGACACTTTTGACACATTTTTGGGACCATTCACATTTACACAGCGATCATTGCTATAAAATTGCATTGATTACTATGTAAATGTGACTGGCAGGGAAGGGGTTAACACTAGGGGGCGCTGCAGGGGTTAATGTATTCCCTATATGTGTGATTCTAACTGTGGGGGAAGGGGACTCAAGGGGAGGAGACCGATCATGTGTTCCTCCGTACTGGGATCACATGATCGGTCTCCTCTCCGGTGACAGGACGTGGAGCTGTGTGTTAACACACACAGCTCACGGTCCCGCACGGTCCCGTTGTTTTAACGGGCAATCACGGGTGCCCGGCGGACATCGCGGCCGCCGGGCACTCGCACCGTGTCCCGAGCGCCGCCGCGGGCGCGCGCGCCCCCCAGGAATAGGAGGACGTCATATGACGCCCACCCAGGATGGGAGATCCACATTGTGGGCGTCATATGACTATGGGCGGGTATTGAAGGGGTTAAAAGTCAGCAGCTACAAATACTGTAGCTGCTGACTTTTAAAATATGGACACTTACCCGTGTCGGCACCCGAAGCCGATCTGTCGCTCGGCTCTGGGGTGCTGCCACCGCCATCTTCGGTTAGGGAATCGGGAAGTGAAGCCTTGCGGCTTCACTTCCCGATTCCCTACTGCGCATGCGCGAGTCGCGCTGCGCATCCCGGATGGTCCCTGCTGTCTCTGGGACCTGTGTGTTTCCCAGCAGACAGCAGGGGGGGGAGTGGCATAGATACCCGCAGATTCTGCGGCTATCTATGCCTGGAAGTGGGTGCAAATACCTGTAATACAGGTATTTGCACCCCCCTCCCCCTGAAAGGTGCCAAATGTGACACTAGATGGGGGGAGGGTTCAGAAAAGCGGAGGTTTGCTTTTTGTGTGAACCTCCGCTTTAAATGTATTTTATTGGGATTTTATGTGATAGTCCAACACAAAGTGGCACATACCGTATATATACACTTGAGTATAAGCCGACTCGAATATAAGCCGAGGCACCTAATTTTACCACAAAAAAATTGTAAAATGTATTGACTCAAATATAAGCCCAGGGTGTGAAATGCAGCAGCTACTGGGTAAACAAAGCCCACCTGCAGCCTCACTGCGCCCATTTACAGCCTCACTGTGCCCATCCAGCTGTACCTTTGATAACCAAAACAGCAGGTGTCTCCCCCTGTGTCATGCAGTCTGTTTGGCGGCCGTACACTGTAACAAAGCCCCGCCTCCTCCTCGTCCGTGATAGACAGAACACTGATTCAGTTTCCCAGCACTGTATCAGTGTTCCGTCTATCACGGACGAAGAGGAGGTGGGGCTTTGTTACAGTGTATGGCCGCCGGACAGTTAAGACTGCATGACACAGCGAGAGAAACACCCGCTGTTTTGGTTATGAAAGGTACAGCTGAAAATGGGCACTGTGAGGCTGCACCCTCACTCGAGACCCTCATTTGAGTATAAGCTGAGGGGGGCTTTTCCAGCCTAAAAAATGTGCTAAAAAAGTCAGCTTATACTCGAGTATATACAGTAATTGTGAAGTGGAAGGAAAATGATAAAATGTTTTTTAAAAATGTTTTACAAATAAATATCTGAAAAGTGTGGCGTGCATTTGTATTCTGCCCCCTGAGTCAATACTTTGTAGAACCACCTTTCACTGCAATTACAGCTGCAAGTCTTTTTGGGGATGTCTCTACCAGCTTTGCACATCTAGAGAGCGACATTTTTGCCCATTCTTCTTTGCAAAATAGCTCAAGCTCTGTCAGATTGAATGGAGAGCATCTGTGAACAGCAATTTTCAAGTCTTGTCACAGATTCTCAATTGGATTTAGGTTTGGACTTTGACTGGGCCATTGTAACACATGAATATGCTTTGATCTAAACCATTCCATTGTAGCTCTGGCTGTATGTTTAGGGTCGTTGTCCTGTTGGAAGGTGAACCTCCACCCCAGTCTAAAGTCTTTTGCAGACTCAAACAGTATTGTACTATTGTACTGTATTATGCATTATATTATTTGCTGATTATCTAGAATAGAAATAGCAGTCTAAAGCTAGGTACACGCTACAGTTTTTTTTTTCATGCGACTTCAATGGGGTTCGGATTCACCACCTGAATTTTAGGTTCAATACAGGGCACTTGTACACCTTCCTGCCCAGGACAATTTTAAGCTTTCAGCGCTGTCGCACTTTGAATGACAATTGCGCGGTCATGCTACGCTGTACCCAAACTAAATTGTTATCATTTTGTTCCCACAAATGGAGCTTTATTTTGGTGGTATTTGATCACCTTTGCAGTTTTTATTTTTTGCTAAACAAATAAAAAAAGACCGAAAATTTTGAAAAAACTAAAAGTTTTGGTTTTGTTTCGGTTATAAAATGTTGTAAATAAGTACGTTTTCTCTTTCACTGATGGGCACTGATGAGGCGGCACTGATGGGCACTGGTAGGCTGCACTGATGGGTGGCACTGATATGCAGCACTGATGGGCATTGATAGGCAGCACTGGTGGGCACTCATGGGTGGCACAGGTGGGCACTGATAGGCGACACTGACGGGCACTGAAAGGATGAAAAGATGGGTACTTATGGGTGGCACTGATAGGCGGCACTGCTAAGAACTGATGGGCATTGATATGTGGCACTGATACACGGTACTGGTATGAGTCACTGATGGGCATCCCTGGTGGCAGTGGTAGGCATTGTCAGTGGGCACCGATTGGCAGCTGCCTGGGCACAGATGTGCATTTCCCTGGGGGTCTAGGAGGGGCATACCTGGTGGTTCAGTGTGGTGGCATCCCTGGTGGTCCTGGGCGCATTATGGTGGTCCTGGGCGGGATCCGAGGGGGGGGGGGGCCTGATAAACAATCAGCACAGACCCCCCTGTCAAGAGAGCCACCGATCGGCTCTCCTCTACTCGCGTCTGTCAGGCTCTTTCTATTTACATCGTGATCAGCCGTGATTGGACTGACGGAGACTCTATACCTAGATCGGTGCTGCGGGGTGTCAGACAGACTGACCCCCGGGGGCACGCAGCGGCTTAATATCCTGAGGATGTCATATGATGCCCAGTCAGGGTATTGAAACCACTTTGCCGCCGTCATTCTGCTATATGGCAGGCAGCAAGTGGTTAAGTTTGTCTCATTACTAATTGTGATTTATATACAGTATACTTATACTTCACCCAGCTCCACTCTGTATACCGTGCTGTACATTATATACTCCTCACCACTTCCCTCTATAAATGTGCTGTGCAGTATACAGTATATGATACCCAGTTCTACTCTGTATACTGTGCTGTATATTACATACTCCTCACCACACAACTCAGCTTTATATTATACAGTCCCCCCCCCCCACACACACACACCTCCTTTTCAACCCCCAAGAAATGAGATTGCAATAAAGTATAACATTACTAATGTTTCTCATTAATCTTTAACAAAGAATCTTCAAATCTCATTTAAAAAGATGATGATAAGATTTACATTCACATCTTATGGATACAATAGGAGGGATACAAAAGATGCTGAGTAGGCATATTCTACCAGCTTTTAGATGTCAGTTGCCAATCACTACAGAGAAACAGACCACATAAAATCACTGTAAACTACAGTAAGTCGATGACCTTAAGATTAGGCCGATGAATTCCGGTAGTGGTCTGTGATGCACAGGCTTCAGCCACGTGTTGCCTTGTTACATCACGTAAAACATAATATCCAAATACCGGTGTCCATGTGCAGGCCTGTAATCCCAAAACACTGTGTAGACCAAGCAATCGGGTCTCACTAGATAATACTCTGAGTATCAATGCAGGAAGGTCTTTGAGTGGGATTTGTCTTTAGTATACATATACATACAGTAACGTGCAGAGGAAAACCAATGCAAGCAACCATGAACGGAGTAATCTTGGAAGAAAACCAAAAAAGGTAAATAATTTTTGGGTTTGACTGAGTAGATCATACTCTATTAATGCATATCACTACACAGAAGGAAAACAATCACATGAGTTGGGGGGAGTAGGGGTTGTAGTGTGTAATGACAGTGATGACAACATGACAGATGCTTTGTAGTGTATGAAGGAACTGTGGAGAGAGGTCATGGGACTAAGCATATGGAGAATGGTTGAGGGAGAGTGGAGGGTTAGTTGCATAGATAGGTAAGAGGATAGCACGATGTATGGGATGGAGAGACAATCATTGAGCTGTAGATGGAAAGAAGTGGTAAGCAATGAATTTCAGATTCATTGGCCGAAAAGGGAGAGCCAAGATATCTGCAGGACATGAAGCATGTAACTGCAGAGTCTTTCTGGAATGGGCTGAGGAGAGAAGGTGATGAGAATCTTTTATTTAGGTACAGTATGTGCAGGGAACAAAACATTCCAAATGGAATTTTATAAAGTTCTGGTATGCAAGTCCATTCATAATGCTGACTTGCTCCAAACAAAGATACATATTACTTGACATAAGTGCCTAATGTGGAGCTCCAATTGTTTTTGTGTTTATTAAAATTCAGTAGCTACAAAAAGCTACGCGATGTGGTCACCTGAACATTGCTTCTCTCTCCCTTTCCTCTCCCTGGAGCTGGCATTTCAACTGTGGGCACCCAGTTGTGACATGGTCCGGCAGTCTAGAAGGCTGCAGGGAGGGAGGGGGAGAGGAGAACTTCCACTCAAATCGCCTAGGAGATCCAAGCGAAGGTGGGAGTGGGTGCCTGTTAAAACCAAGTACCTGCTCCCCCCCCCCCTAAAAACAAATGACATGCCAAATGTGGCGGGGGGAGGAGTCCTTAAAGTGGAACTTTCCCCTTTGGGTGGAGCTCCGCTTTAAAGGAGTTCTATGGTCATAGCATACACTTATTTTTTTTAACATCAGCATTGTGGGAACCAATCACGTGATCATACCAAAGCGCTCTGAGCATAGGTAGGTATAAGCATCTTCCTTCTGCCGGGTAATTAGAAGAGGAGTTAGAAGGGGATCATAAGGGAGCAGAATTAAGAGTAGATAGTTATAGCTTGGGTTCCACTTTAAGGTTGTCAGTGTTCAAGCATCTATACTTAAAGCGGAAGTAAACCCATCCATAAAACTGTTTTATTTCCAGCACGTGCCGGAAATGTAACACTCCCATTGGTTGTGCTCTCAACCAAACTGTCAAACCATCTAATAGGTGGTGTCATAACTGATCACATGTGCAGCATCATGGCAGTTTGTAGATTAAACAGAGACCAAGATGGCAGCTTCCTTGGCTGAAAACGATAGGAGGGTTTACTTACACTCTAAAGTGTATGTAAACCCTAGCAATTAACTTTTATTTTCTACCTTTTGCTCTGGTAAATATACATTTTAAAGCTTTTTGTTATTATCTGTTGGATAAGTATAAAAACCGCGTTGATCATGTCTGAAAATCAAAGCGGTCCTGTGTCTAGTGCTCACTCTCTCTTATGTTAAAAAGTCTAATTAGCCCTCCTAGTTCGTATCCTGAAAAATATATATGGAAGAAAACCACCTATAGATATGGTACTGGAAACCTTCGCCATATTCCAAAACAAAAGAGAAAATTGCAAAAGGGGGTGCCTCAGGGATTTTTTTGGGCAAAGGGTAATTACCAGAAAGGGGAGTAACAAGCATATAAAAATATACAAAATGTATTGCGTACAAAGCAATAACAGAATTGGTACACAAGGTATATCAGCCTAAAAACAAATTAGTCAGACTGAATAGCTACATAACAGCTAGATTCTGAGACACACAGTTGATCTCATGATGAGGCCAAACAATGTGCTTGTACACAGTCCCAACATGTTGTGGAATATAGGTATGAATAATTAATTCCTTCTTCTTCTCCTTCTTCAAGGACTGGTTTGAGACAAGCTGTTTAGTCTGGTAATAAAACAGCAAAAATATCAAAAAGTATAGGAATACACAAATATGCCATTGTAGGAAAACAGTATGTAATAGCATGGCATATAGAGATGGCAGGTAATAAAAACAGGTAATACTCACAGTATAACTAACTTTTTTGGTTTAAAGTACACATCAAGGTTTACACAGGGGGGCTTCCATCTCTAAGCTGCTCCATCGCACAGTGAAATGCCCTAGATCAGGGGTCTCAAACTGGTGGCCCTCCAGCTGTTGCAAAACTACAAATCCCATGAGGCATTGCAAGGCTGACGGTTACAAACATGACTCCCACAGGTAGAGGTATGATATGACTTGTAGTTTTGCAACAGCTGGAGGGCCACCAGTTTGAGACCCCTGCTCTAAATTATGGCTGGGGGGCTAAGTATGCGTCCCCACAGCGCCGATAATACACGGTTGCTTGTGCCAAACCGGTTAGAGTATATTGTGTGGCAGAGTGGAACATGAAGCATCCCTGCAGACAAAGGACACCAAGACCCACAAGGATCGACCAGAATTTTGGAGACGGATGAAAAAAACATGGCATAATAAACCCAAAAGGGCCTTGATGAAGCCTTCAATTTGAAGCCCTCCTTACAGGGCTTCTCTTCTGGAGGTTCCCTTTCCCCACCCCCTTCTCTTTTTGCCCCC